>JAOXYF010000006.1:2155861-2178096 GCA_028565775.1 Sternarchorhynchus goeldii | reverse complement strand
ATAGCAGCATCACTGCAGGCAAAACTCACTCAAACTGGGGAAAAGCGTTTACTCGTTTGCACCAGTTGCTTTGTTTTCTTCTTCATGTAGCTGGAGAATGCATGGCGTGATATCAGAGCAGGACCACTGGCTAACCAGTGCTACTGGCTAACCAGTGCTACTGGCTAACCAGAGCTAATGGCTAACCAGTGCTACTGGCTAACCAGTGCTAATTGCTGCATGTCCCAATCTGCTGAGCTCTTATGCCTGTTTGTTTGGTATACTGTCACACTGAATCATCTGTAAGATGCAGGAACACGCACTGGCATAATGCCCTCAGGGGTGTAACAAAGAGCCCCCCCCCCCCTCTCTCTCTCTCTCACGCCAGTGTGTTGTTAACTCTGCCATCACAATCAGCGTGTCACAACCTCTCAGGTCATCAGAGAATGACAGCTGTCAGTTCTTCCTGATTGCCCCTGTGCGGCAGGGAATTAAAAGCAAATAAACACCGGTAAACGGTGGGAGTGTGTGTGTGTGTGTGTATGACAGAGAGAGAGGGAGCCAGACTGAGCCCGTGACGGTGCTGGATGCTGACCCCTCCAGGGGTGTTCCACTGCACCAGGACTGGCTCTAGTAACTCAGAACCCCCATTCTGAAACCCAACAGCCTTTGAAATCAATATGAAATGTAAAACTTTGTTCTCGCCGAGACTCGCGCGCCAAACAGAGGTCCACGCGAGCATCCACCTTGACCCACTATTAAACCATCACTTTTCTCCGAATGTCCCCAGGGGTGAATTGGCTTAATGAGCTGTTGCAGTGGGATTTCATCAGTGCCTTGTGTTGCTCTCCACGTCTTGCACTGCAAGCCCACTCTGTGCTTAACACGTGTTTCTGGGCAGTTAGCATGCAGGGCGGGCATCGTGCCACTATGACTTCTAACCCCGGCAGAGCGAGGCTGACTGCGGGGCCCCTGGGGGGGCCGATGGCGGCGTGATGGTAATTTTGGTGGGAAATCTTCTCCCGGGACGAAAGGTCACTGGATCTGCATAAGCCTCGTTGAGCCGGGCTTAAGGTCCTGTCGGCCCGACAGTGGGGAGCAAACACCCTCTTTTGCCGCCGCAAATTCTCCAACCGCTCCACCACCCTCTGCCCCCCACCCCCACCTCACCCCTCCCCACCAAATCAGCCCAACAGCTCAGTGGTGGTGTCAGATGGAGGGGGAACTGTAGGTCGAAGGTTAGGTGCGAGCGTGTGCGCGTGTGCATGTGTAAGATTTGAGGTGACTGGTGCATACTAAGTTTTGGCACTTCTCACATCCAAAGGAAACGGGGAAAGGAAAGAAACTTGTGTGTGAGCATCGCAGCTGACTAATCAATACCATAGCTTTGCAGTTATGACTTGCCCCTGTACGCACACACACCCACACCCACACACACACACACACTCAGGGTGGAACAGCGCTGTCTGAATGTGGTTTAGTAATGAGCCCGTAGGCTGTAGGCTGGCAGATGGGAGAAGTGCCATTGTCACTGCAAATGTCACTCAGCTGTGGCAAGGAGTATTAGAGAGGAACCGCTGCTCAAATCAGGAGAGTATATGAGCATATGTTGTTTATACGGCTTTGGATGCTTTTTGACTGGAAGCTTTTTTCCCTTCTTTTCATTTTTTTCAGGCCCTTCTTTTCTTCAGTTCTTTTTCTTTCTTTAATTGTGAACTTGTGGTGATGTGATGGCTCCGAGCTCTGTGTGTGTGTGTGTGTGTGTGTGTGTGTTAGGGGAGTGTTGGGAAACTTCAGATGCAGCGACAGAATGACAACAACACACCAGTTCTATAGTCGGAACGTGAGTCTGAAACAGGGCCAAAAGTAAAAGTCAAGGAAAAATATACTTCGCATTCTGAAGCACAAGGACTGTGTAAGCACACTGGAATTACCAACACTGGGCATTTGTTATAGTCTTCTAGTCATTTATCAAATATATCATTTATTTATTGATTTATTGTATAGAACGGGGAGAACTTGCATTGGTAAAGACAGCAGCTTCGCACCAGTTTAATGAGTGGAGCCCTTTGCGCAGTACAGTTCTGCCATATGTAGATGTATGCACAGTATTTAAGTTCTTCCGGCCGAGTGCTCTGGAGTCTTTTCGAGAAAGAGAGATAGATCGAACGAGAGCGAGAGAGGGAGTGAAAAAAGGGGATAACTATTAATTTCCCCTAGATCACTTCATTACTTAATCATTCATACTCGAAGAGAGCCATCCTGTTTAACAGGAGCTTGTTTAATTACAGAGCAACATATGCGCTCCTCTTCGGCAAGAGGCAACTGCTGGAAGCTGGAGAGGGAGGAGGGCCAAGCAGCAGGGTGGTGGGCAACGTCGTCTTGACTAGTGTCATGTAGAGCAACTGATTTGAGGGTCGTGGTAGTGGAGGGGGTGGAGCCCATCTTAAACAGTGTTTTCGTAATAAAAGTAGTGTCAGGCTTAATTTCCCCCAGCGGAAGGCGCTTAACAGGGGAGTGTTCTCAGGCGGCACAGAGAGCTGTCACAAAACGCGATCCCGGCAGCGTTAGTCGTGTTTCCGAACATGTGGGAACGCTTTGGCTCCGGCACAAAAGCCGCCGGGCTCCCGAGGGGCCGGGCCACAGCCGAGCCTCCTGACGACGATGCTCGTCCGCGCGGCGTTCACTCCTTCTGCCGACCCTCGGCGCCGTTTTGCGAGGCGTTAACCATCTCTCCGCCCCTTGCACTCCTGTGACCTCTTTCTCCACGGTGAGGGCCGTGTGGTTCCAGAAGGGTCAGTAACCGCACTGATTAGGAACGCCGTTAACGAGACGTGGTCCACGAGCTCCGGTTTCCACCCTGAGGACTTAACGTCACTGGCAAGGTGTGAAAGACTCAAACCCTGTTTGAACCCGTTACAAGACTGAAGGATGCGGGCTTCTCTATCACCCAGCCTCGTGTCGACAAGGGGCGGGACCTCTGCTTTCTAAGGCTAACAGTCCACCAATTGTGACACTGAGATGCTTCCAGCCAACCACACTTCAAGAAGCCACTGAGACAACGCAACGATTGGTGAGAACGTCTTTCAGTCTAGGGTTCTAACACTTAGACATGCCCCACTCAGCTCAGGGTGGAATGGTAAGACGTTCTACATCTACATGCCCAGGAAACACAACGGCCGCATGTTTATAGCCCATCTACAAAAACACGGAAGGAACAATTCAATAAAACACACTGACTGAAACATTCCTTTGTAAGAAAAAAGTCAATAGATGCAAGATCAATGGGGCACTTGTAATGGATGGCAATGGATTACTCAGTTTAATATTATACCTGGCAGGCTGGGCATTACAATACCGCCGAATAAATGTTAACCTATAATCCCTCCACTAAGAGCTGTTGTATTGTTTGCCCCTGAATCCCCCCCCCCATTTGCTCTTCATATTGATTGTCCTTTTATCGAATGCTCAAACACATCACAGCCAGATTGATCATCACTAATTAAAAGCACTCGGAACATATCCTTGTGTTTGTAATCTCCCCACTCATATTCTAGCAACACTAACCCACGAAACATTTGTGCAAGCAGGGGACAAAAGCATCTCAATATAATTTGTCGTCTCTCGTTTATTTTCCTCTCTCTTGATTTTGCTGAGGCGCTGTGGCAGGCTTGACCCCGACCCCTGCTCTCGACCTCTAACCCTTGACCCTGACACATCTGACCAGTCACCACTCTAGGGGCAAGCAGATTAATAGAAGGTTCGTGGCTTGTTAATTCTCGAGGAGATCGGCTAACTGATTCATCACCTCTGTCATGGCCATTGCTAGGGTTTGACCCCTCTGAGATCCCATAGGGCATCTGTAAGCAAACCCAGCTGTGCTGTTGCCTCCAGCCGACCACCCTCTCCGTGGACGAGGGGTAATTATTCAGTATCGGCCCCCTTATTAATCAAGTCGATGCCCCGCATTTTAAATGGAAATTGCAGGATTAATACGAGCATTCATTTTGTCGAGGGGGAACGTGATGGCTTTAGCTCGGCTAATCGAATTGGAATACAAAAAAAAAACAAAAAAACAACAACAACAACAGGAAGATCTGATTGAATTAGGGAGAGGCAAACCAAGTCACACACACACACACACACACACACACACACACATACATACACCTACACAGGCGGCGGACATTGTGGTGATACCGAGGTGATACACATGAACGTCTGTATTAGTAAATTATTAGTTATGCCGTTTCTCAAGCAGCGCAGTTGGCAACATGTAATAGGAACCAAACTTAGCATGATGAGGAACTCATGCCAGTAATACCATATGGAAAATTTCCCTCATTAAGTACCATTTCTCTCCAAATAAACTCGGAGGCAGTCGAGAGTCAAGAGGCTGTGCTAAAATTACAGCACGGTCATGCCAGTTATCTCGCAGCTTAACCCCAAGATAAACAACGACAACGGAGAGGAGCATCTTACCGAAAGGCTTCCAGATCCCAGACTCAGAATTCTATTTACAGCCAGCGAAATCAGACGTCAGAATCAGACGCGCAGCTCTGCTGGGCTTCCAGGTGTCGCAATAAATAAACAGTCTCATTGCATTATGCATTCTGTGATTGATTAGATTATGAACAGGTGGGCATGCATAACATCAATGATTTTCTCATTGTTCACCTCCTGACACCCTCTAACACACACACACACACACACACACACAACGCACACACACACGCGCCTGCTGATTGACAGACAAGATCAGATCGGACACAGAATGACAAGAATGCAAAGCTTCCTCTACATATAAGTTGCCTCCAGCGTGGTGAGATGGGTGATAGCGCCGCCCTCTCTGCGATTACCATCAGGTGCGCCTGAGGTACTCTCTCAGAGCCTGTCATTTCCTGTCATGTGTTTGTCAAGCGGGGACGGTGCTAACCCATCTGCGTCGTGCCGAGCCCCCTGCGCGGTGCGCCTCCTGCGTCCCTCGGTGCCCCCGGGTGCCCCCCCCCCCCCCCCCCGGAGGACTCACCGTGCCTGACACCGTGTTTGACACCTTGACAGCGTTTAGATGGGGAGGAGATGCCAAAGGAAGACAGGGTTAGGCAACATGCATCTCACGTGATAATGTTGTCAAGGCCCTGCGTCTCGGCGTGGGCTGGTCCTGGAGGTGCTGCTGCTGGAGTCTCCACCGTAAAACGCCTGTGATCTGTCACAGCTGATAAAGTACGCTGCTTATGAAGGGAATTTATATACATACTTGTTAAAATAGATAAGTGAATAAAACAGTTGATGGCCTTTGGTTGATACTTCAGGCACTTTTAAATGATAAGCACATCATTGCTGTGTAATGGGTGCCCGTGCTTTGATTAGCTCGGTGTACATTCAGCTTACAACACTGCAAGAGTGTCGTTTGCCAGTTACTCAAGAGCATGGAGAAGCCAAATTGAACTGGCAGGGGAGAAACATGACAACATGGTACAAATCACT
The DNA here is from genome assembly GCA_028565775.1 of Sternarchorhynchus goeldii. Taxonomy (NCBI): domain Eukaryota; kingdom Metazoa; phylum Chordata; class Actinopteri; order Gymnotiformes; family Apteronotidae; genus Sternarchorhynchus; species Sternarchorhynchus goeldii. Next base: position 2,172,630 of record JAOXYF010000006.1, on the reverse strand, counting down.
GCTGTCTAAGAATGCAGCCTGTAGAGGTTCACCATGACAAACGTGGGAATCTGTCGTTCTGTGGTGCTTTCCTATCCGTGGAAACTCCAAGATGAGGAATCTTTATTTAAAAAAAAAAGAAAGAAGAAAAAAGAGAGAGAGAAAAACTGGATGAGTGTTTGGAGATGATTTGGCCTGGTTGAAACAGTCTTCTCATAGTTTAGGACTGATAAACAGTTATCTGAGCGCCAGCAGGACATCAGTCATGTCTCGTTGTGTTTAGACGCTGGGCTGCTGGAGTAAACTGTGTATCACAGAGACACATGAAGGATGTGCTGCATTTAAAGTACATGATGCCTGTTTCAGCAGAACTAGCTGACATGGGTTCAGCTCTACTGTAACTGCATCTAGGTGATAGAAGGCAGAGCCCATATGCTCATCAAGGTTACGCACGGCAACAAACACCATGGCAACGTCTTCTACACCACTTGCATTCCTAATAATAAAACTTGTCTTGTGTCAGGGAGGTGACCTTGAAGAGGAGGAGAGAAAAGCTCTTGGAAAGTTTAACCTTGATCACGTGTAGGGCAGGCATTTCTTGGCTTAGTGGAGAATACAAAACACTTTCACTTTTTGTCAAGTGTAATTGAAATTTTTTTATTGGTCTACTGTATTTTCTATGCCACTCAGATGGAAAAGCATTAAATGAAGTACAGTACTAAATATGGTACAGTGCATGATAAAAAATGTTTTGCCCTCATAAAAATACATGAACAGTACATAACACACTGGAACCATCATAAAATACCAGAAGGTCTCAGGTCTCGTTCCTGTCGGACAGCTCCTAGAAATGTCCATTTATGTTAAACGTAATTTAGGACATGTGGCTAAGTTGTTTTCACATTGGTTTTGACAGCCGAACAAGTAACTGTATAATCTTAATGCTTTTAAAAGTCTCTGGGAAAAAAAAATACCAAGAGACCAGATGCTTCCCACAATATTTCCAGCTAAACACAAAATCAGTCCTAAACAGGCGGAGGAGCCAACACAGCCCCTGGGGTTCCTCCCTTCCTCCTGATAAATGATGTCATTAATGTCAGGCTATCAGTGGATGTGAGTGAGGAGACGCCACTTCTAGCAGCACACCCAAGAACCCCCCCCCAAAGAAAAGAGTGAGAGAGAAAGAGAGAGGGAGAGAGAAACAAATAGTTTTGTTTAAAGTCAAGGACATTCTGTACGGCTCGTCTGTCAAAAGACATTCATCACTGAGGAGTGGTGATCCTCCCCCCTCTGTCCACTCCACACTCCACAGGATGGAGAGAGGGAGGCCTGCACTAACTGAGATGTAGCACTGAATGTACGTGGTCAGTACATAAACCACGCCAGGCCCATTGCAATATATGAATCCCAAGTGAGTGTTTAGAGATGCTAATGGATGGATGCTACCACAGCCTTTCTTAACTGATGCATATTTTATTGCAGTTTCAAAAATCCACATGCATTTAATTCATATGATGGGGGGGGGGGGTTTGTAAATGTCACTTTGAGCTATCGCTGGCACGCGCTGATCAGATCTTTTGAAACTTATTAGAACTTAAACAGCAGCTGAGTAATTGACACTGATGATGTACCTGCACATTTGTCTAATAAGAGCAATTCACCCAACAATGTTATGACAGCATTGTTGTGTGAGCTGCCACAGGCTGGGAGGAGAACCTTTAATAGCTTTTAATGGCAATCTGTCCATCACTACAAAAAAGAAGGTAGAGCTGCTCTCCCTGCTGAAGGACTTAGTGAACAGAGTCCACCACAGTAAATCATGTCTCTTTTTTCTCCACTTCTCATCACACAGGGAATGATAAGTACTGTAAGTGTGTACAGAGAAAATATTACTATTAACACACACACACACACACCCCTTACCCACAGTGTGTAGAAATAGCTTTCCATGTCATGCTGAGTAATATTACCCGCAGAGAATCATAAAGCGATAGCCAAAATTGAAATTCTGTCATAGTTTACAGAGGTCTAATCCAAACATCTGTTCTAATGATGGGGGATTTGTGGTGAGTCCGCAAGTCTATGGGAAAAACAGTGCACTTCCTTCTACTCACACCGTTTGATGGGAGAGTCAGGAGCTTCCTGCTAACATAAGCAACAAGTGAGCGAGACTGAGCTCCCTATGGCTGATTCTCCACGAGCCTTTCGATCACAGACGAATCCCGAGGCCACAGGACAAGATTTATCAACAACATAAAAAAAAAAATTGTACCCAAGTTGAAAGATGATTGGCAGATGAAAGAAAATTTAAAGGGTGAGAAGTACAGGGCAGGACTAAAGCAAAGAGGAGCAAATAATGCAAACTCGTGGCTATTTGAAAAGTGTCTAATCCTAAGCTCGGTATTACCACTAATCTCTTCCTCTTCTTTATCAAAGACAGGTTTACAATTTTGTTGTTTTAACAAAAATCGAGATTCCATTCCAGGCTGCATTAAGGTGTTTTTTTTTTTACTTCTTATAGTGACACAGTGAAAAGGAAATGTGTGATTTGAATCAGGCAGGCTTAAAGAGTTTTCCCACTGTATCACATCCTCCAGATGTGGATGCCAGAGTAGAGCAGGGCTGTGCTTTGACTCAGACATGTCTGATGGAGAGTCAAGAGGGAGATTACTGGGCAGCGCTCGGTGCCTCTCCAAAACTCCCAGAGTGCTCAAATATTTTGACAGTCATAAGAGAGGCAGAATGGATCACTTACAAAATGAAAGCAATGAGTTTTGTGTGTGTGTGTGTGTGTGTGTGTGCGCGCGTGTGTGTGAGAAATAGAGAGAAAGAGTGAGCAGGAGAAAGAAGAAGAGAGCGAGGGAGAGAGAGAGAGAGAGAGAGAGTGTGTAAGTCAGTTAGGTTTCATTTAGATTGAGAGAATGAGGGGTCTGTGCCGATATACTCACATGAAAAAAACACACAGGATAACAGCATGGCTGAGTTGAGATCATCTGAACTGATAAGAGCTGCTTCAGCATGTGAGTAACGAGCAGCCAAATGCCAATTACAGCAGTAGTTTAGTGCCAAAACACACGAGCCCTGGTGCGGCCCCTGGCCCTCTCGGAGACCAGCGGACGGCCCTTACGCACCTTACCACGGGCATCCCGTCTCCTGGTGCCACCATTGAAAAGATGCTTGAGAATGGAACACGGGTCAAAACTGATCGTATGAAATGTCACAGAATCCAAGATCTGGACCCAAAGCAGTCATCTGATGTGTGTTTATATGTTATGTCATCTCAATATGTTTGACATAATATATTGCAGTGCGCTGTGGATTGCAGTGTGCTATGGACTGAAATGACAATAATTCGGTTTTATATTGACATTTGGCTAACGATTAGTTCACAGGTGGGCATCATTTTCACTGGCAGTAATGAATGGCACATGGCTAGAGAAATAATAGTCTTGTCTTTAGATGTGCAAGTGTCATTTATAACCTTAGCAGACGTCGTTGAGAAAACGGATTGTGATTCTAGTACTAACAACACATTTTATTTCAAGTTGCGATTCCAAAAGCCAACTGCTTTAAATAGCAAGAATATTAGTTTTGGATGGACTTCAGTGATCCGCAGTGTAGACTATAAATGCAGAGGTTCTGTGTCTGTATATGAGAGAGAAAGAAAGAAAGAAAGAACAGAGAGAGAGACAGCAAAAGAGTGTAAGAACACTGTGAAAGTCGTATCAGATGTATTAAACCTTATGCATGTACAGAATAAAAAAGCTTAATAAATAATTACCTTTAAAAACTCGTAGAAACCTGGCCACAAAATAAAAGTTGAGAAAATCCGTATCTGTCGATTCTATGATGCTCCTCACGGCAGAATCTTATCATCATCCAGGTGACAAACTCTCTCACTACACACAGAAACAGCTTAAATCCTATCAGCCAACAGCTTGAGTGAACAAAAACGCTTCTGTATAAACAAATGAGGTTCCTCATAGAATTTTTGAATAATAAAGGTGATGTGTGTGTGTGTGTGTGTGTGTGTGTGTGTGTGTGTGTGTGTTGGGGGGGGGCAACATCCCAAATCAAACAGAATATGAGTCAAGTTATCTGCCAGTCTATAGGTCATGTGTTCTCTTGACATCTGACAGCTTGATGGATTGCCCGATGGAGCGTGGGTGGGAAGAAGAAACACTTTCATTTCAAGAAAAAGAGTAAAAAACATCTCAAATGTAAACACATTAATATTCATACACTTCAGGAGGAATAAGCGTCTGCCGTGTTCTGCAAGGGGGCGGTTAATCCTGACCGTTTAGAGGTGTGAGGTCTGACCTGGAGAAAAAGACAGTGGCTCAGAGGAAAACCGCACACAGCAACCCTGAAGTCTCGGTCGGTGCTCTGAGGATTCGCTTGATCAATAGCAAAGCAGGGAAGCACAGCAGGAGGTGAAGTTACATTACCAAATCAAACTAAAGGCTTGTTGACTTATTTGACATCATTAACTCAAAGGAAAGACGCTAATTTGAAACATATTTATTGGGTTTTGTTATACGCTCAAAGTGAAATCAGCGGATGCACAGGACTACTACTTCCCACCATTTGGTATATTATTGTGAAATGTTTATCAACCAGAATAACATCATAAAGTTCTGAATGGGGTGGAGGGGTCTTTTGGATCCTAAAGATTCATAACATCAGAGAGGATTTGACTTGTACACCTCTCAAAACACCGTTAACTCAGTAACGGATGGGTGTAACCTTCACCTGACACCACCCCATCTATAATCATGGCTCTATCAGCTCACAAGACACCACTTCATTATTAACCCAGTAACAGAATGTCATGACACAGAGAAGAAGAACAAAAGAGAAGGTTTGTAACCCCAGCACATATTTTCACAGGTAGTCTCTCTCTCTTCCTGGCTTTTTTTCTTTCTCTTTTCCCTCTCTCTAGGTCTCTCGGTCTCTCTCTCTCTCACTCTCTCTCTCTCTGTCTCTCTCTCTCTCTCACTCTCTCTCTCTCACTCTCTCTCACTCTCTCTCTGTCTCTCTCTCTCTCTCACTCTCTCTCACTCTCTCTCTCTCACTCTCTCTCTCTCACTCTCACTCTCTCACTCTCTCACTCTCTCTCTCTCACTCTCTCTCTCTCACTCTCTCTCTATGACAGGGCAGCATTTTAAATCTGTAATCCACACAGACAAGATGCGATAAAAGAAACAAGGAAAAGCTGCACCCTAATCTCTTACTAATGGTTATGACAAATACAGATACACTGACACAAACCTCATTAGTGCAACCACAGACACAATCCAAGACACAGCAAACGAGAGAGATGTTTCAACAGTATACCAATTACCAATTTTCTGAGAAGGCATATTTTTAAAAATTTTTGGCTTCAACAAGTTTAATATGCTAAAAGCATTAAATGAAAGATATTGAGTGATATTTTTTCGGTCCATTTCTGCAGACGGCGTCGCAGAGCAGTAAAAGAACATCGCATTTTCCACGTTTTTCCTCTGTTTTGCCTGGTCAAAAACGAAAACACGAGGAGTTGAATCAGTGGGCGTCCAACTCTCACAGAAGCAGAGTGTTTGTCTTAGCTTATCAAAAATACAAAGTCCAAAAAGAAAAACCATAATCTCCGATATGTCCACAGTAATGTCTGGATCAGTGTTTATGTTATGAAATATGTTGCACATAATTAAAGCAGGAACATATCGGTTAGCTGCCACCATTACTGTGGTTGATCAGATCTGGGTTGTTTTGAGTCATGCATTTAGTTCTTAAACACAACTGAACCCTCTTTTAGTACAGACATATGAAACAGTTTAGTCATTTTAGTTATGTAGACCAGGCTGGTTCCAATGTGCGATGCCTTGTCTCAGCTGACCTCGTGGGCAATGAGATAATATCTTGCGCTGTAATGCATGAATAAGTCATACCGCAGGATTTAACCCAGAGGCAAGACAAGTCCGGTCGACTATTTTCTGCCCTGAGGTGACAGTGCTGATGCCTTTTCGAGTAAATTAGAGCTTTTCCTTATCGATGAATCATCTGTGACACAGTGTCAGTTAGAAGGATCTAATTCTTAAGGTCTCAAGGCTGTGGACGGGCTGAACTGGACAGGACTGCCTTCACAAGTTTCTCATGCTTCTCTCGTAGAGTAGAAAACCCAAAGTAGAGCACACAAATCACCATTGTCTCAGTGTTATTCTGCAAGGGGGAGAGAGAGAGAGAGAGAGAGAGAGAGAGAAAGGGAGAGAGAGAGAGAGAGAGAGTTTGTCACTTTGTATTCAGAGTGATAGAGATTTATTCCCTGGCCTTCACCGTTATGGGCCTGTTTGAAAGTTCCTACACGGCATCCTGACAAATGACACGCACTCCTGCCTGACGAGAGTGTGTGTCCATGGCGACCTGCTCTGCAAGGACAGGTGTCCTAGCCCTGCGTTCCCAAGTGCCTCGACAGACACATGAACGCCCAAGAGCTCCGTGAGGATGAGGAGGGAGTTCAACTTCAGTGGCACCGAGTGTGCACTCGGTTCTCCTCCTAGCACGTCCTGTTCCACAGTTCGTTAGGTGCGAGACTCCTCCATCTTCCCCACACTACGGGTTCTCCTCTGTGCTCCCCTCACGCCTATGCTAAGCCTCTGCAGCTGAGCGCTTCTCCTCTGTAGACCTTCATGTAGACCCCAGAGCGAGGAGGACAGTCGAGAGAAAGCCCGGGCGTAGCAGCCGCTCCGAGGAGGCGAGATTGCTTGCGTAGAGAGGATCCCGGTCAGGGGGCGGAGCAACAGCGGACGGGACGTGCGGGAAATCAAGGGAAAAGCCGACGGCTCTTCAGAGCTCTTTCTGAATACCGAATCAAAACAAGGCACCGTCAACAAGAGCATGCCTCAATCTCAGAGACACAACCCTACAAAAATACCGGAGTAAAGAGGAAGTGAAAAGGGGAGCTAAATGGTTTGAGAGAGTCCAAGGTCAGCGTTTGCTAATCTTTTTCTGTTCTAACTGAAAAAAAGAAAAGGTAGAAAAAAAAAAGAATACAGTCAACTGCAAAAGGAGATGACCTTCTCTCAACCCCTACAAAGTCTGCAGAGGAATGGTTTCCTGTAAAGAAGTTTATCCGAGGGCGTGCAAGATTAACGAGGATATTTTCATTGGGCGCTTTCGCTCCACACCACGCATACTCGGAGGTGATAAGATCGGATTATTTATTGGGCCTTCTTCTCCAGGTCATTAGCTATGTTAATTTTTACGAACTCCATGTTGGCTCTATCCCTGCTCAGACCTCAGGCGAGGGCCGGGAGAAGCTGGGGTGGGTTGGGGATTCCTGCGCTTGGAGAACAAACGTGCTGCCAAATTAGTCACCCATGCCGATTATTTCTGCCATTCAGAGCTGCTGCAGAATGTCTCATTTAAGTTGCACTGTGTGAAATTCAATTCTATTAGCTGGAAAAAAAAACAGGCCTAGTGTTTGTGGCAGATTCTGCTCGTTTGCGGGGCGATAATGAATCGTTACTCGTAACAGATCAGTTTGACTTGGGTCCTTAAGGCAGAGATGGTTTTCTCTTCACATACTCAGAGCCATTCTCCAGAAACCACTGCGTCTCACATGGACCACGGCTGACGAGGGGGGGCTGTCTGACGCCCAGTGATCTCTGTGCGGATGGAGACTTAGCGATTTCTCTCATGATGCACTGCACTTCTGTGTTTATTTACAAATCAGCTGTTTGTAAGTGAAAATCTTCACAGTATTTTTCAAAGTTATTATGTTTGATAAAAGAAAAGGTATAATTTTCCTAAAAGAGAACATTTGTGGCACTTTGGAAAGCTTTAAAGCAGAGCATACTTGAGGAAATGAAAAAATGAAGAGGCTGTCAGTCGTGTTCACACACACACACACACACACACAAACCTGACATAGAGGAGAGAGCTTTAGACTCAAGGCCTTCATGGATAATTCATGTGTAATTACAGAAAACTTTCAAACAGGTTTAAATCATGGTCCCTCCCTCTTTTCCCTCTCTTATTCGCCTTCAAACACACACACACACACACACACACACACACACACACACAAAGAAAGAGAAAGAGACAGGGAGAGAGAGAAATAGAGAGCTCAGGCCACATAGCAACATCAACTGTGCAAGCCATGTTTTAGCTAAAGAGTGAAATTGATATTAAATGTTAAAATATAATGAGAGCAGAGTATAAATTTGAGAATGGTATACTTCAGCTTTAGTTCCATTCACCCCCCACCCCACCCCACCACAATCACTGCAGTCTGTTAATTGCATCCCCATTCACATCATTGTTAATTATTAATCTCATGCAGAGAACACTCTGTGTGTGTTTGTGTATGTGTGTGTGTGTGTGTATCTGTGTGATTGAGGATGTGTGTGTGTGTGTGTGTGTGTGTGTGTGTGACAAAAGTGGCTCCCCTCAAGGTCAACTGCAGGTGAACACAGGGTCACCCAGAGGTCACCCAAGCTTCTAGACAGGTCAGTAATGTCCCTGTCCTTATGTGGGGGTCGCCTCACCCTCACATCAGTGCACCTACCAGCAATAATGGCTATAAAAGAAAAACCCAACTCAGGAGGAAGGGGGGGGGTTGAATGAAAAAGAAATACAAAATGAAATGTACAGGGAGATTGCAAAACACCACCGGCTTTCGACTACTAACTCTTTTTCATGTAAACGTCTCTGTCTGACACCTCATACATCCCTTTCTCTCCCACCTCAGTCTCCACAGAGAAAGAGAGAGAGAGAGAGAGAGAGAGAGAGAGAGAGAGAGAGAGAAGAAATGAGCCACTCGTCGGGGTTGGCGAAAGGTCAGCGTTGACAGGCTGCAGGGTTAAACTGCAGACGTAAAATACTGTTCATGACCCTCTGCAGCCTCCGTCCACATTCCCGCTCTTTTGTGTCACCGTCAGCCTCCAACATCAATATCCACCCTCACCCCCCCCCCCAACAGATTTATTAGACATTGTTGGGCAAAGGGAAAGGAGCTCTTTTATGTACAAAAGTCACATTGATGTAATAGCTAATTCAGCTCGGCTGCCAAAACAATCACGAAGCACTGCAGTGCAGCTTCAAATAAGACCAACTGTGTGCATATGCTAGCAGCCCTGAAACCACGGTGTGTTTATGCAAAGGACTACACATGCTTCAATGCTATAAAGGACTACGCATGCTTCGTTGCTATAAAGGACTACGCATGCTTCGTTGCTATAAAGGACTACGCATGCTTCGTTGCTATAAAGGACTACACATGCTTCGTTGTTATAAAGGACTACACATGCTTCGTTGCTATAAAGTCTCTGCACAGTTTGTGTTAATCACCACAGGGCAAGATATAAACAATCAACAGTATAGTGACACACCACTTTATTCTACACCACTGCTGCCCAGATGTAAATGATCTTTAAAGACAAAAGTTTGTACATGCTTTTACGGTCCTGCGTATCTTAGTGCGTTAATAGGTTACGTGGGCCTGCAGGAAAGGCAGTGGGCTGAACGAAGCCTCATCAGAGAGCAACCCTCCTTCATTAGTCATCACAGCCCTCTCAATAGCTCTGACACATTTAAGCAGATCCGTGCATGTTCTCGGCAAATTAAAACACTTCTAATTAATGCTATGCAAAACACAGCCCCTAAATTTATTAGCTGATTTATCTTTGTTCTACTTGAGAAGGGCAAAGCCGGCTGGGTGATTCATCTTCCACTCGCATACTTAAGATTCAGTGTGTGTTTAAATGATTTATTAAATAAATAAACGAATAAATCACCTCACACCTAATTTCCCTAATGATATTAGAAATGAGTAACTGTACAAATTGCGCAAAATATAAGCCACTATTAACCCATAGCACCTTTCATTTGGTGAGTTCAAAATGTCCATCCATTTTCATTTGCTCCCCAAAACAAAAACATGATTAAAAGATTTGACATTTGACACGATTTCCACAAATAAAACCCTCTGCCTTCCACCTGCCTTATGAAGAGGCTGAACTGTATGGCGCTGTCTGTAATATATCACAGCGGAGGACGTGATCCATTAAAGGCCAAAGTGTAGCTGGCTGAGAATAAGTAGTGTGGAGTAACAAACCAAAATTGTACCAGTGGGTACGACAATACAATTAATTACATTCGCAATGAGTTCATAACTTTTTCTTAATAAAACATATTAATTTCCATTTTTGGGTGCTGGGTCCCTGGGGGTGAGGAGAAATGAATGGCATTACTTTAATAACAAGAGACAAACATAATTCCCCCAGCCAGGCCCAATGCCGACCGTGAGCGAGCAGTCAACATGCGCTAAAATGTTTCGCTTCTGCGCGCATATCGGGAGCATAAATAATTCAAAATTAATCCCTGCAGAGAGTGCGATGATGGGAATCGTAAATTATCCGTGCACAATACTTTAACGGCATGGACCCACACTAACAAACCAGACTAGTTCTTCATTACACACCCAGTGCAGGCCTCTTAACCTTTGAATATCAATTTGGGGGTGGTGGTGGTGGTGGTTGGATAGGGGCACTGGAAGTGGGGTTGTTGGTGGGGGTGGAGGAAGGATGGAGGTGGAGAATGTGTGAGTAGGAAGGACCTGCATTCGTCTCTGTCCAGATCTGTAAACAAGACTGTAACAAGACTGTGTTTGCTCACGGTGGTTGTCAATGGTGACTGTACAGGTTAGCTGAGATGAACCATCAGCATCAGACTCAGATCTACAGAATGAATCCCCACAAAAAAAAAAAAAAAAAAAACTTGCAAGGTTGGTTTTTTTGTTTGTTTGTTTTAGAGAAAATTCAGCATGCTGGTTTTGCGGCTTTAAGGTACAACTTCATTCATAAGTTAAAAGGTTAAAAATTACTTAAGGAGCCCGAAACACACACACACACACACACAAATGAAAATCCGAAATTCGAAATCATATTATTCAAAATTGCAACAGGCACTGTAGAGCAGCTTCCTGTAGAGCAGCTTCCTGTAGAGCAGCTTCCTGTAGAGCAGCTTCCTGTAGAGCAGCTTCCCACGTGGTGCGAAGCGAGTAGAGGAGCTGTCGAGGGGCAAAAGCAACAGCAGGGAGATTTCGTGAATGATGGTGGCATATATGGCTCCCATGGTTACACTTCATACTCCAAAAGGGAAGTCAGCGAGAACTTCCTACACTAAGAAGAAAGTCAGCAATAAGTTGTACTAATGAAACTGAAGGAACGTTGGGATGTCAAAGATCACACCAGGTGTCCCAAAACATCACCTATCAAGGCAGATGTAATATGGATGGACCTGTGCAATATTTTCATCTGTAGAGCATCTTTCAAGGTTCTGTAGACCATGAGGAATTATCGATTTTTACGGCACAGATCCGTCATTACATTTCGTCCGTTAAGTATGAGTTTAGTACTTAGTTTGAATAGGTTAAAGAGTAAATCTTGCACAAAAGATTATATATCTCATCTATCTGAATGACATTTGTGAGTGGTGTATTTAAACCATTTAAAACATTCGGTCTACCTTCCTCTTCCTTTGTGATTGCTGTAGTCCAGTGATATACTGCCATACTTGGGCTAAACTACATTTCGACCCACCAGCATAAAAGCCCTGCTCAAAAGATCGACATAGAACAGAGAAGATGTAGCCGTCTTAAGAGCGTAACAGGGCACAGATATGCACGCTGTGTGAGAACAGAGAACAACAAAGAATATATCTGGTGTGAGTGTACTGAAAACTATGAAATACCAACACACAGCCCACATGAAAACCACAAGCTTGTATCAAAGCTCTATTAGATGAACCATTCAGAAGCATCCGTGTTAAAGAGGCACTTGAATACGCAACAGATACTTAATAAGAAAAGATTCAGGCAGACAGCACTGAGCGGCATTTGCTGCGAAAAAAATATCCGATTTGGAAGCTAGTTTGGAATATACACATCAAAGCCACTGCGAAACGGAGATTCCCTCCCTGCACACATCACAGGACCTTTTCCTCTAGTACCATGTTTTTGCTCGTTTTTTTTTGCCTTAATGTCAAATGACAGGTGGCACCGACACATGCTCTAAAGGAAGATGCTTGTGGCCTAACAGGAAGTGAAATGGAGTGATCTGTTTTATATGCAGCCTTCCCTTGTAATCCAGAACTTGCGTTTGGATCTTAGGAGATCGTGGCTTCGGTCAGCGCCGGCACTGGTGCGTCCCGTCGTTGAAGACACAGAAGCGCCGTGCGTCTCACCTGTAGGACGTTAAACGTGCTTTGATGCACCTGAAATGGGAGTTGAATGCTTCACATTATTTGTTAGGAGAACGTGTCAAATACGTTTTTCTTCAAATACGTTAATCTTTCATCTGTTGAAGTACATCTCTCTCTCTCTCTCTCATTCAGCATATCCCTCTACCCCCCCGTCATCTCCCAAACTTCCCATTTGGGTTGTTTTTGACACGTCAGGGGCTGAGTGTGTAAGGCACTGTATTAGACACACAGATTTGCCCATTAGGAGCGTAATGGCAGTGCCTCACCTTTTGATTTTCAGCAAGAGCAAAAGGATTTGTCAAGGGAGCATGCAACTGGCTTTATTGCTCAGAATTTCATCACAATAAAAGCTTATGGGAGAGAAGGCATAATGGCAGGACTGTGTAAACGCCTGTGTCTAGATTACATGCCTCGTGCCTGGCTAATCCCAGTAATTGACGAACTCCTGTGCTGATGATTTTCTTCATATTCTTTGTAAATTGTTTATTAATTAAGACAACATTTTGGGGGAGGGGGACATGAACCAAATAAACACGATTATGTGCTCGGTTGGATGGAGGAACAGAGGGTGTCTAGACACACCTTCTGAATGAGCCCTGTGGAAGACCTTATCAAAAAAAGTGCACGTTAATGCACTCTTAATAACAAAAAAACATACAGACATATGCTTGATCGGACGAGCACGTGAATGTTACGTACGAGTAAATGAATGAATATCCTAGAATAATGAAATGGTCCTTGCTGAAGTTCTGGATAAGGCTCTGTAATAAAGGAGTTAGTTTCGTTAATGCATTTCCTTTCATCTGTACAAGTTACATTGCAAATAACATCGGGGGAGATGGAGGGGAGAAAGAGTGTTTTTTAAGAATTTATGCTGTGAAAGTTAAGGAGTACATGTCCTTGGGGGAGTGTGGCGATTAAAACTTTATTCTGGTCTATAATAGCAGAAGACTAGTAAAGGGAGTGTAGGAGAATAATTTGCACAGATTTCCATAAAATATGGAATACGCAAAACACATAGAACAGAAGTGTGCCAGATTTGCATCTATTAAGTAGCTGCATCACTTTGCGATACTTAGCGAGTCAGATCCAGCTAAGTGGGAACACAGTGCTATAAATATGATCACTATATTTCCAGCTCTCTCTCCCTGTCAATTAGGTACATGCTGTTGAAGCAGTTTACTGTATTCTCCTTGCTTTAGAAGACACAAGCAAAACTAGCTTTTTTTTCTAAGCTATGGTAATTAGTTATGGCAGATATTTATTGTCAGATAAAGGAGCAGCCTAACAATGTTTATGGGAATCAGGTAAATGCTATAGTGATATCATGAATCCTCAGTGTTTTTACAGTGTAGATCGGTCATGGCCTCCACACACAGCACGAAGTCAATGAGAAGATGACCGTGTGGGTTCATTTTGCAGCTGAAGAGAAGAAGGTCCCCGCCACAGCGCATTCCTCCCAGGCATCCGACTGGCCCTAACGAGAAGATCTCCAGCGTCCCAGGGAGAGGCAGGAACCAGCTGGAGCCCCACACACATCAGACCCCCCAGCCACACTGAGGTCTGTACCGTGCCCCGTGATCAAAGCCCCTGGACCCAGCAGCTGGGACCAGCAAGTCAAACATGGGAATTCCAAAAACGCAGCCATTCTGTGTGTATGTAAGTGTGTGTGTGTGTGTGTGTGTGTGTGAGAGAGAGTGTGTGAGAGACAGAGAGAGAGAGAGTATGAGTGTGTGAGAGAGTAGGCTAACCAAAAATGTTTTATCATAATAGTATGTTAAGAAATATGCCATATAAAATGATTGGTGCCTGGCAGCAGGGGGGATAGTATATTAGTACTAGGATGTAGTATATTAGTACTAGGATGTAGTGAACTCTTCAGAGGAATATGTAAATATTTTATCATTTGTTAAATGCAGAAGATAAACCATAAAAATAGAGAGATATGTGTGGGAAGGATAAACAAACAAAGTGTATATATATATATATATATATATATCCAGGGATGCAACATGTCAATAACATAATACAAAGCCAACATACATAATCATGCATAATAATAATCACGCTCAATAAACACACATAATGATGCATCTTCTTCTCAGGGACATAATTAAAAACATAAAATATAAAAAGAAACATATACTGGAGCCATTAAGTTAAGTGGGTAGAGGAGCAACTTTGATGTGGGAACTGTGAGGTCAGAGGAAGTCAGTGTAGCAAAGAATTCCATCCCCCAGAGCACTTCCCCTCACTCAGCTATTGCACTGTTTTCTGAAACACAGTGCAGTGAAGTAAAAAAAATGAAAACATGCTCTTACATAAACCAGTGGGAACGTGTGAAATATCCATTTTTCATTTGCTATGCCCTAATTCAGCAGGTCCAGAAGGTTGAGCGTTTGGGCTTCCCCTCTGTTTTGCTTCTTTAGACCACTGGTGAGAAATCAAAAGGTCTTGGCTGCATATAAACTAATTTCAAATGTCATGTCTTGTACAACTTTAATGAAAAGAAACATCCCACTCGCTTGCCAGGGCAGAGAGAATGAAATTGTCAAAATTTTATGATAATTCATTCAATTATTCCTTAGACATTTAAATGATGGTAAAGGCACTGAGGGGAGAGGAGGAACCCTCTAATAATCCCACTCCAGAGGGCTTTGAAAAGCTGTGTGTGTCTGTGTAGACGGTTAAACTCTCACTCCCCCACGCACAACATGACACCAGAGCTCTCCTGCCTCACTTCACGCAACACGTGACATGGTTACATGGTTAGCTAACGTATACTCACATCAAGTGCAGAAAAGGTTCACCTGTAAACATTTTCTTTCACACACACACACAAACACACACACATACACACACACGGCACTTTTGCAGCCAAACAGCCCCCAGATCCATGCGGCCTCAGCGAACACATTGTTCACACCCCTCTCAGAGTGAACGACAATAAAACTGGCTCTTTGCTCTTCTCAGCCAAACCCCACCCCCTCGACCTCTGCCCTCCCCTCCGTCTGCTCAGGCCGGGGGCCGGGGGCCGGGATCGGTGGCGGCCCCAGCGGCTCCTGTGCCATGGCTAAGCTCCCCCTCTAGTGTTCACACCCTTTCATTCCTCACAGCCCAGCCACACCGGCAGCCCCGTCTGCGGGGAGTTGAGCCTGGAAGTGGCACTGATCTCGCATCCGGGCACCGCCGCTTTTCTCCTGCCGTAGAGCGCTCTTCCAGCCCGAGACGCATCGCGTGACACGTTCTCCACTCCCTCCACGCCTCAGAGGGCCAGACGCTTCCTCCGTACTCCGCTTCACCTCTTCCATAGACCTTACGCCACTGTTGGGTTATTTCAGAGACCATGTAGCATAAAGATGAGAAAAGACAAAGGAGGACTTGTGTGTGCATGTGTGTGTGCGTGTGTGTGCGCGTGCGTGCGTGCGTGCGTGCGTGTGTGTGTGTGTTCATAAAAACGAGTTAAAAAAATAAAACAAAAAAAAACAACACAAGTAAATATACAAAAACGGTGAGAAACGCGGAGCTGTAGAGAGTGGCAGAAGGCAACGTGCTTTTGCGTGTGGAGCTCCAGACGTGCAAGGGTGGAGGCTGGCTCCCCCTGCCCCCTCTCGGGTGGTGCTGTGCTGGAGCACCGAGCAGCGATGGACCCCAGCTAGCCTGCAGGGATGCTAATTACGCTCTCACTCTCCAAATTAACCAACTTTCACTGGGACCCAACCTCCATCTGACGCACTCGAGAAGGAGGGAGGCCAGGCAAGGGGGGAAGATGGCGAGAGAGAGAGAGAGAGAGAGAGAGAGAAAGGGACAGAGAGAGAGAGAGAGAGAGAGGGAGAGAAAGGGACAGAGAGAGAGAGAGGTATGGAGCAGGAGAAAAGCTGGAAAATAGAAACAAACCAATAATCTTGTACTTTGCCTCTTGAAGGCGAGGCACAGTGTGCCTCTAATGTAGACAAGTCATTTTGCACAAGCCGCTGTTGCCGTAGGTGACAGAGCAACCACACTGCAGCCCGTCTCATTTCAAAGATCTTTTGCAATCAGTGTCACAATGGATCCCCTCATTCTAATGCTGCTACATCATAAAAGTGCTCCTTTTGTTACATTTCCATCCTTAAAAGGGCCTTAATCCTTTTCTTTTCAGGCAAGTCTATGGTAAATTCCACAGGGACATCCCATTCGCTGCGAGGGCTGGAGTGACCCACTCAGAAAGCAGCATGCATGGCTTTGAGCCTTTCTTCCCCTGCCACTCTCCCGAGAACATTAAATCGTACTTTTCATTCCCCTCACCGTGGGGGGATGCCCCGTAATGATGACAGAGAAAGAGAAATTCCTCCACCCGGGTCCTGTGATACCATTCTGCTGTCAAGCGGGCGTCTCGGCGGACGGAGAATCAAACACGGCTTCCTGCAGGTGGAGCGGCGATGAAGGTCACGGCGCGGAGGAGTCGGGTGGAGGTGGCACGAGGGGGTGGAGGGGGTTGGAGGGTGATGGTGTGTGTGTGTGTGTGTGTGGGGGGGGGGGGGTAAGTGCTTAAGTGGAGAAGCCTG
>JAOXYF010000006.1:2143718-2154086 GCA_028565775.1 Sternarchorhynchus goeldii | reverse complement strand
CCCCCCCCCCCCCACTCTCCTGTCTCCCTCGCTCCGTCAGTCGCACGTACTCCTCCTTTCATTTGTATATTGCGTGCTCGGTGCCAAGAAACTGACTGAACGTTAATTATGTTATGGTTGTTGGGTTATTTGTAAAATTGCACAGACTGTGGTCCATGTAGTAAAACAGGAGCTCTCAAGTCAGAACATTTTAATTCAACCTGTAACTTCATTCACTTGCAAGATGCAAAGTTCAGTGCATCTTTGTGGAGAATGAAAGAGTTGAAAAAAAATACATGCATGAAAAATACAAAAAAACCCAAACAAGCAAACTAGAAAGCAGGCGGACGTGCGAGTCCCTCTCCTCTGGGTTGGCCTTGACGTCTGCAGGCATGAGGGCAGAGGGGAGGCGGGCAAGACCAGGCCTGTGGGCACAAACCCAGTTCAGCACGCAGAGTAAGAAATGAGAGCTTAATCCCTCCATCCTTCCCGTCGCCACGGCGTCCGTCTCCCGCTTCCTCCCAGACAGCTCTCCTCTGCCCTCCTCGCCACTCAGGCCCAGCTGAGAGGGGAGACAGGCTAGGCAGGATCTGTGTTTACTCAGATGGAGAATCACGCTACGTTCTGCGAGTCAGATGCACTGAGGGCGCTCGGGCGCCTCCCGGCTCTAGTCCCACAACCTCCTAGTCCTTTCATTTCCCTACAATTTATTAAGCAATTAAAAATCTCCTATTACGTACCTTTTATGCCGTCATCTTTTTTAAAAAACCAGGCCAAAATTATGACACCAAATTGTGTCCTGATTATCATAACATTACACTAATTCCCAGAGAAGTATTTAAATTATATGGTTGGTTGATTGTGTGATGAATTAAAGAACCATTCTGGAGGAATGCAGAGAAGGAGACACATCCAATTCAACTATGAATTAGACATTAGGAGGAAGCAGTGAGCAGGCTGAGCTTTGCACATTAATGTACTGGTTCAGAAAGGTAGTGCTCAAACCACAACATGGCATGCAAACATCAGGAGTTATTATTTAAAATGACTACCTTAAGTGTCCTTTCCAATAATTGTGCAATAACTTTACCTTTACGCGGAAAAGAGGCTTTACAATTTCACCGTCCATATCTCTACATAACAAAGCATTTTCAGCTTCACTGGTGCCAGTTCGATATTAAGTTGATGCAAACAGCATGACGTTCCGTTTGGTACCGAAGCTTCGTCATGTAGTAGAGATGTTTATGAACAAGGCCTTTAAACACTCTGGTAGAAGCAAAGAATGATATCCAGTGTAGAGACAAATGCTCTGCTCTACATCTGCAAACCACAGGGCCCCTGGAAATGCTCAGTGCTTGTGAATTCACAATGAATGCTGCCTTTGAATTGGTAATAGAGAAAACTCATTGTGTAGATGTACAGATTCAGATGTGAATGTCACACACACACGCACACACACACATTATGTCCACACACTCACAAACAAATTTCTGCAGACAAACTGTCACAACATACTACTCCACATATATAAAACTAAAGCTTAAAATATTAGAAATCAGATCTGTACCAGATGAGCAGAACTGTTTTTCATAGGACAGGCATATATCTAATTGAATTAAATGCCAATCTGGAGTACACTGCAGGACAGCGTTTGTTAGATGATTTCTAAAAAGGAAAATCCAGAGATGAAAGGAGTATTTTTACATATCATAAAGTGATTAAGGACTACTGAGCTCACCAGAAAATCATTTTGGTAAAATTAGTCATCCATTTGAGTGGATTTAGTGAAGCACTTGCATACACACACACACACACACACACACACACACACACACACACACGCATGCACGCACACACTCATACGCGTACACACACACACACACACACGTCTCTTACATTACTTTAAACAGAAGGCTAAGTTGGTTGAACTCAAGTGCTCACATAAATATAACCAACCATAAAATATATGATTTCATTTGACGTGGTGTTTAGTAAGCATCTGTAGTTACACACTACTCTGTATACCGATATTCCATTTTATTCTGTGTCTAGTCACATGTGCAATCATGCATCATTTCAGTGTGCTTCCAAGAACTGAAGCATAGAGGGAGAGCAGCCCGTCCATGCACAGTGGGCTCCCCTATTCACTTACACCTCCTACTGCTTATGGAACTGAACAGGGCTTTGATCCCCAAATCTAATTGTTTAGTGTTGCACAAACCAAATACAAGCCTGGTGAACTGCCTAACCAAATAACTTCAAACAAGACCTCAATTTTAGGGGGGGATGTAGGCGTAAGTACACATTACCAGTGACAAATACATGACAAGCCTTCCTGAAACTCTTAATCTCTGATTACATAAATTATGCAAATCATTCCAATTAGAATATTAAATTATGTTAGAATATTCAAAAGCAAAGATATTAAATTACAATATTAAAAAAAAAAGTTATGAAATTTGTAAGCAAAACCAGCAAAGCCTGGTTTTGATCCACCCGTTTAAAATTCCACATTCACCATGAAGGCAAGTGCATGGAGCAAACGGATGGTGTTTACCAGGCTGTGCTCTCTGCCGACACAAAATAAACAAATTTATATATACATATAAAAAAAGACCGGTTTGTCTGCGCACTGTGGGGATGTGGGTGAAGGGTTTTTTTGTGCCATTGTCTGACATGTCAGGCAAAATGAGAGTGTGGTGGTAAGAGGTGGCAAGATTTGGCAGCACACCTGCTGGGCTGACCCAAGCACCATTAATGCATGTTCCTCACTGGGGCCCCAGTGTTGCCGGCGAGCTGTTGGTGGCTACATGTTTGAAGTGTCACAAGTGTCAGTCTTTATTAGATGCAGCGCGGTGCGGTCCAGAGCTGCACAAACACAAGGGCAGTAATAATAGCCCACAGCTCGGGCCGTGCGAGAAACGCATCGCGCCGCAAATTAAGAGAACTTGGCATGGCTACCTGGAGCGTGTGATGCTTCGAGTGGCGGAGGCTGTCATGCTTGCTTTGCCTGATGTCGAGGCTCAATTGTGGCAGCTATTTACCAATGATCATTACAGATGGTCTAGTATAATTCCCGCCGATGATTAAAATGTCTTGTAATTGTACAAAGGAGTACAACAGTTTTATTGTTCGCAAACTAACGGCAGCAAAATACTGACCTGGATCTTATCCATCGGTGACCGGTCATGATATTCCTAACAGAGCAGGAAACGCTGATTTTCTCATAGCATTTCAAACTTGTCTGCAGCTTTACAAAACACCAGGTCAATTTATGTATTACTGTATCAAATATATCAAATATTACAGTATTCATACCACTATAAAAACTGTACATATGAAATACATATACATAGTCAAGTCGAATTTATAGGTGCAATGAAACAGGACAAAAGTTTAGTTTTAAACAAATTATACTTATTAAATTGTACTAAAATTATACTTATCCTCCTCCAGACGTCCTAGTGATGAATGGTACAGGGGTGTGAAAACGTCCCCACAGCACATACCTGAGGGTAGAGGAGTGAATGATATTAGTTACCTTCAACACAAACAAGGCAGCAACTGAAAATGCCCATAAATGTTGTCATTGCTGCCTCATTCTGATTGGATGGGAGAAAATGGGGGGGGGGGGATTTGATGGGAAGCCCACCATGACCTTTTGCTTATCTAATTCCCCAGTAATAAAGTTCATGAGGAGATGATCACTGAGGCACATAATGACGTACCTCTCAATACACAGGTACGTACAGAATGACATACTTAACAATACACAGGTATGTACAGAATGACATACTTATAAATACACAGGTATGTACAGAATGACATACTTATAAATACACAGGTACGTACAGAATGACAGACTTAACAATACACAGGTATGTACAGAATGACAGACTTATCGATACACAGGTGCGTACAGAATGACATACTTATCGATACACAGGTACGTACAGAATGACATACTTATCGATACACAGGTATGTACAGAATGACATACTTATCAATACACAGGTACGTACAGAATGACAGACTTAACAATACACAGGTATGTACAGAATGACATACTTATCAATACACAGGTACGTACAGAATGACATACTTATCAATACACAGGTACGTACAGAATGCCCACTGAACGGAAATAGGAGACATGCAACACTTACTCTGTGATCGACGGTTTCAGACGGTGACGGAACCGGGCGCGAGCGCGTCAGTGCCGCTCGCAGGAGCCCCATATGGCGCTCCTGGTCCGTGTCATTGCCTTGTTACAGCCCTGACTACCAGCCAGAGAAAGAGAGCGAGGCGGACCGCAGGAGACAGTGGTACAAAGCTGAACGGGCCAGGGTCAACAGTGCCATAATTACTTTCAAATGTCAGCCTACAATAAAATACAACAGTTCATCTGGCAGAGAGCAAATTAGCTTTGACCATGGTGTAATTACCCTTTCTCAGAGAACCATTAGGAGAGATCAAATCTGCCCATCCAGGGTTTCAGGAAAGGCCAGTGGAGTACACTCTAGCTGACAGGGATGCACAGTTGCCATTTTGCGAGGTAATTCATTGTCCTTGTAATAGAAATTTTTATATTTGACTCTGGAATTGAAATGTGTAATAACCTGCCAGTTTTATCTTAAGCATTTCAAAGGCAGTGGGGTGCTTCCTGTTCTGGCAACCAGTATGTTCAGTGTTGTTCCACGTGGCTCTGCCGTCACACACATCTGTGCTTAATACCCTGAACATGTAAAGAAGCTTCTTGTTAGTTTGAAAACAGAAGCTTTCATATTAAAGGCTTTAAATAACCTTTAGCACGTTAAATTTTACTTTGCACATAAGCACGATGCCTTGCAAGTTGAGACTTCAAAATAAAACCAAAGAAAAGGGTCTCCATGTTCTCTCCAAGCTATCAAACGCTCACAGAGGAACGATGGAGGTCCAAGCTGAGTGAGGTTGGGCCAATTCTGAGTCAATTAAGTCGCCCATCACTCAGGTGTCCCTGCACAAAATCATGATGACACATTAGATACTGAGAACCTTAAATCACTAATCACTGGCCAGGCGGTCAATTCTCACCCGGATAAAAATCAACCAGACACCCATTAGACACTTACGATCGACTTCTTCAGCGATGCAACAGCAGAGATAAAGTCGTAATAGCGCTGAAGATGTAGCGCAACCCAGTCTCGTCTTTAAAAGGCAGGTAGAGCACAATGTACTAGCTCAGTTTTTCTTTTTTATGTATTTTCAGAGAGGTGCATTAAGGTGGATTTCTTTATAAGAGGTAATTACATTCCTAGCACACTCCTGCCCAGTACAACTCACACAAAGAAACACGCAATGAATAAACCTGCATTATTTGTGACCCTCATCATCTTCAAAACTAATTAGAAATATGGCAATCTCCAATTAGCTAATGGTGCTTCTGTTGACCTTGCAGACAATGGTGGCTGGTAAGAGTCAAGATGATTAACATTTCAAAACCTCTGTCTGCAGATGTGACTTTGTCCCTCACACCTAGTGTGTTTGATAGGAGAAAAAGAGTGTTTTAAAGCGCCTAGGTGTGTATTCAAGAACAGCTGCAAGGTCATGCAAGTAACACAGGTGATGTGTAGGAGAAGTGCATTATTGCTAAACATGTACTAAGACATGAAGACATGAAGTAGCACTAAGCATATTCAACAACCACTTCAGTTTAAGTGTAAAGCCCTTTACTTGCATGAAGGACAGTAGAGAGCATTGTAGTTACTCTCTGGAATATATACACATGTGTGTGTGTGTGTGTGTGTATGTGTGTGTTTATTATATGTATGTTGCATAGGATTTTTTTTTCCAGGAGTGCTACATGACGAGTACGTCATCAGTGGTGTTAGCCTTAGCTTTCTCTATCATTCAGCCACTGTTAATTAGGCAAACATACAGCTCTGACTCCTTCCTGCATCACTGAAAATCTGTTTGAGCCATGGTAAGCAATGCTAAGCAGCTCAAAACTATGTCATCTCTGTGATATAACACACATCCCAATCCCCCCCAAGATATGCAAATACAGCTCTTTGCTGGTGTACATGGGATTAAGGACTTCTATAGGCATAACGAAAAGATTACAAAGTGACCTGCTTTTTTCCTGCCAGTACCCAAGAGCACGAAGTGCCATTGATAGAGCTGAAAACCACGACCATCACTGTCTGTAAACCCTCCCGCATGTTCGATAGCATACAGCCGTTTCTATTCCCCACCTGATTATCACTGTAAACTCCACCGTGCCGTTTATGAGGAGGGAGGGGCTCAGGGGGCAGACGGAGCTTCGGGTCCAGGGTGGAAGGCCCAGCTGGGTCCACCGTGCCAGGACCTACACCTGAGCCTCTGGGGGACTGTGGCCTACTTCAATTACCGCTGGATGGACATGGTCAGCCACAGTCATATTCGATTATGTGCTCTGACGATGGCCCTCCACAACAAAACAAAACAAACAAACGTGCACGCACACACACACACACACACACACAGAACCCCACCCCCCCCAACAGTCCTCAAAACTTCCCTCTTGCGTTTTTGCGTCTGGTGACAAGAGGATGCGGATGTGCGTGAACAGGATTACAGAGGCGGTTCCACTGTCTCCCAGACGGAGACTGTAATTCGCACGGCCTCCTGGCAGGCTTGGTGCCACTGGAAGTCACCTAACATTTCACATTGACACAAAACATTGGCCCAGGTGCAAATGAGGTCATCAGCAACATATGCAAATGGGGACTGGAATATATTTCCATTCCATGTGTGTTTATTTATTTATTCACTCAATGATAATGAGCCAAGGGTGGATGAGGCCACTGGACAGCAGCTCTGCAGCATCCAGTCACCTCCAGTGAGAGCCAGGCCTTACTCCATATGCAGGCACCTCTAAAGCCATCAAATGACCAGAGTCCTCTTCGTTAAATTTATCTCGGACATAAACTTTTAATAAGCCCACAATCGGCAGACGGGGACTTCCGGGGCAGTTTAAACAACTGCAACCTATAATTACAGTTCCAGCACTTGATTATAATAATCTGATTGCAATTATTCAGTGATTCTGAATACAGGCCTCAAGCTACATAACAGTAATTCAGCTGCAGTGATAGGGAACATGTTCCTGCTCGGCTGTAAAACAGCCCCCTAATCCGGGTAGCGGTGGAAGTCCTGGGGAGGAGACAGAAACGGGGAAAAAGAAGTGTGTCTGCTGCACGGCTGCACAGCGTTTATGCAGTGGAGTTGAACAACTCGCCCCGTGCTGTGGGTTGAATTAATGCACCAGCTCTGTGGAAACCATCATGGATCCAGTGAGGATCAGGAGCTCTTCAGCAGTAAACAGAGATGTACACAGCCAAATCACACATGGTCACTGCACAGCTAATAACTCCAGCAACTTTTGCCACTCTTAGTTAATGGGCTGCAAAAAATTCGAATAATCTCTCAAGCCTAAAAAGGCAGAGAGACGAAGGTAAAGGTTCACGATGGGCTTCAATCAGCACAGGCGGTTAAAACAAACAGTTCATTAAACTTCACTCACACATCACGCCAATCCTAGTCTCCCACGTTAGCTGTTTTCATTAACAAATTACATGCAATAATGTAAATTCTGAAGCCTACATTTACGATTAATCCATGTTAATTGCAATAATTAACATCAATTAGCTGTCACAGAGGCTCCTAGAAGCCATTTTTTTTAGGTAATATGAGTGAATATAAACTTTGGTCCAGATTTATTTTTTTCAAACATTGTGGATCTCTCAGCACTACCAGAGGTTGATGTTGGCCAGTGTGGGCTGACATGACAACCAACCGAAGGTGATTCAAGTATTTAGCTTGTGTATCTGGGCTTTAAAATAGCTCTCACAGTCAACGCAATGGCAAATTAATTTATTCTGAGAGAGTTTCTGGTAAAGATAATAGATTACGGAACTACTTTAAATCATCTTTGGCTGTGATGTATGCCAGTTTCAAAATATGTACTGTGAAGCTCATTTACTCAAGAGCAATTACAGTCATTAAAATAGCTAGAAGAAACATTACACAGAGGCCTACAGCTATTCGCAGGCTCATCTAAGCATGATGAAACAGATGAAACCAAATATCACCCAACTGCTTTTGTAAATATTGCAGTTAACAGGCTAATTAACAAGTGATCTTGACTTAAGAGTCATTTCCACAGGGGGATTCCATCACTGGGTTAACTGTTCTCTCCCGACTCTCCCGACCAGGTAGGCAAAATAAAGTTAGAGCGGTGGATCTCCCACCGCCACGAGGTACATCACAATTAAAGACACGTAAACGGTTTGCGGCCTCTGATTTTCACAGATTGTGATGATGATGAAGGTTAAAGAGTTACTCTTCAACAACACACAACTGCAAACAGCAAGCAAACGTAATAGAATTTTAATCTCATTAGCTTGGGCCATAGGCGTGTCTGTACGCAAACGCTAATCCGTGGTGCACTACTACCATCAGTTGTGAATGTAATCCCACAACGAGGACAGGGAGCAGAGGAAGTAATTTAATTGTGGTTCATCTGTGGGTCAATTAGGTTGGTATAATCCTTGAGCATGTAAAGTGTAAAAGCTTTAAACATTAACTCTCCTTTATGGTCCACTTCCCCTCTTGTGGGGAGATCTAAGTAAGGAAAACGGAAAAGATCCGTCAAAAAATTATTCTTATGGTATGCACAATACATTAACTTGATTCTTTATATGGCAATCATACAATAGCATGTATAATTTTATATTTCTTATAAATCTGGGCAATAAAGATGTTATGATGCTCTGATATATAAATGTCTACATCAAAACAAGAGAAAATAATTTAAGAAGTTTAATGGATTTAGCAGTTTTCCTCTGTATTGCCTGTTGCTTTTAAATTCAACATTTTGGAACAGCTGAATCTTTTCTCCACTCCCCCTGGTCTTAAGAAATACAGCACAATCAAAGCAGGATCAAACCGAGGGAGAGAGTAAGAGAGAAGAAAGAGAGAGGGAAGAGAGGGGGGAGAGGGGGGAGAGGGCGGGGGTGAGCGCCTTGGAGGCCTGCCAGGACGTGCAGGACCAGCTGGTCCCTGCAAGCAGCAGCCTGATCAGGGCTAGGCCTTGTGATCTCTCCCCCCCCCTCCCCATCAGTGCTGCAAGCACCAGCCAGAGCACACAGCCAGTCCTGTCTCCTTCGCTCCTGCAAGCGAAGCACAAATTGGCAGTTGAACTAATGCCATGGCAGGGCACTTAGGGAGGCCCGGACAGCAGCTCGCCACTGGGCCTGCTAGCGCTGACCTCTGCTTCAGGCTACCAGGTGGTGACAAGAGTCCCCTGGATCATGTCCTCAATTTTCGAATGTCGGCTCAAGTGGCCATTCAGGATCTCTCCTAGTGCTTTCCATCACCCCCGAGCAGGGTTGTTAACAAAGTACAGCTCTAAACCACTGGTCTTTTTACTCTGCACCCAGTCCGATGAGATAAGGCTTAAAGAAATCCAGACACTCGTTCATTTTTATGCTGAGTAAACAGAGGGTTGTGCATTTAAATTTGACATAGAACATTCTTATAATAGCTGTTGCTTGCCCTTTCAGTGATAAAGAATGAAAAAATAAAGAACATTTCTCTGTTTGCATTTAAAACGGTCGATGCATTTTTTTTAATATCCTACACAGGCTCAACGTTTTCAGAGTAAAGCATTAAATAATTATTAGCACCATCAATTGCACACACTAACTAGCCTCCAGCGAGAGATTAAATCGACATCCTGCAGTTTTTCTGTGATATGTCCCATACCTTCTGCAAATGTAACAAACCGTCTGGACTACTGAAGGTAACGCATTAGGGCCCCCGGTCGGTGAAGTGAAGCCTGGGGATGGGCGAGCCAGAATCGCAGACGATCCTCCCATCCAAACTTCACGATCCAAACATGCTTATGTCATCAGAAGCACAAAGATTAATTAGGGCATCATTAGCTGCCGGTTACCGAGGACGCCGCGATGCTGGGCTTCCTTATATAATGCTTTGCATTCTCATCACATTCCAGAACATGTTACTGTTGCTATGTTGCAAATTAGAATGTTTCCACCCGTGCAACAACAGAACAACATTGTGGACCAATGCATTGTGGATGATTCCAAATCCCATATATTTTGAGAAGTGATTTGTGGAATGTCAGTGGTACGAAATCTAATCATCATCCTAATGGGGTTTTTTTTTTTTTAATCACAATGTTTTGATTATCTGCTCTATTCTTATATATGACCAAGAAGCCACATGGTCCTCAATAACCGAATACATCTCTAACAGACTAAACTAAACATCTCTAACAGACTAAACTAAATCTCTCTAACAGACTAAACTAAACATCTCTAACAGACTAAACTAAACATCTCTAAC
>JAOXYF010000006.1:2122980-2133374 GCA_028565775.1 Sternarchorhynchus goeldii | reverse complement strand
ACCCCCACCCCCCGGCGCCCCTCAGCTCTGCTGCTCCGTGGCCTCACCTCATCCGTTGTGGTCTGGCCGATTCTATCATGACGCTTGACAGAATTAGACGGATTCCTTGGCAGAGAGTGGGGAATTAATTTCTACACGTGCCTTGCACTGGTGACGCTCCAATCACCTCCCTCTCTTCTCCATCTCTCCAGTTCATGCTCTCTTCGCCTCACTCTGATTCCCTCGCTCTGTAATGGACAGTGATTAGAATTACACATTTCCTTTATTTTCTTCTAAAAAAGATGACTGGTGTTAGAAGGGAAAATGAGCACCAATCAAACGTGTTCCCACAAGTGATGGTGAATTTCTGTGTGTGTGTGTGTGTGAGAGAGAGAGAGAGAGAGAGAGAGAGAGTGAGAGAGAGAGACTGAATATGCGATTTAAAGAAAAAACAAAGAACACAGCAATTGTGGTGTTAAAAAAGTAAACACCTCATGTAAAACATCATTTATAATATGAGAAGGGCGTGTTTGCATGTGTGTAAGTATGTTAGTGAAATTAAATGGTCTCTCTTTCCCACCCATTACACCAACACTAACCACTTCACCACTAAAGCCATCTTGTTCATAAATTGCCTCTCCATTCTAATAGAATTGCCACGACCAAACGATCCACTTTTAGAGGTGCACTTATGCAGTGTTACATTTAATAGAGTTAATAATAGCCAGCGTTAGAAACATGCGGCAAAATGACTTTGCCAGAGTGTTGTGTTAAAAGGATTGATGGGTTGCGTACAGAATTAGAACCGGGGGCTCCCAGATCCAGGCTAGCGCTAACCGCTAACAAATGGTCCCTCTCGGCAGAGGTGGTGGACGAGTTGGAGCCGTTTCCAAAGTGGACCAGGGGCAATGGAGCTATTCATCAGGTGGGCAGATGGGACCATTTATCAGAGAGCTGTGTGCCACAGTGACTTTGAAGTCCTCTAGTGAGAGGTGAGGGGGGGGGGGGGGGGCACGGCCTAGACCTCTGTGTTTATGTAGCCATGCCGCAGCTGCTAGCACTTTTAATGAGGGATGGTGATGCATAGGGACGCCTGGCTACACAGAGACATGTGGACACACACGCAGGGTGAGAGGAGGTGGGCGGGGCTTATTATTGGCCACGTGTGAGGGCGAGGGTGGGCAGTACCTTCTAATGAGGAGAAAGAAATAACTGCTTACAATTGACCTCTGTGCACACACACACACACACACACACAGTAACAATATTAAAATCAAATATTTTTTCATACTTTTTTTTTGGTGTTGTTGTTCTATCAATATATATCACCAAGTACGTCACCATTACACCTACCAGACCTGAGATATGTCCAGGAACTGACATCACTTCCTCATACTACAGGATGTTGTTCCTTGAGTTAGCACACAGCCACATCCCCAACGGAGCGGCTCCCTATCGACCACAAATAAAGAACCGAAACATTCACCACACATGGTCCACCCCAACGGTCCTTACAGAACAGGTCAGAAATTAGCAACACAGAGATCAGGCAAGCCATGTGGAGATACTTTTCTCATTAGCCTCTTTAAAAAAATATGGCAGGTTTTTTTTTTTTCTTCTCCCATGCCGTCAGTTGCATCCTTGCTCATGAAGAGCCGTGCTGATGGAGGTGCTCCATCATCTTCTGACCAGCGACTCTTCATCTCTCCTCCTGACCCATCAAACCCCTCTCCTCCACCCATCCCGCAGCTGTTGTCCTTGTTGTGCAGTCGCCTTCGGCCGATAAATTACGAATGCAAGGCGAGAAGCTGTAAAATGTGTTGTACCTTCTATTATCTCCATGTTAAAGGCCACAAAAGCTCTTCAGTGAAGTCAGCCATTAAGCAATGACAGGTATTGCTATCAGGCTTTTTTATAGCCTATTACCTGCTATGACAGCAGCTGCAGCACAGCCACTGTACGGCCTATCACATTATTTGCAGCTAAAGTCAGCTACTGTGTCATTCCGGCTCATTTTCTTGACAGTGCTATCATAAATCCATTGGGCTGTGGGGGGAAACTGTCGGCCAGCTCGATTATCTCCAGAGCCCGAATGGATCCTGAAATGTATGTAACAGGCAATGACTGTTATGGATCAGCCGAGCCAGGGCCATTCCACCTCTCTCTACTGCTCTCACAATCCCACCCCTCCCACCCCCAACGCCACAGCTCCCCCCCCCCCACGTCTCTCAGACTGTTGTAAAAGGCCAGGGGTGTGTTTTATACCTTCAGAAAGCTGAAATAGAGCAGATGGGTACATGTCTACAAATGATATGTTTACTCACTCAGTTTCAGTAAAACTGCTGTAGGTCACATTACATGAGTGCAGTGTATGGATTATAAGACACCAAAGAGTTAAAAAATGTAAAATCATATTTAAAAAAAAATAAATAAATAAAAATATAATCTTACTATGATTCATTAGTTTTGCTTTAGTCTACACAAGTACAGTAAATTATCCTGAATCACACTATTACTACTAAGAGAAGACTAAGAGTATCTTGCAGGTATCTTTGTACAACGGGCATCTCCAAATGAGATCATCAAAACAGCAATCTGCCAAGTTAGTCATCCTCCAGGAATGGGGACCAAAATACAGGAGAAACAGATCTGAGGACAGTAAAAGCAAATACTAGTTTTGTACTGTTTATTACAGGAAAAGCGATTAAAATATCATTTATATGTTTGTTTTTTTTTTAAACACATGTATGTTATATAATCATTAAATGTAAATGAATAACATTAAAACCTTTTTTTTTTAAATTTATTTATAATTTCACCACTCCAGAACTGAAAGGCAGGATCCATCTGAAATTATTTTCTCTCCACAAAAAAAAAAAGTGCAAAGTTGCATCTGCCCCCTTTATTGCATCTGTTCTAAGTCCCATTGAGCTCTTTGTCTGCCCTCTGTGGCCCTCCTGTTGCGCTCCAGCTATTTAAACTCACCTCCTACCTTCAGCTTCCTTTGTTCTCGTGGCTCTATACACCATAATGAGCCAAGCAGCACAAAACCAGGAAAACTTAATGAGTCATTACTAGTGAGGCCTGCAACCGCTCTCACCCATCCTCCTTCACACCCTCAATCCCTCGGCCTCTCCCTCCGAGGCTGGGCTGCCAGAATAGAGTTCTGCACCTCCCTATCAATTAGAGAAAATTAGGGCCTCACAGCTCCTGGTGCAGCTCAAAGGAGTTTCACAGCTCAAGGGCTCACGGCTCAAAGAGTGGCCGTGCTCAGTGAGGAATGTGGAGGTGGCCCTTTCACAACCCTCCCTCTCTCTCTCTCTCTCTCTCTCTCTCTCTCTCTCGCCCTGCTCTTTCACGGAGGGAAGGAACCCATGAAAACCTCTGCTTGGAGTTGTCAAAAAAAAAAACCAAAACATAAAAAGGAGAGAATGGGTCTGACTGAAAGAGTGTAGGGTGTTTTATTTTTCTCTAGCATCTTGTTCCCAGCCTGTAAAGTCATATTATATCATTGCAGCTGATTGTTAAGGGAAAGTGGCGTGGTGAGGTACCACAGAATGACCTAAAGTGGCAGAAGGTCAGACGTGATGCCACAGGCAAAAACAGGGCGATTTTAACAACCAGTGCAACCAGGGCATGAATTACAGCATCCTGCTTGAGTCCATTGATTTTTCAAGCAAGGAGCTCTCTCCTTCTCTGGAGGCATTAATTTTTTCTACCTCAGCAAAAAAGGTGGTATTTCTGCAAGCTGACAAACGAGGAAACGGGCAGTTTGTTGTGGCTATTGATTCCGCGATGAATCTCAGCTACTTTGCTTCAAATATGGCTGGGATGTCCCAAGGCAACAGCTAGCTTCGCTTCATAACCCTTTTTGTTGTGAGACCCTACCAGAAAAAGCGAAGCAGAAGTTTGTTCAACCAAGTTAGCATTTTAGCATTTAAGAAGGAATTCGCAGTTTTCCAATGGGAGGTTAAAAAAGAACTCCGTTTTAAAACCGATCCCTCTGAGAACAAATGGGGGGAAGAGATGGGTGTGAAAAGGTTTGAAATGGCAGATTCTGCCAAAGGTGTCTTTTTCTATCTCCAGACATCAATCTCATGTCTCCCTTCCCTTGATAGACAGTGGATTGTTCGAAATTCCTGACACAGCTGCAGGCCTTGGGATCCACACACACACCCCATATCTGGATAAAGAAGCATTTCGTTCACAGAGAGAGTAAAAGAGAGGGGGAGGACTGGGGAAAAACAAAAGAGAGAGAGAGAGAGAGAGAGAGAGAGAGAGAGAGAGAGAGAGAGAGAGAGAGAGCTCAACTAGTAGCTTAAAGAAAGAGAATATCCATGGCAGTGAATGTAAAAGTATAAATCGGAAAGAAATCCCAATCAAGCCTTTGAATTCATCTGGAAAAATCGAATACCATAAATACATTACATAATGTTTGCATATAAGTAGAGCAAACACGGCACGTAAAAACAATGAAATGACAAAAAATACATATATATATATATATATATATACATATAATATTACATTATACTACATATAATTTATATACTAAAACAAAAAGCACACAGGACACCCTGCATTATATAAGTATATAAGTTGGAGTGGTTGGAGGAGTGGGTAGGAAGGGGTCTGCTTGGCTCCAGACGTACCCTGAAAATACCTGTGCCTCCAACACAAGCACATCGCTGTGTGACACGAACATGCTTGATAATTTCCTCCCGTAAGCCTTTCCACAAACTTCGCAATGCCGTGACAGCAATAAAAACAGCCCAGCGACTTTCAGATATAAAGTGTACACCATGAAACTTTTAGATTCAATGTGGTAATATACAATGCTCCATAAAACATTAATGTGCATGGTAAAATTATGTTAGTTCTAATATATTAAATTGCCAGCGTCTATAAAGTTGGCTTATCAACATTTATTTACAGGTGGTGAAGGGGTAGTCTTCCCACCTGATAA
The DNA here is from genome assembly GCA_028565775.1 of Sternarchorhynchus goeldii. NCBI lineage: Eukaryota > Metazoa > Chordata > Actinopteri > Gymnotiformes > Apteronotidae > Sternarchorhynchus > Sternarchorhynchus goeldii. Next base: position 2,128,429 of record JAOXYF010000006.1, on the reverse strand, counting down.
CAGGTGGTGACTTCTTTTGAAGTTGTGTTTATGAACACTGACTCACACACCTTAGTAAGTGCCTATAAATCTGTGTTGGACCACAGTGAAGCTGATTTTGAGAATATAACTCGCAGTCTAACGGCTTCGTCTTTGTCTCAGACCTTTAATATGATATACTCAGGCTGTCTGAGTGCCTCACGGCTGAAGAGTGAACGGTCATTTTATCAGGGGGTAAAGGGGGGGTTTTGTTGCTATGGCTGAGGTTCAGCAAACTTTGAAGTTTGACCTTGGTTTACCTCCAAGTCTGGTGATTTATTTAAACACTCAGAGGGCCTCTCCATTTAAAAAAATAAATTCAACACATAAATGTAAACATCCTAAATAGGACAGTTTTAAAGGGAGGGAAAAAAAATCCAACATTTAAGAAAGATCATAACCACTGCCCGTACACTGCCCAAGGTCTATATGTGGCCAGCAGAGAGACACCCCAGAATCGCTGAGTCACAGTGGCAGCATGAAGGTTCATGAAGGCATTAATCATCCTCAGGACTACAGCGCATGAAGCAGTGACTCAGCGTTCATTTACCGTGCCTTCAGTCAGCTGGAGGAGAGAGAGAACCTCCATCACCGCGTATCATTAGTACGAACTACTGCAGCTGCTTCCACGCACCACCGAACCTGTGCTGTTACCGACACATTCACTCATTTCAGTATTTATTACATTTTTAACTTAATAACGCCAATTAATGTCTGTACAGACACTTATAAAATCTAATAATGACATAATATAGGCAAATATTTTTATGAAGCTTGTTTTTTTAAGCTAAAAACATTTTAAATAAATGACTATATAATGATATAATTAAAACAGAAAAAAATAAAATGCTCTAGTATTTCAAGCTTACAAAAATGTTTTTTTAGATGCAAGTAACATGTATGTAACTTTAACTTCCAACCAACAAATTTAAATTTAAGTATTAAACATGGGATAAATACTAATATCCGTTATCTTAAACAAGGATGCCAGAATTTGACAAATCGTCCTTGAATTAAATATGTATTGTGGTTTTTACATCTAACTTGCCGTTTAAAACATTCTCTTTCAGACTGAAGTGGTACACATTAGTCTTTTCAGTCAAAGAACCAACATTTTCCCCTGTGTTCACAGTCATGGTGAATAAAATATACTCCATAACCAAATGTAATTAGCTACGTGTTAAATGGTTAATCAGACTTGATTACCTGTTTGCAGAAAGGTGAAAATATCATGCTCTATTTTCAGCTAAATGGGATGCTGAAATAGAGAAGATTGGACCCGCATACAGGAATTAGTACATAATAATGGTTTCAGAACCAATAATTATGCAATTCTGATCCAATATAGCATATTGGGGTTCTATCGAGTATCGTTCAGAGCTAAGAGGATTTCGTTTAATGCCCAGTACATGTAGGACGATGGTGGTACTGAAAAAAAAGTGTATGATTTGTGATTATGATTTAAAAACTCAGCACAGAACTATCACTGAAATAACGTGTAGTTATTCCATGTTTTAATGATTACAATTCCACTTCATGCCAGGAAAAGGCATGAATATTCCTGAGTGACAAAGTAGTTTTGTCTGTCTTGTATAGAGTCTTCATGTCATCACTTCATCATTCTGACAAAGTTCCCATCCCTGACGCTTTGATTAGCTTAGCTGGAAGAAAGCTATACAAGTCAGCAGCCAAAACTTTCTTCACAACCAGGAGCACGCCAAGCCTAACATAATCCAATCAGGCATGTTTTTATCCTCTTGATTTCGTGTTTGTTTGTTTTGGGGTTTTTTTTGTGGTTTTTTTTAGACTAGTGTTTGAGTGTTTGGTTGTGGTGTAGAGTAGAAAACCTGAAATGACACAGTTCGGTTGTACTTGTATGACACGTAACCAACCTCGATCCAGACAGCTGCAGCGGAACCACTGAAGAAGCCCCACACATCTAAATCTGCAGGCGACTCCCAGATAAACCCATTCAGGCAGAAGGAAATATGTTTTATATCTTATAAAACTTATATATTTATATATATAAATGCTACAACACACGTGTATACATATATAATCATAACAATAATATTAATAGTAATAATAATAACAATAATAATAATTATATATAATATATATAATAAAACACACACACACACATATGTACGTTTGTGCCAGTGGGACTGCAGGAGAGCAAAGCAGGATTTCTGTAAAAGAAGAAAGAGAAATACCCCCCAACGCACCCTTCCAGAGGAGAGGCCCCTGGAGAGAGCGCTAGCTGCAGAGGAGAGGCCCCTGGAGAGAGAGCTAGCTGCAGAGGAGAGGCCCCTGGAGAGAGCGCTAGCTGCAGAGGAGAGGCCCCTGGAGAGAGCGCTAGCTGCAGAGGAGTGTGTGCGTGCTGCTGCTGTGGCAGAAGAGACAGTGGAGCTGACAGGGCCCTGGAAACAGAGAGCAAGAATGCATGGTGGTCAACTGTGGTGCTGGCTAATCCAGGGCCTTTTGCTGGCTAATCCAGACCCAGGGCAGACAGACTTCCGTTATTCCCGCCTTGATGTAACCCCTTCTCCTGATACATCTAGGAAGGTCAGTGAGGATCACTGTTGTCAGTGTGTCTGAATGGAAGTGTTTTCAACATTTCTAAGAATTCTCCTTTTCTCGGTAAAAGCAAACAATGTCTTCATAACACATAAACATGTGCTAATATGGGGGACAGTTTATCCTGACCAAATCCTGAAAGGAAAGTACAAAGACTGGTGGCTGTTCAAAGCATTCAGGTTTATGCTGCTCCCAGACTAAAGGAAAACCAAGGTAGCAGAAGAGCAAATGGGGACAACACATTCAAACTACAGAGAGTTTCACCGATCCATGATCCACAGCCAGTCCTCATTCTTCGTGCGCCCCAGTCCTCCAGCTCCTACGCTCTGCTTTTATGCAGATCCTGAAAGGGTGATCAGAACAGAAGACCCCTGCAAGCAAGACTGCACAACTGCACAATAAATTGGAGCAGAGATGTCTCAGCACAGCCTGTTTTGCTGGAGACAGTAAAAAATCTAGATTTTGGGAAACCCCAGGCACCCTTCAGATGGGGCCGTCAGCAGGATAAAACCACTGGCACAGCAACCCCCTGGACTGCAGGGTAAAATAACAGGCTCTTATGAGGGACTTGATTGCTCAGTGACGCATCGATGTTTGTAAGAGGTGCGTAAAGTGTGTAAAGTGTAAAGTGTGTAAAGTCTCCAATATGGGTCACTACCACTAGGGCACTTGATTTTCTGCCAACATCCCTCTTTCACTAAAAAAAAAAAAAAGAAAAGAGAAAATTCCCCAAAATCCACCCCCCCCCCCAAAACAAAAACAAAAGAACTCCAAAACACTCAAGATCATATGCAGTGCGCTAAAGCACTGAACAGAAGCGATTTCTCCATCCCACCATGCTGAGAGAGAGAGAGAGAGAGAGAGTGCAGGCTGGTTCAGACCACTCTGCTCTGGTCGTCTTGGCCCCTCATTTTCTCTTAATGTCACGCTGCAGGAACAAAGCCAGGCCACAGCAGCTCGAGCACAGTGACGGAGGGCTGTAACAGCTACTGTACAAATCAGTTCACTTCTAAAATAAAGAGGTGTGCCATCTGCCATGTTCCCACTGAGCTCCAAGTCCAACTATTCGTGTCCTCAAAAGTGACCCTCTCCCCATTAATCTAATTAGTGGGTATAACGTATATATACTGTGTGTATATTATATATATATATTATATATAAAATTCTATAATGATATATAATTCTATAATAATATGTATTCTATAATAATATATATGTAATATGTATTCTATAATAATATATATGTAATAATATGTATTCTATAATAATATATATATAATAATATGTATTCTATAATAATATATATATATAATAATATGTGTTCTATAATAATATATATATAATAATATGTGTTTTATTATAATATGTAATAAGTCTGTTGTCAGCTCAAATTTGAATATTTTCATCATGGAAAAGTATATTAGTTAATGAATCATGTTAAATTGTCATAATTGTGTTATAGTTAAACGTTAAACTTAGTCACGTCTTATTTTCAATTACGATTTTTTTCTTAGAAGTTATTATATTTCTCTATTAATGGCATTATTAACAGCAAGTATAATTTATGCTGAACTTAAAAACTGAATTAAATTAGGGTCACACCCAAGAAAAGCTGCAAGAATGTAAGAGTGTCAGAGATCACCGTACCCATGTCTCCACCATCTGAACGAGATGATTCTCAGTGACAGCGTGCGCGCGTGTGTGTGTGTGTGTGTGTGTGTGTGTGTGTGTGTGTGTGTGTGTGTGTGTGTGTGTGTGTGTGTGTGTGTGTGCAAGCATGCAGATAGGCAGGCAGAGACTCTAGACTGGCAGGAAGAAGGGGCTACGCCCTGGGTTGGCACAGGGTCCTTGCCTCCCGGGAGCCAGGAGCAGATGGTTATGGAACACTCCACTACCATAATGGCACTCAGACTAAGGTGCCAGGCATTGTCGTCCTATCTCTCCCCCTCTCTTTCTCTGTCTCTCTCTCTCTCTTTTTCTCTATCTCTCTCTCTCATCTGCATCGTTGCCCTCCACCTGCCCTGAAGTCATGACCCTTCTATCCCCTCCAAGTACCATGATAAATCTGAACCAAACGTCCTTTAATGAGGTCACTTGTATGCACCGTTTTCCCTCCCGTTGTATTTATAATCGGCCACTTTGGCCCTGATTAACAAACGGCACTCAAGGCGCGTGCGTGCGATTGTGCCCGGCTGGTGAGGGCGAGCGGTGGTCTGTGGAGCCGGTGGAGGGGAGAGGGCCACAGTTTACAGCCCGCAACACAAAAGGGGATTCCCATAAATGAGTGACACGTTTACACTGAAATTAAAGGATGTTCTTTTAATTAAAGTATGTCTCTAAAGACCTTTTTTTTTTTTAAAATAATGCATGCAAACCACGAGGAACTGTGATAAACTAAGAGAAAGTAGAAGGTCAAACTATAATGTAGTGATTTAAGAAACAAACAGAAGGGGTGCAGTGAATAAAACCGATAAACAATCGGAGTGGTTTTGAACAAGCGTACCTCATAATGCATTACAGATCTTACGTTTCCTACCTTCTCCCTATCTCTCCACCTGATGCACCTACACACACACAAACATGTGATACACCTACACACACCCAAACATGTGATACACCTACACACACCCAAACATGTGATACACCTACACACACCCAAACATGTGATACACCTACACACACCCAAACATGTGATACACCTACACACACCCAAACATGTGATACACCTACACACACCCAAACATGTGATACACCTACACACACCCAAACATGTGATACACCTACACACACCCAAACATGTGATACACCTACACACACCCAAACATGTGATACACCTACACACACCCAAACATGT
>JAOXYF010000006.1:2084098-2108468 GCA_028565775.1 Sternarchorhynchus goeldii | reverse complement strand
GGGGGGTTGTTTGGGGAGGGAGGTGGGGGAGACCTCTCAGGTGCAGGTAGATAATGAGGTCCCCCGTTTGCTCACCGAAAATTACCTCACAAGGCTTCGTTGGGGATAGAGTCGGGCTCGTGAATTGGGCTAATTCCTTGGAGTGCGTGTCGTGTCAAGAATTGCAGTCTCTTTTTACGCAGCGCCTCTGCCGGAGTGTAAACATGTAAATGGGGTCCGATGGCACCCTCTTGCCCCGCGGACTCCCTTTACGGCGCTTACCCGCGCCACCCTGGGCCGGGCCGCTGAACAAGCCCACTGCAATGAGCGTCCACTTGCCAGGCTCAGTGGTGAAGAGGCGCAGCTCTCCAGAAAGGTCCGGATGGCATGCTGGGTATGCAAATGAAATTTCCTTCCCTTATTTTCACCTCACACCGCCCTGCTGGCAAAGCAATCCCTCATTTCTAATCCTCCCCCTCACTCTCTCTCCGTCTTTCTCTCTCTCTCTCTCTCTCTTTCACTGTCTCACTGTAGGGAGAGTGTTGGACAAAGGCAGACCCAATCGCAGAGATGACTCAAACTGAGGAACATTAATGCATGCCAGAACCAATAAAAAAATCTTCTCTCTTCTCTTTAATCTTGTAACACAGAACTCTGAAACATTGCACTAATTTAATTAAATTTTAAATCTTTCAAAACAGGAGTTATATTTGTTCCACCTAATGAAAGGAGCGGGATACAGCAACAATTTCCACAACGTCTGCTTAAACAAGGACACACATTTAGGTAGAATAAACAAGAAAGCTCTGGTGTAAACCTTTAAATATGACACAGTAACAAGCACCTCTTAGTCCCGTTCCAGGGAAATAAATCACATCAGTCAGAACTGATCAGCATCTGTTTTTTTGGGTTTTTTTTTTTTACAGCAGAGCAAGTTGACAAACCTACACTCTCCATCTGCAACAGTGCGTCACGCTCTCCATCTGCAGCAGTGGGTATGAAATCACAGTGATGGGAGCAGCCTTTAGACTACCAGGTGAGACGAGAGTCGTGTTACGAGGTGGCTGACACCCAGGGGCACGCTGAACGCGAATCCCTCCGCCCCACGTCTGACTGGGCAACGCCGGCTTTAGCAGGAACCGCGGAAGCCAGCAACATTAGCATGGCGCTAACGCGCCCACGCGCTAGTGCACAGGCATGTATGTGCACCCTAACCGTCTGTGATCAGCAGACTCGCGAGAAAAGTCATCTGGGCACAATGAGTATTCAATGAACGTCTGCTTCAAATGGTTTCCTATTATGTCCTAACTCACCGATAACTGTGTTGACCAATAGCAGGCCTTTCTCTTAGTCATATACGACTGGACACAACGTGTACTTTAGACCCGCAGCAAGTGTAATACAGAGTGCGGTAATAAATAACAAAACAAAACAGTATTACAGTGCTAAGGATCATGGGTAAGTAACACAGAACATCACTACACTGAGAGACAATAACAGCCCACTGTTAAGAGAAAGTTTAAGGCCATGGTCAACAAGATACTTTGCTCTGTTTTGACGTTCACAGTGTTCACTTAAGTGAGTTAGAGTCCAGTCTGTTGCCTACATCATTCTTCTGATAACAAATATCATAATAAAAATGGCTTGGTCGAAGATAAACCAGACTCATAATACGTAGTTCCTGATAAATAATGGAAGTCTTAGTATAATTAAATAGGCAGTGCAATATATTTCAGTGTTACAGTCAGTTCAGGATGAAGGATAGATGTTTATAGTCTCGTGGTAAGACTCGGTTGTAGGTAATGGGCAAAGCAGCAGATGCCATATTTCTGTTTACATAGAGAGTTCGGAATGAAGGAGAGATATTTACTATCCTGTGTTGAGAGAGGAAGGATGGCTCTGCCAAGAATGGGGATAAGAAGGTAAATTCCGTTTACAGCGTGTGTGTGTGTGTGTGTGTGTGTGTGTGTGTGTGTGTGTGTGTGTGTGGTGTGAGAAGCTCAACTGCCTGCATAAAAAAGCTTTAGTCTGATGTCCCTGGACAGAATGTTCCGGAATCATTTTCCGGATGGTGGTGGATCGAACAGTCGATGGCTGGAGTGGGTGGGATCTCATCCTCTGATCATTTTATTTAGACATCTATTGTTGTAGGTGTCTTGTACTGTAGGGAAAGAGCTTGCAATGACCTTCTGAACAGTCTGTACTGCTCTCTGAAGGATCTGGCGGTCAGTAGTTCCAGAGATTCCATGCCACACGGTCAGAACGCTCTCTACCCTGCAACTGTGGAAGCTCTTCTGAAGCTGGAGACACAGGACGACTTGCATGAATGTCCCCAGAAAAAAAAAATAAATAAATGCAGGTGCTCCTCGGCTTCCTCTCGCAAGACGTGAGATGTGGAGTGACCACACACGGGACTCCTAGGAATTTGACTTGAAGTGGGTTCGTAGACATGCAGGTCTGTGGATGCCCCAGGCCTGCCTGCTACAGATGGCAGAGCATTAAAAGTCGAACTGAAACAAAGACAAAAGGTTCATTTAAAAAATGTTCAGGTAAGAACTACAAAAAAAGAACAAAACCCACCCACTAAGCCCTTGCATGGTTAGTAAAACCTTAAGGATAAGCAAAAGGCCAGACAGAAGCAGTTGGAGATGAAAGGAAAAAGGATCAGAGAAACATCATCTGTTAGATCACTTACATTGGTAGCAACCAAGAGCACAACATTACAAATACAAGAAATACAACAAAAGACCTCTGCTCGCTCTGTCACTGTCACGGCAGAATGCAAGAGAGGCATTTTCAGAGGGTCGGGAGAAAAAAAAAAGAGAGAGAGAGAGAGAGAGAGAGAGAGAGAGAAGGGAAGACAAGGAGAGAGGAGGTGTGTGCGTGTACAGTTTTGGCAAACGCAGAGGGCTACATCAAAGAGCTTTCTTTTGCCCTCTTAAGAAAATGAAAATATTGCAAGCCAAAAAATAAAATAAATAAATTAATTAAAAGAAACCCCTCCCTGACCCTCGCGGAACTGTGTCCCCGCGGAACAGTGTCCCTGCTGCAGGTGGGAAGATTAATACCAGCGCACCGTCAGCGTTCAGACTTTTGCCTATCAATGGCTTTTCAATTCACTTATGCTTTATAGCAGGCAAGGTCAAAAAGCAATTTGTGCAACATGAGAAATAAATAAAATAGGTTTGCGGTAAATTAAATAAAAAGGAGCAAAGCTGGGACTGTAGCTAAACGAGAAAGGGAAGGACGGGCAGGAAAATCTAACATGAAAGCTAATTTCAGATAACATCAAGAACTTTGCATTTGACTAATTAGAACACAGCAGCTCTATAAATAGTGGTTCTATTACCATGGAGTTTTTTTGTCAAAAACTATTTGTCCATTTCCCTCTATCTCCAACTACATTCTGGCTGAGACAATCCTAGTGTTGAAGAATCTGATATCTTATCTTGTATTTTCAAAAATATGCTTCTCAAAGGTTGTATCACTTTTGTTTTACAATTTATTAATGTATCAAAATTTCTTAAATCACAGTAAAAGGTTTTTCGTGTTTGGAGTGCGAGTGTGCTGTAACACTAACAAATCACGTGACATAAAACATGTTTATGATATTCTTACCTGTCAGCTCTGACAACAAAGTTTAAAACAGGCGATTCTGAAAGTCATGGGGGGTTTTTTTCAAACATTTATTAATCTTAATTTATCTGCTGACATCGAACATCAGTGTGGTTTTAACTTCATAACTGGTCTGTCTAAAGCTAAATTTCTTTACTAAACTTTTCAAAAGGTCCCTTTCAGTACTGTAGTAGGAGACTGGCGGCCTGTGAGCCAAAGCGTATAAACTGCTCATGACTGATCCAGGTTCAGCTGTACACCCGACTATCTTTCTCAAACAGCCTGACTCATGACTGATCCAGGTTCAGCTGTACACCCCACTGTCTTTCTCAAACAGCCTGACTCATGACTGATTCAGGTTTAGCTGTACACACGACTGTCTTTCTCAAAATGTAGAAACGTCACGCCCAGTGCCTCTGCATACCTCAATTATGTGCGCACAACATGCAGGAGGCGTCTCAGCTTTGCATAAACTTGGCAGTGGGAGCGTGCTAGGGAAGTTCCAGCTTCCTTCCCTTGGTGAGGCCTGCTGGGACCCAGAAGAGGGAGTGGGCTCAGAGGGGTGGGGGTGGGGGGGTTGGTGATGGTTCATGTCACCTATTACACTGATGTGAACCGTTCACTTTATGAGTCTCTGGGTCCCTCCGCCCCCTGTGTCAGTTGCCTTGCTTTGCTCTTTGAAGTTTTCTAGCTATTTAGCTGGCTCCATACCGGAAGGTCATTAGACCATTCATAGTTGTCATATTTACAACAAAACTATTCAGGGTTGCTCTAAAAAAAAAAAAAAAGTTACTTCACATATTTCTTCCAGATCATAAATTACACATGTCTGTCTTTATGACACCCATACAACACCTGAACAGGCTTCAAACACTTCAGATCACCTTTTAGGTTGTCAGTTTTAGAGAAACCATAAGAAATGTTAACAGGGAACAGAGATGGACAAATGAGCTAAAGCCTCTCCCCGATGTTGCAGTTTTGCTGGGTGATTCAGAAGCAAAGGCCTACAGTTCAGCAAATTCCTCAGCACACAGGGGTGGGAGTCTACAGGTCACATCATCCAGTGGTGTAGTCATGGAGGCTGACAGCACCACCCTCGTGGTCCTGTGGTGCGCACAGGCGCTCCTGGTGGCAGAGTGCTGGGTTGCTCCACCCGACCCCCCCCCCCTGCCTCCAGCCCCGGGCGGCGGCACATTTACTCTGCATTTCCACCTTCACAACACTCACGCTTCTAAACAAGACAGCTGTTTTTTGAGGGTGACTTGACACGGCATATTTTCCACAGCTATTTTTTTCCTGCGGAAAAAAAAGGGGGGGGGCAGTTTATTATGGTTTAGCAGCATCTATCTGTAGGAGGGGGGAAGGAGAGTAATGAAACGCCATGGGGTCAATATTTTACAAGGAGATGCATTTTTTGGAACACACCTCTACAGGGCATCAATGAAACAATGGGTGCCATAACCAAAAGGTGTGTGTTATTAATCTCTCCCCACACCCTAATCAATCTGCTTCCTCCACCACAAACACTGTAATGCATTACGGCATTAAACGAAAGACCATTTTTCATCGGTGCACAAAAGCGTGGCTCAGGAGGAGATGTCTTCCTCACACAAAACAGCCATGCATTACAACTAAACTGCTTCCCCAATGTTGTTATATACATTACTAAGCAATTTCAGTCTAAGGGATAAGTACAAACACTGTAATTTATGTCAATTTATTTTCTTCAGCTGACACAGAATAAAGCACGCAGTACTGGAACAGAAGTCACTGTTTAAACATTGGCCGTGTTTACTGAGGAACAGTGAACATCAAACCATTTGTTCCTGTTCAAATAAAAGGAAACTCGGAGCAATTATATGGGAATATGAAGTATAGATGCGTGAAACAAGCACTTGAATTCGAACAGGGAAGAAAAAATGTTCAGTGAGTCTGTGGCAAATCAGAGCGAAATATGCAGTCGCGTTAGCAAATGGAACCCATTTGAAAGGTATGTTCTGAGATCATCTCCAAAACGTATTCCTTAACAGACATACAAAAAAACAGACACTTACTACTGCAACAATTTTAAGATGGGTGATCGTACTGCAAAAGGTATTCAAACACTTTGATTAGACTTAATGTACGCAATCACAGCTGAAAATCGATTTCAGGGACCTCGGAAAATTAAAAGCGAACAGCATGCCAACAAGATGAGGGCATGTTGGAATAGATTTTTTTTTTTCCAATCTTTAAAAAAATTCTCTCACTCGTTTTGGGATAATCAGGCGAAACACCAGTGAGCTCGCTGGTTAAGCACGCTGCCAAACACAGAGCGAGCGGTGAAGTGAAGCCAGGTACTCTCCAATTAACGCTCGCGCAACTTAATGTGAACCGCTCTCAACCGGCACGCCGCGGCCAAGCACTTGTCACCGCAGTTACACACATCCACCTTCAAATCGAGTAATGCGCCCTGATTTGTTTTCCTTTCCTGAGCTAGCGTGAACGTTGAAATGAGACATTTCCGCGCACACGTGGGCTCTGTTGGCACCACCGGCAAAACAGATTGGCTTCAGCACTGATGGGGGATGGGGTTGGGGGGCCCGGAATAAAAGAAACCATGTTATGGTGGCTGGCTGATGCTCGATGCCTGCGATGCCTAAAACAACATAGGAAAATAATCTATTTGTGAGGTATGTCAATTTGCACGAGCTCCCTGTGTGGCACAGGGCTCATCATTTGCATTTTGCTCAGGGAAACAGCAAGTGATGGCAAGCACGTACGGTATTTACACTTCATTGACGCGACGTGCCAAATGTCAATTTGCACACTATATTGCGGTCTAGGGGCACTGTCTCTTTAATCTAAATCAAGCAGTTTAGGCAGTCAGAGCAAATTGGATACAGAGGTACTTTATAACACAGAAAAGCTCAATTTTTCTGTCTTTGTTTTTTTTTTTACATCTCTTCCGTGGTATTTTTTCTTCATGCCGGTCCTGGAACTGAGAAGTGGTGATGCAGTTACAATATATTTATTAATATTTTTCAATATCCATGATCTCCTTTGAGAAAGACCAGGAAAACCACAGAACACAGGATAAAAGTATGATCATATTTGAACCACAAATCTACTTTCTCTCTTTCTTTCTCTTTTCTTTTCATTTGCCCTTCCTTTTCTTTAATTAAGAGCAGGCTTTTAAAATCCTCCACAGAAAGCAGTGACTGGCCACATGGCTGTTTTTGTGGAACAAAAGGCATCATCAGCAGGGCCCATGAAACCTCCACCTGTGCCCTGGGTGAGCGATCCTTGAATGGGCTGCTCCAAATTTCTACTGTACCAGAGCCATGTGTCTGGACAGGACCAACCCAACCCACAGTGCGTCCTCCTCACCCTCTTTCTGTCTGTCTGCCTGCCTGTCTCTCTCTCTCTCTCCAGCCTGCTTCTCTCCCTGACTTTCACCCTTTCATTCACTGTAGATACAATGCATGACAGAGAACACAAAACTGTAACACATGCTATGAATTAGTGGGAGATCCTTTCCGAGTGGGATGAGCAGCATAATTATTACCACTCCCAGCGTTTCCTAAACTCATAGAAGTGCACATTTGATTACAATGTACGCCCAAACCCATCTTTGGGTGACCATGTGTGAAGCATACCATCCTCAGATATTTCACATGATTAATACCCATGACATATATAACGTTAGTTACAGTAACTAGCAACCAGATTTGGTCCCCACCCTCCCCCCAACCCCCCCACCCATCAGACGTCGAACAAAAACATGGCATCTGCCATGCAGAAGTAATCCTCTTCCACCCGCTCATTCGCCTCTTAAATCCAGAGAACCATCTCAAGTCATTTCCCTCATGAATGTTTTAACGGCAGGGCACGTTTGTGCGTGAGCCGCCCCCCTCCAGAGTCGGGCCCACCGCCGGCCCAGACATCCCATTAAATGCCAATTAGGGTTGGGTTGCACTAACAGCGTCTGTGGATGAGCCAGGGCTTGGAGCGGGCCTGTGGGAAGGTGCTTATTGGTCCCAAGGCTCCAGGACAAGGATGTGGGAGGTCAGGGCGTACAATGACTGTAACTCCCCCCATCACACACACACACACACACACACACACACACACACACACACACACACTATCACCACTGCACCCTGTGGAGTTTCCCTTCAAGTTCCCTACCATCACTGTGGATAACACAGTTTATGCTCTTAGATTAAAGTGCTGATGAAAAGGATTAATTTTACTTAGTTTACCCAGGACAGTGTGTGTGTGTGTGAGTGTATTTGTGTGTGTATGTGTGTTTATGGCCAGTCACCTTTTTATAAGCCAACAATTGTTGTGTGTTTGTTTCTTGCATTCTTGCACACAAATGTTATTTTATAAATAATGTTCAACGGAGGATATCTCGAGCTTTTTTTTTCCATAAGCTAGCTGACGTTTACCCAAGTATTTTTCATCTGTATCTTACCATATCACCAGGTAATCAGCAGAAGAACATGGAATGTGTGTGTGTGAATAATGAAACAGGTGTTCAGAAAGCCAAAATCTCCTCATTACAGGCAGATCTCTGCCTATTTCGCGTTGTACACCAAGATTTCTCAGCGGTCACCCAACTGAATGCAGTAGTTTTACTCTTACAATACCCTGCTCCCTGTGATATATTTAACACAAGTTTGAGGTGACTCTGACATTAACTGCACCTCCTGTACAAGTTGGGAGCTCTCTAACTGTGCGTGCAGGCATGCAACCATTGAAGTCACCGGCACAGAATGTTTCTCTAGAACGCTACACTTTTTCATCGGAAAATCATTAGCGGAACGCCACACCACCGTTTGATGTCTAGATGATAGCCCATAACAAGCTTCTTCATCAACAAAACATCCATCTATTACATCCAAAAGCAGCTTAAAAAAAATTCACCTCCCATTTTCCTTAAATCAGTAATCATTCTTTTGTATCAGATGCTGAAAGTCATTCTGCAAGTATGAGGAAAACCATGCTATAGTTATGAAGATACAACTTTCTCCTTTAGCTAAACCATTAGTGGTCTGGCCACTGCTTGAACCAACAAATGATGACTTGGATATCTTTAGGTTCAGGAATCACCTTCTCCTTGTTCTGCACCTCTGAGTTCCACATAATACGTTAATTGAATTTAATAAAGTTACATGACAGAGAATCACTGAACCCAGGCTTGTGTGTTTAATAAAGACAGGGAGCAATAAACTGTAGTGATGGATTCTTCTACCACTGTACTGACCACAAGATGACCTTTTCTCACATGACATGATAGATAACACGTTTGCCCTTTTCTATTTGTTTTCTTTTTGCTATCTGTGTGTGTGTGTGTGTGTGTGTGTGTGTGTGTGTGTGTGTGTGTGTGTGTGTGACAAGAATCACTTTAAATCTGTAGCTCTCACACTTTCTCAACATCTTCACGAGTAAAAAAATAGTTTAACTGGTTATGTTCTGGTTATATTCCAGTTAATATTTTATTTGAAGTAAATGAGTCCCAAGTAAACTGTCACAAGTGTCCTTATGTGCAGGATAATTCATATGGTGCCAGAGTTACGCTTGCAAGGTAGACGTTCGTGACTAACAAGCAGGTAAACTTTAGTTTACATCTTTTGGAATAACTACCCTGTATAAAATTCGAGGCAGGAGAACCTTTGGAAAAAGTACCCAAAATGTAATTAAGATGAATCTCTTGCTCAAAAGATCTCTTGAGTTTCATGAATCAAAGTGGCCTAATTTAAGTGCTGGCAGAGTGAAGGAGTGTTAACAGCCAGTGGCCCAGGTCTCAGTCAACAGCACCACAACTCGACTCGCCCTCTCCGTCAAATCAATATCTGCAAATAATAAATGACTTCCCGAAGGGGTACTCCAAACCCCACAGCACGCAGCCCAGCCAAGTCCACCACTGGCCTGCAACTCTACATCACAGGTGAGCTATAGACCAGCAGGGGAACATCCTTAGCACTCCATAATAGAAAATTAATGGTGCTCAAATGAAGGCGAGGGACACCCTGAGGGTTACCTAATAGGCCTAGCTATAACTGGCATTCGGCTCAGATAAACCTAATGTATGGCAAGCAAATTGGGACAAAAAGATTACTGAAGAGACAGGTAAGCCAGAAAGAATGTTGCACAGGGGTTTAGACAATGATAAATGAAGGAGTGAGTGGGTTAATTACAGGTATTCGAACCCTTGGAGAATATGGAGGGGGGGTAAAACTAATGTGAAATACATCTGTAAGACATGTACAACATTGAAATTTAGCTGATGTGTTCATGCGTGTGGGTGATGTGTGCAATAGGTGGTGCAGGTAGGTATGTAAAGTGACAAAATTCAAGCAGATCATCAGATGAAAACATTTACACTTCTTTTGGCTGGTAATGAGCTACAACACTGAATTCCTACCGATTTCACTGATCTGTCTCAGGCAAACACAGCACTGCAAAAACTTTAAGTAATGAGTGCTTTCTTGGCAAGCAGGAAGGTGTGTATCAGTCTGCCTGCGTGTGTGTTCCTCCCCCCCCTGTGTGGTGCTGGCTAATCAAGAGTGGACTGAATCCGAGTGTGTGTCTGAACACAGTGTTATACTCACCCACAGGCAGCAGCCGTCCCATCTCCTCCAACGCAAACACTGCGCGTAGATCTCCGCAGGCCACCTGACACACTCTCCGAGACGGAAATCTCCCAGACAAATGTGCCGTCAGCCAAAAAGGAACAAAGTTTAGGACTTAAAGACTGCCGGGATCCATCAATCCATCGATTCACTCGTATTCCACCGGTTCCGCGTCCCCAAAATTCCACAAAATACATCCTCACCAGGTGGATGAAAGACCCAGGCAAGACTGAGATGAGTGGGAGATCTAAGCCCCAGAGTGAGTCCTGAACACAGAGGCGTGTGTATCCACAGTTTGGACTCCATCTGCGGGTACGTGTGTCTGTCCCAGAGACTTCCATAAAATGAAAGAGAGCAAGAAGAACCAGCCAGTTCCTCATCATGCGCTTGTTAGCTTGTCCGATCTATGGCAATCAGCACCATCCCTGGGGTTGAGAGAAACCACGGCGGCGAGAACAGAGGAGGCAAACACTGAGGAAAGATCAATACTGCGCTGCGAAACAAGAAGTGTAGGCTATTTACTTTTCATTGATCCGATGATGCAGGAGAAACACCTCAGACTGCTGTTAAATTGAGGGAATAAGTCTTAGGGACTGCTAGGACTCTCGCACCCCCTGACCCTCACCGCTAAGGTCAGGAGTAAAAGCTAAACAAGCAAGAAACTGAACAAAATTAGGCCACGGTCGGTGGCAGACGTTAATTAATGTGAATTAAAAGTCTGAGGGGAAAAACAAAACAAACAAAAAAAAAACCCATACAAGTCTTCTTGATGGGGCCAGCAGAACTGAACAACCAAGCAAACCCAGGAGTTTCATACCAGGACACAGTGGAGAATATACTTGCTGAAACTTGCATTAATGACTGTAAATGAAAGGGAATTCAGTGGACGAGGTGCTGAAATGATCAAGAAGAAGGAGTGAGGGGACTGGAGTTACATATTAGCGGCGTGAGCCCCAAAGAAAATCGCTCACCATCACGGTTGTACAGCAGGACAACAAGATGCGATATGAGTTACACCCCAGTCAGATTTTTTTACAAAAGGAGCTTAAGTTGAGGTGCAGGTACAACATCTGCGGTCAAAATGCCAAAACATTCCCATGATTCCGTTCTGTTTTCCAGACGATGGCTTTGATTACTGGTAACCTCATCATGACCAGCTGAAATCAGCAGGTGTAACGGATCTGATGAGTGTGTGAAACTCTTTGGTAAATCAAGATATGCTTAGATAATGGCCCACAATCATGGCAAGCAACTCTTTTCCTGAGTAGGTCATCAAGGTTAAGAATTACAAAGAGAGTTCAATTACTTCATACATTCCTGTAAGTGGGTTACACTGATAGATGGAAATCCTTCAAATGGCTTATGTCTTATGAACTATTCCTGAAATTCAAAGGGCCTGGAGTTTATTGACTCAAGCGATTCCTGTTTCAGCTCCACGGACCCTTCCAGTCACTGGTTGAATACACTATGCAATCATTTAAATGCTTACCCAGTGTGACATAGATGTGAGAATATATTTACTAGCATACAGTGCAAGTAACACCGTGACGTTTTACTCACTGATGTGATTGCTAGCAGCCCTTAGGAAATTTGACAATATGTGAATGAATTTCATTACAGTGTTTAATTTGGCTTGTCTTCATCTTTTAACCAGGTGCTCATATTTCACATGAATGTGTGTTCATAAATTTGCTCCTGGAGTGATAGGCAAACTGTTTTTCATACAGACAAAGTACTGACATGAACATTCACGTTGTACTCTATGTACTGTAGGTTAATCTGGCAGGACTGTTCTAAAACTTTTTGTCAGCCTGATACTGGTTTAAAAAAATGTTCAACTTGCTCAATTTAAAGTAAAAAAAGAAATAAAAACAACGACATGTCAGGAAATGATTTCCACTGTCAGACCCTCCTGAACAGTGGACCACTAATCTTCAAAGAATTTTTAAAAGACCAAAAAAGCATATTTCTCCCCAATTCTGTTACTTTCTCCATGTAAGTGTACAGAAGCTGCTGCAACACTACTACTGAAATCCTTCTAATGATTCCCAAAAGGATCGTGTCTCTTTCTTTCTCTCCCTCCCTCCCTCCCTCCCTCCCTCACTCTCATCCCTCCTAATTAACCCTCTCTAATATCTTAGATTACATTAGCTTTAAGCTGCTCCACACCCTTCGCTGGACTCACACAAGCCAAACAATGAACCTTGCCTTGCTTTACAAATCCTCCCTTGAGCCAGGCACAATTATGAATTCAAACAAGCCTTATTCAAACCCTCTCATCCAGTGCACGGCCTCTCCCGTGGCAGACCCCCTGTAATGAGGACCCTAAAAGGGACCACACAACAAGAGAGTGGGTTTCACGGCCCACGGCCAATTCACAACACCGAGGGGTCAACTCAGGTGCTGTGCTCGCCGAGCTGTGTGCTCTGATGATAACCTCGTATCTTAACATTCCAATTAGTCTTCCCGATGGAATTTTAATTACCTTCGGCTAAGGAAAGAAAAATGAAGGAAAAAAAAAGATTTTTGGTGAAGTTACACCAAATAAAAAACGATGAAAATTCTAACCAGATTTTAGACAATGAAACTGTTTACAAAAAGAGTGTTTATTATTCTAGAATGTCTTTGTAATTAATATTCCTACACACTTTAAATACTTGTATTTGCTAAGGACAATGATAACTGATAACACAAAATGACCACATATACACTCCAATACTGCTGCTACTTTACTGAGTTGCCTGTCAATTTAACGTGACTCTGGTAAAAATACCATGTAGGATTACAGTTTAAAATGATATAAAATGAGAACTCCAACTATGAGGAAAACTTCAACTATATATCCATATGTTATATATAATGGCAGAGTGGAGGAAAAGTATTTTTGTCGTGTTGTAACCAAGAACTATTATATCTTAGCAGATATAGAAACAGGAAAAAGGACAAAATCAGTACTTTTTTTTTTCTAATCTGAGGATATTTTTTGAGCTCCGAGTAAAGTAATCTGCAGATCATAATGAAAGCAGATAGAGGGGAAAAAAAGAGAAAAGGTTGTAATCTCCTCGACGTGGATCCAAATCGGTACATTTGCAGTGAAAAGGACATTCTCATGTTTCTTTGTCTGAACAAGTAATTTCGCCCCACTCCCTCTCCACAGCTGCTTGCCATGGTAGCCGTTTCTGCAACACAGAGCACTCTCCTTTCCATTTCAATAGGACAGCTCATTTGCTACACTGTGAGCCGAACTGCTGACGGAGTCTTTTAGACTCTTGGTGAGAGAGACAGAAAGGGAGAGAGAGGGTAAGAGTAAGAATGAGAAATAAGAGGTGGAAAGAGGGAGAGAGAGAGAGAGAGAGAGAGAGAGAGGTAGAGGCAAATGAACAGACAGATATGGAGTCTGTGAAAGAGCACTGTGTCATTACAACACTGAGAGATCATCAGACATAAGAGCCGTATGATGCAAGGCCTTGACCATCCACCTCGGCCTCCTGCTCTGCAGAACGAGCGGATACACAAAAGCCAAGGGCTCCGTTCTAAAAAATCCCTACCCTGTTTATGTCTCGGAATGTCTTCAGTGACATTACTTACTTGAACACTTTGAAAGGATGGGGAAGACAGAGAGACATAGAGAGAGACAGAGAGAAAGAGAGAGAGACAGAGAGAAAGAGAGAGAGACAGAGAGAAAGAGAGAGAGGGGATAAAGAAGGAAGGAAAGAAAGAAAGCATATCAGAGAGAAAGAGAGAGTGAGTGAGAGAGAGAGAGAGAGAGAGAGAGAGAGAAAGAGAATAACGAGGGGTGTTGTGATGTGGACTGGTCTCTTTTCTGAAGTGAGCCTCTTGTCCTGTAATCTGGCTCTGTGACTGGGTGAGTGTGTGAATGAATGACTGGACGAGTGGCACTGGAGAAGCAGGTGCAGCACATTCTTGTGTGGAGACATGAATTCCTGTTAGTCGCTCAGCTCTCTGATTACATCCAGCCTTTTAAGAAGACCTGGACCTGGCACAGTGCCCTGGGAGAAGTCCTTGGACGGAGAAAGTAAATGGGCAAACACTCACACACGCGCACACACACCAGCTAAACCCACTTAAAGTTATACATAATTCCCCTCAAGGACAGACTCTAGCCAATATGTGGGCTGACCTGTGTATCAACATAAAGATAGATACCCCAATAAACAGCCCTGATGCAACTCCACCCGGGCAAAGGGCTTTTACAACCCCTTACTCAACATTTAACATCCTGTTTGTGTTTCATCATTACTGCACGCAGCCCAGGACCATGTCAGAATGTCAGAGACCCAAGGAAATCCATTCCCTCACACTCACCAAAAAAAAAATAAATAAATAAAAATTGTAGTACATTAAAAAATAAAAAAATTAGTTATTTAATTTTATTTCTGATCATTGCCACTTTAGATCACGGACCTTAACTGTAAGATGGTTAGTAGAGAGGAATAACACAGACGTCGTGAGACGTCTCCTCCCTTCTGTCTCGACTAATTAGCCTAATGTTATTTTACAAGGCGCCTGAAATGTCAGCACATTGCCGGATTCGAGTGTAAACTTAAATTCCATTACCTAGCCGGCATTAATTGCTTGGCGAGCTGGGGGCCGATCTCTCCCCGGGGCCCCATCCGTTTCCCCCTCCCGCGCCTCACCTCGCTAACCGCTCTGTCTGGAGTGACTCCCAGGCCCATAATCCACCACGGGGATCAATAAATGGCACATAATTCAGAGCTAATAATGAGCTTTCACTTCGCTCCTCGCAAACGGTCACCCGCACCAAAGGAGCGACGGGGGGGCGTAAAAACGATAATGTAATTATTAAAAGGACAGCTAAAATCAGGAGGCTCGGCGAGCGGACGGGGCCCGAGATCAATTAGCGGCACTTTAAGTTATTGTTATGCTAAAGATCAGGGAGGATGTGATGTATCCACTGCTGAAGGTAATGAGAGGACAGTGTGAAGTGTGATATGTACAGAATGGGCAGTACTTACCACAAGCACATTGCTGGTGGCAGCTGGAGTTAGGTATCCAGATTAACTGGTAACAGACATAATTTTACTCAGATTATATGAATATTGCTTATATAAGTTCCGATGAATTCAATCCTACCTCCATCGCTTCCGCCCCAGCGCCCATAACAGTTCAACCCTACAGCCACTCTGAGCATGTATTTGCACAAATAAAAACAGTCTGCTTTCTGCGCCTCTCCCAATGCAGAAATTCTGTGGGATCAAGCTCTCAAAAAGACTTGCCTTTCATTTCAGATTATGCCATTACCCAGGGTTCAGCTCGGCCTACTTCAGAGATGTAGGTTCATTAAGTCCTTTTCATTCACACACCCAATCCCTTATACATGGCCATAACCAAAGTGTGTGTCTGCGTGTGTGTGTGTGTGTGTGTGTGTGTGTGTGTGTGTGTGTATGAGTGTGTGTGTGCGCGAGTGTGCATGTCTGCGTGTGTGTGTGTGCGCATGTCTGCGTGTGTGTGCACTTATGCACGGCCTAAGCTACTGTATTTTACAATAGCTTTGAGAGCTGTGTAGAGAGGGCGTGTCTGGCCCGAGGCCCCTCTGCCCAATGACTGCTCTTTGATTATGCGCGTCTTTGAACTCCAACTAAATTAAGATGAACTTCAGATATCTTAAGATGCACTCAGCCAAATCTGGGAGATGCACGCTCGACTTGCCTCTGCTGTTTATCTGTTGCTGACATTTGCTACGGAGCCCCAGCAGTGAGATAATTACTCAATTTATTCATCAAACTAAAAAGCTTCCACCCCTATGGGAAGCCACCCGGGGTAAAGCTGCAGGCCTTCCGAGACCAGTACCCGCGCGCCACGCTTGATCGGCACGCTCCGGCTGAAATTAGCACCGTACCAGCCAAGGAGGGCACGAGAAAAACAAACAAACAGGCCAAACGTAATCGCACCGTTTGACCCGCAGAGGGAAACCGCGGACGCGGCTATGTTTTACACCAGGATGCTTCTGGCTGGCATGCTGAACGTAGCGACACGATCTGAATGTCACCCTTCCCCGTGGAGGACTGGCACTGGAAGAGGCTTCTGCAGACAGACACCAACACCACTCCCCACCACCACCACCAAAGCAGACTGCTAGTGGCATATCTGGCCTCTGCTTCCGGGGAAGACAGTGGCCTGCCCGCAGGGAGGGAGAGAGCGGCAGGCAGCAGAGAGCGTGTCGCGCGACTGCATCACTCAGAAGCAGTGAGGACAGCTCGTTTTCGGCTCGACCAACTATGTCCACGCCAGCAGTGTTTCAAAGCGCCCTCAGACCTCGCCTGCCGTCTGATTCAGAGACTGCCAGAGGCCATGATTGAAACTCGTCTCTGAGCGGAGCAGTCTGACAAGATAATGGGACATCTGGAACAGATGTTTACTCCCCCATTTGTTAAATGGTGTCGGTTATGGGTGAATTATTATGCTAATTTCAACCAGGACACACCCACATTTTTGCATAGGCTCAGATGCCAATTAAAAGTTTTCAGTTTGGCATTTTTTTGTCTCTCATTCTATAACTTCACTGATTAAAACATAAGTGTAACAATAGTACAAATACTGTGGAAGCCAAAAAAAGTTTAGACAAAAACGTCCATTAGCATAAACGTGTGCGTTACTCTCTTAAACAGTTGCCAATTAAAAGTTATTTTAATAGTTGTTGTTACTCCTATTTTCACACCGCAATTCTTTAACCAACATGTAATCAAATGACTGTCAATGCAAGTCAACACAGATGGATGGGGACGTAAAGTGTAGATGTGGAGAGTTTAACCGATAATGAGCGTCACATGACACAAGCGTTCCGGTTTCCCCAGCCTTCCCCGTGTTTATGCTGTAATCAACACCCAGCCATCTGTGAGCCTGCAATTAGCATAATTGCTGTGCGTTACATGCTTAACGTAAAGTACAACTTTAACCACCGTTCTCCTCTTGATAGATCTTACTGTGACAAAGTTTAGAGAGGTGGCCCACTGACCGAGCATAAATTTTTCGGGGTTGCTTTTGGCAAGCATTAATAAGAGGATTAAGCTAACAATAAACGGCACTGATGTCCAGGTGCAGGGTTCAAAGGTCAAGCAGCCTTGCTTTTATGTGACACAAACAGTTTTGAAACACCTGGAGGAGAGGCAGCAGTTTAAACGCGTGAGTGATCGGGCAAGACTCTCCAGCCTGTTCCAGCTGCTCCAATATAGCATAAATTGGACTCGATTAGAATTAATAGCCTTTAGAGGAATGCCTATTTACATATAAAATCTAGAAGACATCTGCTATAAAGTCGGGAATTAAGAACATGACGTGGAGCATAGCTTTTACAGGCCCTGAAATGATTGTGGGATTCCATTTGGAAGGGATTTCTGTGAAGCAGCTAAACTTTTTTCCAGGTCTCACAAGTCCTGTTTCAGGAACAAGAAAACACTATTGGTTTCAGTCAGTCTGATGCTAGCCAGAAGAAACCCAAACCCCAGAACGTGATTTAAATTCTAAACATGCAAAATGACAAAATATTGCCAATAAAATATGTCCCATAAGATGACACATGCCTTTTTCCTCATGCATGCAAAACGACGAAATATATAAAATATATTTCAGCTTCCAAACGGGTATTTAATTGCATGGCGTCATGGGTCTGAGACCAGGGCATTGTTGCTTGAAGTATAAATTGGGTAATTCAATTAAAGTGCCTCGCGGAGACACGTGATAACGGATGGAGGACGATCCTAACCCAGGCTTGAACCTCATGTCTCCTCCGTATCGCACAGCCTCCCTGACAAATGGCTGCCAGTTAATAAGCGAAACACATGGCTGGCAGCATAGGTCAATAACGTCCTCCCCTCCCTCCACATTGGCAAATTAACCACCTCACCCCTTAATCCAGGCCTGCCTCCCTCCCTCCCTCTCTCTCCCTCTTTCTCTCCCTCTCTCTCTCGGTTGGCTGTGTTAGCATGTGGCATGCAGCCGTTGATTAGCCGCAAGAAGCTTTCTTATCGCGTAAAAATAAACAGTTTTAGTTAATGACAACTTTGCCGTGTTTGCATTGCCACAGGTAATGTATCTCAAAGCAAAGAGCCAGCCAGAGCATTTGTTTGTCACGTCTGTCAAAGACGGAGACAGCTTGACAGTTTGACAACAGTACAGAATCACTTTGTAAAATAAAACGACTTGTGCTGGTCAGGTTTGAAGGTCACGGGAAGTTGAGAATGACGATTTTTATGAGAGACATTAGAGAGTCAAGGGAGCATTTAAACATTTTTAACAATTTCAGCAAAAATGTATAGCAAAATATGAAATTTTCAATAAATATTGGTGATGAGGTGTAAATATGCTACTTTGAAAATGTTGTCTAATCTTGTACAATCACAGAATGACTCACAAGGTTACACGAAACTGAACGGCCCTGTAACTGAACGATATCCTACTCCCTTTAGCCCTAGGACTAGACAGAAATACAGTTTTACAAATTCCTTACAAAATAATTACAACCCATAAAATGACACATGAAATTCTCCTCTACTCATGTGCCTCTTACACACTAATGCCACAGAGGGCCCAAGACAGCAAGAAAGAAATATATTACATCCACAAATGAGTTATAAATGGATAGTTAATCAAATCCTTTTTCGGGAACATGTGCAGCAGGGGAGGGGCAGGGGGTGGGAGATGGGGGGGGGGGCATCGTTGGATTGCTCCTGGTGAAAATACTGTAATCCACTGTGCACAAAAGGTGGCAGATCCATTGTCTGATTGACTGACAGATTTGTTTACAGTGGCGCACTAGCCCAACAGATTAAAACACTATTGCGGGGATGATAAGCACGCAAGAGGACGTCTGGCTGTCACAAACCTCCCCAGCCCTCCCTTTAATTCAAGGAGAAGGAGTCATCCTGAACAATGCTTTTTAATCCATTCCACCCCTCCGCAAGCCCCGTTTGACATTGTTCTAGTGCGGCCCACACAATCCGCCGGCTTCAAAGTGAGTTTGGCAGAGGGAGCAGGATCAGAGAGAGGGGAAGGTTCTGCCATTCAGATGAACTCGAGCAAACGGCGGCACCAACCGAGGACTCTGTGTCAGGGTGGCTTTGCATGAACCTTCATCAAAAGGAGGATTTGTTTCCTTCCCCGTCTCCCGCTGGCTGCCGGCCCGCCCTGCACCGCGCGGCAAAAAAGAACGTTTGCGCTGGAAGCCGCCCGCTTTACCCCAGCGCGGCGGAGTCTCGAAGCAAAGATGTGACCTTATAGTTCATTATTGAAATATCAAAACACTAGCTCGCGGATGTGAGCCCCTGAGGAAAAATCTGTTCAGAGCGGAGACGCTGCAGAAGTGCTCTGCCTTCAGCCGATGTGTAACATTTCAAAGCAAATGAAGGTGGAGGAGATAATAAAGAATGCATTAGATCAGTAGAACAACAGTTTAAGTTCTAATTGCTCTCAATTCCTACTGTTGACGAGAGCTGTGAGATCACCAGGGAACATGCCCATCTCAACCTGGAAGAGAACGAATTTGAGTTGGGTTCCACCCAACTCAAACAGCAGGAATGCATTTGAGTGACAGCATTGCACAATTTCCACACTTTGATTTCAGGAACGATTCGATTGATATGCCAGAATTGTTATGGGTCTGGCGTGAATAAAGTAACAAATTAATCCTCCTTCAGCTTTGGTGCTTTGACACCATTTGGCTGCTGTGTTGCCAATGCGGCAGTGCAGCCAATGGGTTTGTTGAACAGCTCCTGATCAAATCCCAGTCGTTTGTCAGGCATTGTGGAGTTCGCCATGCATTACATACCTACATCCACATCTAAGAACAGCACACTGGGAAACAGCTGGCTTTCCCTGAGAAAGTCTTTACCTCATATTGCTGTGGTAAAAAATGATCATCGCCAATTAAATGCCCATTAATTGCGCAAGCATGGGACCCAACCAGATGTTTGCATTAGGGAGAAAAATAGCCGCTCGTGTTTGTTTTGCCACTATCGCCACCAGCACGGTGCATCCGGCTCGTGAAGACGAGCAGAAACAGGATGGCTTTGCTCACCCACACACATCAACACACTCCGAAAAGGCAGTCGAGCCCTCGAAACAGCATCAAACCGGGGAGGGATGAAATACGTTTGACTGCAATTCCTGGACATGCATGCAGGTTAAAGACTTTTCTAGAGGACAAATATAATATGATTTATGAACTGTACATTGCACCTGGTTAATTCTATGCCACTCCACACTCCGAGAATAAACTGGACGCCCTTTTCGAAAAGCGTCGGCCTATTTCTCGATATCGATATATTTCACCAGCACAATTGGAAAAGAGAATCTAGGTCTTTCAAATGAAGACTATAAAAACCCATCGCAAAGATACAGGCAAAGAAAAGCAGCAGTGTTCCAAAGACATCCAGGAGGACAATAATAAATGAGCACCGGGGGCTCGAACAATCTGGCCAGCGCCTGCATTGACCTCAACACAATGGCCAGAGGAGGCCAGCTGTGGTTTGCGCTGGTCCCAGCAGCTGAGGGAAGCGTTCCAGAGCTCCACACCCCGACCTGGCCGAGTCCGAGTCTTCCTCAGGCCAGCACTTTTTAAATCCCACAAGCAGGAGCGTGGAGTCGCATGTCCGGGATAAACGGGGGGGGGGGGGTGGGCATGGATTGCACGTGTCATGAACAGTAGGGTGCCTGCACTCTCCTGCACGCTGACCTCAATTAGAGAAAAGGAACGCAGCTGAAAATCTACTGCCCTGACCCACTAACGAAGAACAAACTGTATAAAGCAGTGTAATAGTCTCAGACCATGCCTTTAGGAGCTAACTGCTGTCTTTTTGCTAAACTGCAGGATGCATAAAGAGGGGTTTTGGTTAAGGTAGAGCTATTTTCAGCTCACATAATAAAATGCATTACTGCAGCACCTGATGACATCACATTTGAAATTAATCTTCTTGTATAACTCTAAATATTAATAGGCATAATGCAATGGGTCTGCCCAGCTTAATAAATTAATAAATATCGGTTTCAGTCAACATTAACCGGTGCACTTGCTGTCGTTTTAGAGTTAACCACCGTAAATCTCGAGCTCTTCTGCAATTCCAGTGATCATTTTGTGCCTGGCAAAAACCTTCAGGCGTAACTCGAAGGGGCCTAAATGACCGTTTCCATCCTATTTGGGAATCCTGGCACCCCAGGACATCAGGGAAAGCCTCATCAGCCGTGAGGCGCCATGGCCCAGCCAGCGGGTGGTCGGAGCAGATTTGTGAGGGTGATCTGCCCATTTCGACCTCCGTGGGCATCCACCGAGCCTGTGGCAGGCAGGCTTGTTTTAGCTAATGCAATTAACCTTGTGGGGTAGGAGAGAGGAAGAACAGAAGAGAGAGAAAAAATTAGACATGGGAGTGGGTGAGTAAACAATCATATTACCGGAAAACAACACACTATAAAAGGTTACTAGTAACAATAACAGTGATTAGTAACATTAGTAACATTTACTAATAACAGGAACAAGCAACAGTAATTAGTAACAGTAACACTGATTACTATCAGTGACTAGCAGCAATAACTAGTAACAGTGTATAGTAACACTAACTGGTAACAGACTAGTAACAGTGTCTAGTAACACTAACTGTAACAGAGACCAGTAACAGTAACTAGTAACAGTAACTAGAAACTAGGCAACAAAGGAACGTGCCTGATACAGAGGGAGGGCAGAGAACGACAACATGGGAGGAGAGGAGGAGAGGAGGCGGAAAGGAACTTAACTCCTAATGATGGGGAAGCAAGTCTGGACTGTGGGGCCTCTCTACCATCCCTCCTCGGGGAGCGGGGAGCAGGCAGCATGCGTCTCGCCGTGGAGATAAGATGAAGGGCCAGTGTCAGACTTCCCTTTAATGGTCCAAGCCATGGTCAGTTCTCGCCTCTCGACCCTCTCCCCCCCTGCCCCATTGCCCACTTCACATAACCGGCCATAATTCACCACGTTTGGCAGTTTGGGGTCTCGGGGGTGTGGGGTAAAAAGGGCGGGGAGTGATGATGGCAGCAGGGCACACCTACGATGCTGAGCAGGAGGTGAAACACCTCCCCAGCTGGATGCGCAAGCAAGCACCATCCATTTAGAGGAAAGCAGGAGAGCAGACAATGGCCCCAATGTCCGACACTCACCCCATGAACTAAAGTTCAAGGAAAAGCACTACACCTACCGACACCTTTATTATTAAAAGCAGTTGCTGGAGTGGAAGGTTACGGTGGACTCTGTCCTGTGAGATACAGCCTTAAACATCGAATCCATAAACCAATGTCTCTCCCAGTATCAGGACATTCCAGCGTTTCTTGACAATTATGGATAAATTATGAACAGCCCATAATATTATAAATTCACATTCATTATTCACTATTATTCTATCCTTTCCCTAAGGCTTTGTACAGCCAAAATGCCATGGAGTATAGCAGTGTAAGAGCCCTGAAATAGAGTGAAAGCCAAGGAGCTGAACATAGCAGGTCTGCCTGGCACACACACATTTTAATAGTTTTATTTGGATCAGCACGAAGGCCAAAGAATCATCATTCAAATGACTTTAAGAAATCCCCAGTAGTGCATAAAAACAGGCAGTCACTGTACATGTGGCTTGGCAGCCAACGCTCAGCTGGCACTCAGCACGTTACTGACCCTATATAACAACATATGCAGAACACAAAACACGTCTATAATTGAACAGGCTTAAGAAGTGAGTCTTTAGGAGCCTTTACGAGTCTTTCTTTATGAGTCTTTTCCGAGTTTTCCTCTCCCGCCTTGCCATTTGCAGCACTTGTACCACAGGCTCATGTCCCGAGCATCCATACATACTTGCACATCAGACATCTGATGCTTTCAGCTGTGGGCTGTAATTGCAGAGGCCTGATATATTCAGAATCCATTTCTATTACCCAAACAGCTCTGGTAGTCTCATTCACAACTGACATATCTGCAGTGTTAGGTACATCACCAAAACATTACTGTCAGTGTTACTGTACTTAAGACAATCCATTTTAACAGCTGAGTGATTATGCATCTTGAATGGAGCTTCACACACACGCATACATAGGCAAACAACACACACACACACACACACACACACAGACACTGAGACAGAGGGAGAGAGAAGGAAAGAGAGTTTGAGGGCGAGATGTATTCAGGCAGGCACTACAACCTCCTGTGAGCTGTAATTGGGGTTTTACAGAGGTGGCAGAGACAAGCAGCTCTCGGACAGTGGGCAAGTCCAGCCTGGGCATGTTGAGTCTGCATCACTGAGGGGAACACACACCTCTCTTACCCCCCACCCCCACCCCTCCTCCCCACCAACACCACGGGGCAAGTACGGACAGCCCAACGTACTGCTGAGCAGCGTCCAGCCTCAATTAAAGGGTGCGAATCAAAGCCCCCTTACTCCCAAACCAAAATCCTCTGTGTCATTACGTGAAGACTCATGCGTAGATACTTTAGTAAACATAATAATGTGGTCCGTGACTTAAAATGCAAACATTTAAGAATGGCTCGTGATTGCCTCATTTTCCCCTTCAGGAAGCACTGGATGTACAAGCAACAGCAAATGAACTGCAAGTTTATTTTCCCTAACTATGAATTTAAAATGTCACTGGTCCAATAAAACAAAACAGACCGGGAGGGTCGTGAACCTAACTTGCACAGTTTTGCATATTTATTTTCTATCTGGACGTAACCAGACCCGTTATACGGTCCTGTTCTGAAAAGCTACGGCCACGTGGAGAGAACGTGTCCTCCAGCCCGCAGAGGTGTGAACATGCTTTCAGTCCCACAGAAGTGCAGATCAGTATGCAGACACTACAATGCACAATGCAGAACGGACTCTCTTGCACGTGATAGGAAAGGCCGGTGCCTCTCTCCTAGGGGGGGCAGAGATTAAGATGGACCCCCGTTCGACTTTAGCGCACAGCCGGTGCCAAACCTGGAGCCTTGCCTCATACACTCCATCTCATCAGCAAGGAGGCGAGGATGATTTTCCATAAATGTCTACATACTGATTTGCACTCCTAATGAACTCTAAGGAAACGCACATGAGCTGTCGTCAGGGGGGGGGGGGGGGGGGGGGGGGGGGGGGGGGGGGGGGGGGGGGGGGGGGGGGGGGGGGGGGGGGGGGGGG
>JAOXYF010000006.1:2015039-2041729 GCA_028565775.1 Sternarchorhynchus goeldii | reverse complement strand
GAGGAGGAGGGGGCGGGGGGGTTGGGGCCCATAAAGATGGTGAGTTTCTCACCATCCTGAGACATCTTGAGACACCTCACAAACTAAAATAAACAGGTAAGATTCCCCTGGATTAGCTGAGACAAAACTGCCCCAAGATTTAGGCAAAATATATATATATTATTTTTTTAGTTTTTGGAATAATGATAAATGTATATTTTATTTAATCTCTTCAATTAGCATACCAACGACCCAAATATCCA
Organism: Sternarchorhynchus goeldii; assembly: GCA_028565775.1. Taxonomy (NCBI): domain Eukaryota; kingdom Metazoa; phylum Chordata; class Actinopteri; order Gymnotiformes; family Apteronotidae; genus Sternarchorhynchus; species Sternarchorhynchus goeldii. The sequence goes on along the minus strand of JAOXYF010000006.1, from coordinate 2,041,487 downwards.
TTTTAAATGCTAATACTTGGTTTATGCTAAATACCAAAAGGAATTTTAATGTGAAGGAAACTGCAGGCCCTGTGCTAACCACAGTAGAAGGCTATAAATTACAATGTCACTACACTTATTTGATTATGTTTGCTAATTTTGTGACCTTGTCAAACAATTACTTGGCAATCTTACCTTTTTCTTCAGTTACCTGGTTCACTGAGTAAGTAATGACATTTTAACTTGGTCAAATTAAATATTTTTTTCCCCCTGCCAAACAATTGATTCAATATGTGCCACAACAGTACAAGAAGCAACAATTCTCACTTGGTGAAATCAAAAACCCGAATTTAAAAAGATGAAGCTTAAAGCATACCTTTCCGCTGGAGGTATTTACTTCAGAAATGTTTTATGCATGAACATATCCACGCATTCGCTCACTTCATGTTTGACTTCGATCACTCTCTCTGTCTCTCTGTTCCTCCTTCTCTCTCTCTCTCTCTCTCTCTCTCTCTCTGACGGATGACTAACAATCATCATTATGGCTGAAATGGTTACCTGTGAGTCAGGCCATAAATCTTGTTAAAATAACCAAAACCGCATCGCTGCTTTTCCCCCCCTCAGAAGCAACCTGTCTTGAGTGCGGCCCATCTGTACGTAGTTAGCGCCCTGCTCTCACAGATGGCCGCCAAACGCTTTCAAAGTTGCTCCGTCCGCACGTCTAACCTTACAAAGCAAACTAATTAACAGTAAACGCATCACAGAGGAAGAAGCCGTTTGAACGAAGCCGGTTTTTTTTTCTTTCGGTATATATATATATCTCTATATATATTTTTTTTTTTTTTTTTTTTTTTTTTTTTGCCGGTGCTCTAATGAGGAGAGCGAGCGAGAGGAGCCCCGCGTGCCTGAGGTTGTTCCTGCAGCTCGAAGTTTACGGTCCTCTTAAAGGCCCAAATAAAACGTAAGGGCTAGCTAGCGCTCCGGCCTCTGTTAGTGCAGAGTACAGGTTTTTAACGATCTGCTTTGAAAACCACAAGGTGGAGCGGGTGGTGCCCTAAGGTGGGGGTGTTAAGCATGTGTGAGTGAGGTCGAAGGCCTGAGTCACAAGTTTTAGTAACTGCGGTTTGAAGTCTAACGTGGATTCGTGACTGTGTTTGATGCACCCAAACTCAAGCACCGCATAGCAGCAGCTAACGATGTAAAAATACAAAAAAAAGTGTCTTATACAAAAGGTACCATTCAAAACGAAAATGAAACGGGTCAAAATTTCCAGCCATTTTTATGTACGTGTTCTAACGCGCGAATGGTAGCCCTCACTTAAGTGTTTGTTTAGCTGTCATTCCAAAAAAGTACGAGAAATTTAAAAAAAGAGGAAAAGATCTTTCAGGGAAATTCCCTAACACAGGAAACTCGGATCGAAGGAAGGAGCAGCAACTCCTTCGAAAAGCTAATTAGACAGAACCCTACGTGGGCCAACAGGAAACGTGAAACCATGCTGCTGACAAAAGTGATAACATTTTCACTATTTATTTCATTATTTATAAATTTGTTCAGACAGAAGTAGGTCTAATAATAGCAAACTACTGGCATTCCAATCCTATCGATGTCACATGCAGTGAAAGCTATTTAAGATGAACAACATGTGCACATATATTTGACAAGAAGTGCACATAAGGTGCAATTAATCAGCAAAATTAATCACTTCAGTTTAGTTATTTTTTATTGCAGGGATACACTTGATAGTATTTCCATACTCATCAGAAGTAAGGTCAAGTGTGTTTACCTGGCCACTAAGAGAAGTCTATAATTACAGATTGTACATTTTAAATTAGGGAGAATGTGAACATGAAATGGGAAACTATGAGTTCCATCTTTATGCTAATAAAGCTGAGATTAATTTTTTGTCTGGGGGGAAAAAAAATGAAACAAACAAAATATGGAAACACGGAACACTGAATAAGAAAGACATAGTCCATTCCATACCTCAAAGACATTCCAGAAAGATGTTTTCTATCCAGGTCTTTGTCACACTTTTCTGATAAAAGTATCACAAAGGCCCAAGCCGCAAGGACTGCTGCTTATTCTCTTGACATATTATTTTTCAGTTATTATATATTTTACCCCACTCACCACGGCAAGGAAATTGAGAACGTATGCTGTGCTGCTTTGGTTCTCTATCCTCTCTTTCACTGAGGGCTACTTTTAGGGGGGGGGGGTGCCGTAGAAGGACAGAAAAACAGAAAGAAGCGAACTCCGCATGTCAGTTTGCCGGTTTTACATTGACCATAAGTAAGGCGTTCCGTCCTGTTCACCTCTCGGGAGCGAGAACCCCGCGGCCATGTGTAAGCAATCACGACAGAGACATTCCTTCAGTGTGTTTCCGCAGCAGAGCTACAGAGTGGGGAGAGGTAAACGTTAACACGTTGTGGGCTTGGAAATCCTCATGAGCTTGTCTCATTAGCAGCTAATTGGCACGACTTTCCTCTGTCTTTTGTTCCAGGTTACGTTTGTCTGTCTTTCTTCTTCTTTGCCCACACCCACCCACCCCCTCCACCGACACCCACCCCACCCCCTTTTGGGACGAATGGGAGTTGGGGGTTTGGAGCACGTATTTCAGATCCTGCTGGATGCAGTGGGGGAGTTGAGTCCATATTACTGTAACATAAACACTGCTGTCCCGTGATTAACCTCGTAAAGCAACTGAGTGCAAAATTGTGCACTCAACCTGCATGACCAAATTAACTTGGAGATGGAACAGAGAGTGAAAGAGGGCCTCTCCCCTCCTGCACACTCACTCACTTCTCCCAAATGGCTAATACTAGGGGGGGGAAAAAAAATCAACATTGCTAAATGGTGAACCATTACTACAATTTCCATATGGGCTTGACAGAGGGCATGAATGACCAAGTGAAGCTTCTCCATAGCCTTCTAGTCTGATTACAACTCGCGGCAGTGTGGCTAATATGAAGAACACTTTCAGGGAATTGCATAAACCTTCGGTAAAGCCCTGCTGTTGAAGCGGTTTCAAAATACATAAGTGCAAGGCCTACGGCTCAATCTTCTAACTGACATTCAATTCGACAGATTTTAAATTCTCTCTCCCAAGGTGCAGGAAATCGGAGCATGTAACCCTATGTCTTCCGCTTTATTTTATCGAATTAGAGTTGCTACCATATCTGCCCGATGCTTCTTTTGCTAATTCTTGACAAGAATCCATGTCCACTAACACAAAGGCACAAAGTCCATTATATGGGCGTGAGAACATTTATTATTTAAGCCTTGACAGCCTGTTAACTGGTTTCCATTGTTTGCTGCAGTGATTTCAGTCAAGTAACCACTGGAAGTCAAGAACTTTTCAAACTAAACAGACACCACCACAAAGTAAGTACTGGTAATGTAATCATTACTATTTCCATTGAACAAATACCCAATGCCGATAACAAAGACAGCACCTTGAAAGTGTTAGGCTTTTAGTAGAAAGAGCCTAGATGGTCACAATTACATACGTGGTCTTGAGAAGAAATCACAGCCCTTCGGTGAAAAAGGAAGCTGAGATCAGGAACCTCTTCAGGATCGTCGCTTCCTTCAAACGCCTGAAAGAACATCCAAACCGGAGCTCAAGGGCATTAGTGTTTCGCCTTTTCCCTTATCAAAACGGGCGGCCCACATCCAACTAATCACTTGTGACCAGGAATAAAAAAATTTGGATACTCCCAGAGACCTGGAGAAGGAAGGGGGAAGTGAAGGTGAGAGGGCGCCCCGGGGAGGAACAGGAAGACAGGGGTCGCGCATGTCCACAGCTCCAGCTCACCGCATCAAGACCTCACACTTAAGCGGTATTGACACTGACCTCTCAGAGACTCGGCAAACGAAAGAGCCTCAACACAGTAAATGCTCTCCTTAAAGGAAGCGTTAGCCCTGGTAGCGAATGGCAAACAGGGTTAGGGTTAGAGCTGACCTACCCTTCTGCAGCACAAGGCCAGTCTGCGTTTGTCGAGTGAAGACTCCAAAGGAATCTCGACCTGTTTAAAGTTCATTTGGGTAAAGTTGCAGGCACTGCCAACAGGCAGATGCAGAGGTAAAACGCTGGCCAGTGGATTTTATATAGTCTACAAGAGAGACATATGGATAAACACTGGCTCATAATGTGAAGCAGAGTAGATGAAAACAGCTCGCCTGAGGCAGAACATATGCATTTATGTAGCACATCTTGACAATATGACATCAGAGCTAAACCAAAAACTGCCACATGAGCTATACAGACCTACAAGTTTTCCAGGCGCAAGTCTGGAGTAAATTACTCCATCGATGGAGAATCATTCGCATACAGAGACCAGGCTTATTCTATGTCTTAAAGAGAGGCCTTACCGATTCAGTCAGCATTTCATGGCTAGAACTGTTTTTTCTTTACCAACTAAAAGTGATATTAACCAAGACAAATGGTCAGCTCACACTGTAGCAACGAACAGGACAGGACGTTAAGGAAAGAGGCAGCAGTACTGGTGGAAGAACACGATCTCCCCGAGTGTGAGGCGAGAGTATGGCAGTGGTGTCTGTGTGTGTGTGTGTGTGTGTGTGTGTGTGTGTGTGTGTGTCGAGCTTGTGCGTGCAGATTGTGTCGAGTGTGCAGGGTGCGTGTGAGGAGCCTCATCTGTTCGCCTGCGTCTGAGGGGCGCATGCCGCTGAGGGCGGACGACAGGGTGTCACAGCACCAGACAATGATGGATGCACCACCTTCCCCAAGCAAACCCGGCCAATTGGACACATTAACAAGAGGCACCTGCTTTCCTCCCCGTACAAATCTATTAAAAGATAACAGCAATGGCGTCTCCCGCTCTATTATGAACTTACTGCGCTGCCCGCGCTGCGTGGGAAGGGAGCGTCTCGGTATTGTTGGGCAAACAGTGCCATCTAGTGTCCGAAGGAATATTCCGTTTCACCGTTTAATGCATTAAATGAACATTTTAAGGTGCTTAAATGGATTGAAATTATATTCCCAAGACGACTGGAAATTTAATATATCATTACATTGCGAATGTTGTACGTTCTACAACACTCGAATGTGGATTATTGGGTTTTTATTAGTTACATTTCTATTTCCGCTTTTTTCTGATTCTATCTCTTGTTTTTAATACTTAGATGTGCAATTACAAAATCATTCCACGTATTATAAACCTTCTGTGAAGTCCCGTAATCAGTCGGATATTTGACAGCACACAAGAATTATGGGTAAACAGTATGTGCGGCAAGCAAGAATCGACTTGCCTCTTGAGACACGGATGAGACTGGTGTGACAAAGCCCTCAGGCTAACTTTAATGACGAGGCTGAGAGTCATTATCCGTCTGATGGAGATATGACTGGCAAAAGACATATGTGGTGGACATATCTTTTTTTTCTTCTCCTCAGAATCTGTGAAACTAGGCTAATGGGTTTCTTTAAATGCATTGACTTGATGCAGAGTTGTTCTATGGCATCATGTGGTAAAAAAATATATAAATAAATCAGAGGCTCAGCTGTTGCACACAGTGAATTTTCTCAAATTCAATTTCCTCATGAATGTTCTGTGCAGTCAGGATAGAAATCATAAAAGAAATAACAACACTTTCCCATATATGGTGCATGAGGTTTGATAGAAAATCAGTTCTGTGAAAACAGCAACACTCACAGCTTTGTGCTCTGATCCAGTGATATTTTAAAGAGTTCTAAAAAGTGTGGGACAATGAAATTAGTGCGACAGGAATCAGGGAGGAACTTGAACTGCACCATTAAACAAATTATATGTTACCTTTGTTTGCTAGCAGGCGAATAGCACTGTGCAAATGAATATTAGTAACATATTCACACAAAACACCACCACCAAAAACAAAAACAAGGTGATAGCATTCACAGTGGCTCACGACGGCACTGCCCCCATCAACACGGAGAGACGCCTCATACGCGCCCAACGAAGCCCACATTAACACCCTCCTGGGGGGGGTGGAGGAGGGCGGGGCACCTCCTGATTTATGTGGAGATCAGGGCTACGTTAACCCCTGATGGGCCAGACAGATTTCATTTGCACATTCAGATGGAGTACACCCACGCCCAGTGGCCACACCTACATCACCACATGTTCTGCCGAGTCTCTGCACAGACATGCCTGCGGCTCGGCAGAGGATGGCGAAAGCGCGATGTTTTTCCAAACATTATCTGCATTTTTTGTTCACACACACTATAGATCTGTTTTTTTTAAGGGGGGGGGTGTTGAAGGTCAGTGTGTGGTGTACTGTTTATTCAACTACACAGTCAACACAGTAATATGAAATATAGCTGTCTTGTCTAGACTTCCCTAGTCTAGACTTCCCTGTAAATTGCATTCCTTGGTTTGGTGGTAATTAAAGATATATGATGTGAGTGCACCTTTATATAAAAAGAGCTAAAGGTATGTGTTAAACCCATGGAGCCGTGCAGACACACACACACACACACACACACACACACACACACACACACACACACACACATGGGACTGCAGGGCATCGGCGAGACGGAGCCATCAGGAAGGGTAAATGCCTTCACGACTAGTACTTCATCAGGGGGCTTAACTGTCACCCTCAATGAAATTCATGGTCATTTGAAAAGTGACAATGCACAAAAAAACGCCTTCCTTTTTCCTTCCTCCCCTTCACCACACTACCACCTCTGCGTTCGGCTAAAACCCAGCCATAAATCTGGCCTCGTACGGCAGCAGACGGCACGCGCCGTCAGATATCACGCAGCGACAACGCTTTTTACCATCGTTGTCCTGACAGAAATATGATTTGGGGAACAGCAGTGTCATATCACTTAGTGTGATTTAGCCTCTCGTCGCCCAGTGCCATTTTAATCAATCAAATTTGTCACTTTTTTTTACTGTAATGATTGGAAGACAGAGGGATCCAGTGTTAAGTGGATGAAGAAAGGCTTATCTGCAACTCTGATTTATGACGGTGTTCCCCAAATGTACTAGGGGCTCAGCTTTCTACCTAGAAACAGCATCTCTATCAAACGGGCTACTAAGTAATGAAGCAAATCCAAAGGAGGAGGACAGGAGGAGGAGGAGAGGGGGAGGAGGAGAGGGGGACACTTTTCTCCTCATATAATTAACCTCCAAATCAAAACCATTCCATTCCACATCATATAGCATTGCTACCAAAATCACGTCAGTGGCAGGTAAAGCATAATCTATGACATCCCTGTGACTACAACAGAGTGGTTAGATCTGCAGGCCATGAGTTTGATCCTGACCATGTTCCCTGTCTCTAAAGGACTGATACAGCAGATATGGAAGCCTCTAATCCACATTTACCCACAAGTCTTATTGCATCTGTGTTCAGATAAAAATACATTTTGAGACTAAACTTTATTTATATCAAAACTATGTCCTTGCCAATAACCTGTATTATTCTGTACATAGTATGCAGTGATCCACACATAACCATGACCATAAACTGTCTTCACGGATGCCCCGTTGTTTAATTGTTCAGCGTAATACTCAAAGATTTGAAAGACTACAATTGGTCCCTCGGTCGGCACTGTCACTCAGAGAATCTAAGACGGATCAAAAAGCAGGAAAACCCAACATGGAGTCAAGTGCCAAGTCCAATTTCTAATAAAAGCACTTAATGAACTTTGTATCTCATGCAAACCCCGTCAATATTTGTTCATACTATGTTTATGCCCTCTTTACTAATTACAGCTTGACCTCAGAAACCCCACTGGCCTCCACATTTACAGCCTTATCCTTGGCTAGACAGAGTTATTATACTTTTTATTCCCATGGAGACAGTATTGGAATTTTCTGAAAGAGCAAACCCATAGGTTACCTATTATAGAACACTATACACAATCAATAGCTAATTTCTTTGCATTGATTACCACTTGGACATTTAACATGCACCTCCTGGCCAGTCTATGTATTCATTATGTGTGTATGTGTGTGTGTGTGTGTGTGTCTGTGTGTGTGTGAGTGTGTGATGCTCCCTACCGGTCCATGTCAGTATTACATCCATCGATCCAATGCAGGGGACTAAAAATGTCAAGCTGTTCATTAATCTTAATAAAGACTACTCTTGACCACAGTTGGGCCTGTTTCTCTTTCCTTCGGCAAGGATGTAAGAACAAACACGTTTTGTCAATGTTTTCGACTTTAAGAGATGTAGCACTTTTTTCTATTAAGCTAATAAATATGGTTATTGTCTGGGGAAACTGTTCTAGGTCTTTACCATGTCTGCCAACATTTTATGCTATTAGAATATTTTAAACCTTAATTAAAAACTCAGTTTGAAAATCCTTTTGGCTGCTCCGAATTCCCTGAAGTAAACAGAAACACAATAACTGGAAACTATGTTGTCAACATCTAAAGCCGCTGTGGGTTAATAATGGGAAATTATGAATAGTCATTTATATTGAAGTGGTAGTTTTTTAATATGGCAAGAGTTTATCGCTCTTGTGTGATGTCACTTTTTCAACAGGGGAGGATACCCCCAACCCCAAAGCCACTCCCCCCCACATGATTCTCGGCTCCTCTCCAGGTTTCTTCCTCAAGCTCTTAGGGAGTTTTTCCCCTGCCACTGTCGCCTTTAGGTTGCTCAGTTTGGACTTGGACTCAGACATCCATAAATCTGCTTTGTGAAAATGGTTGTCATAAAAAGCACTATATAAACCATCGTTATGTTCCAAAGGACATCTCAGAAACCATCTTAGAGCTTAATAAAACAAATGCAATATTTAGCGTACAGAGAAGAACAGTGGTGATAAGATGGCACGCAAGTTGCCACTAGATGGAGACACTGTTCCAAATTCCAGGTCCAGTAAACATGCAGCTCCACCTATATAAACAAGGAACACCTTTCTGAAGGCTTCATCTCACACACAGTCCACTCTGCAAGTGTTCTGCACAAATCTCCTCCCAGCTATTTGAGAAATTTCCTTTTTTACTCTTTTTTTAATGGAAAGAAATCAATAATAAATTCATGATGGTACCGAGTCCATTTTTTCTATAATAGGATATTGAATTCATACTGATAGAACAAGGACAATACAAAGAGGAATAGCTTGTACTCCAATGCTTTTTTTTTAATCTGAAAAGAGAACACAGTGAGTCAATGGAAGGCACAAAAGAAGACAATTACCACTACACCTAAAAGAATAGCAGGAGATTGCTGAAACATCTGACCTCAGAATGCGTCCAACCTCAGAATGCCGAAATGTCCATTTCATGCTGAACAGTTTAACGGCCCGGCGAACGTCAGTCATCACGTCTTTGCGATGTGCGTCCAATTTCCCAACGTCACTCCAAAAGGCTTGACAATATTGCCAAGCATTTTCATGTACGTTAATGCCAACGCTGGTCATTCAGCACAGAATGTCTGTAGCATTCAAATTAGCTTAGATTAAGATTTAACTAGCTAATTTAATGCTGCAAATATTTTGTTAAAACAAACTTAGCCAGCTAAAGACATCAGACAGTTAAGCAACAAGCATTCGGCAGGACATCATAAGATAACTTTATAACTCTAGATTTACTGAATATGTGGAGTGCTCAGCAGATCCACACAGAGATATGTACATTTTGCCCATAAAAGACAGGACATAGCCGTGTGTGGGACCCTGTGGAAGTATTTATTACACTTGCATCAAGCTGTGCTGGGCTTACGGTCTTTCCTGGAAAGGCAGGCCAGGGTTTTCCTTTATTTTCTTTTCTTGTTACAGCCCAGGACATCGCAGGCCCAGGTTCTCCTTTCTGAATGACCCTCACAGTGTGGAGCAGCAGATAGGGATCAACACGCAGTAAATCATGGCCATTTACTTGTTGAACAATATCATCGATTTCAGAGACTGTGAACTTCCTTTTAGCCCATTATTGTAGCAACAGATTGAAATATGCAGAGAGACACGTGGGCGCTGTTCTGCACAGAACGTTTATATATCCTACCCTCTAACAGGATGGGGTTGTGCTTTCCTTTGAGAAATATTTAGCTAGTTCATATGGACTGTGTGTGTGTGTGTGTGTGTGTGTGTGTGTGTGTGTGTGTGTGTGTGTGTGTGTGTAAAGAGTTACAGACATAAATTTGATCTGCACTCTGTTTCTGAACTAACTGAACACAGAACTCCAGTGCTTCATTCTCTGCTGAAAACTAAGAGACAGAACAGCCAGACAGAAAGGCAGATACAGAACTGACCTGAGAATGTGATGAGTTTTGAAATCCCCACTGGATGTTCTTTGGATATTCTGCTGAACATTGTCACTTCACCAGTAGTCCAGTACCATGTGGTATGGTGTTGTGTAGCATTAAACATAATTTCAAGAAACTCCACTGCACAGAACTACAGCAACAGTCCCCACAAGGCATGATGATAAATAATGTCTTCCAAAAGAGCAGGTGCCCCCTACGTGACACCAGCAAAGAAGAGCAAGTGGCCAAGGATCATTAACAGACAATGATTGCAAGGACGACATGCCAAAAACTACAGCCTACTTCCCTTGCATTTTTATGTCTTTTTTTCACCCCAAAAATACAAATGCTTATTGTTTTAAGTGGTTTCTAAAACGGTTTGTATGTTTTGAGACTGCAAAGTAAAGTAGTTAGTTAAATACACAAATATAATACTTCTACGACATTTTCACTTCCTTTTTAACGACCGTCCTCGTATAGTAGCCGTGCAGGGACTGGACAATAAAGACCATTAACGAAGGTTGTGTGTAAAAGGTTTAAATTTAAAAAACTAATTTTAGCAGTCTCATAAAGAACTCTGACCTCTTATACTTTATCAACTATTTTATATGCACAGTAAACCAGAGCGATTGTTCTGCAGTAGGCAATGTGTAGCGTATTTTCATAGATACTTCTGCGCGAGTCCTGGGGCCTTTATTTTGAAAATACACGACGACCGTTTGTCGCCGATATAATGTTGTAATCTTCGCAGTTTTCAGAACGCAGCTAACGGATCAGCATTGTCTTAATTATAGTTGTAGGCGTGGCTATTTATTTGTTTGTTCGTTTGTGTGTCATGTAAAGCTTTTTGAGCTATTTTCTTATTAATAATATAGCATATGCACAACATGTATTATTAATTTAATTCAATTAAATTAATAAAATAAATGTAAAAAATACAATTCCATTTAGCCATAAGGGATTTTAACTCAGTTCCACTCATGTGATGTAGGCTTGTTCTTATTAAGTTGTATTATGAAATAAAAATCACTTCTCATGAGATGTCTTGGTGTAAACCTGTTTACTCAGTTTTACATGCGTCTGGTGTCTGTATTAATCTGATATCAGTGTAAACAACATCATACTATATAGAAGGTCTGGAAAGACGGGACTAAGAACAAATGGCATGCAGAGATTATAACATTACTGGTCCTTTTATTAACTCAAGAAACTGGCATGCACAGGATAAACTGGAGTCTTTTTAAAGGCTGTGTACGTCTATTAACATTTTCATAAAATACGTGAAAATGTCAGCTGTATAATTTGTGTCACTTTAGATCATGATTTCTTTTTTTTTTTTAGTTTAATATGAATTATGACATTTGACATTTGATCATGACATGAAATACTTCATCTAGGATATATTACAGTTCACTGCACATGTGACAGTTTGTTTGGGTGTTTAACATACAAGCCAATGTTGTGGGTGCATTTTGGGAACAGATCAAGAAGATCTAGAAGATCTAGAAGATCTGTTCCCTTCACTCAAATTGTCGAGAGTGTCACTATGGAATAATTGACCAATTATCTAGTAAAAGTGATGAGGAAGGGCAATTATTAACATTTTACATGCAATTAAACATAAGTTTAAACAAGGGGAAAGAATAAATGTCATCTCTATTTATATTAATTTATCTTTACTGAAAATATTAATTGTGCACAATACAGTGGAATGAGAAAATGTACAGAAATTTTATTTTATTACTTTACAGCTTTGCACCCCAAATAAACTGAATAGTATGTTAGTGTTTTCTAGTTATTAAATAAATGCTGTCATGTTGTGATTGTGAAAATGTATTTTTTTTCCCTTCTATATGGGCACATGAAGAAGAAACAACTCAGATAATTACTGTAACAACATGAAATGGTTCCACACTACAAACCTCACATTAGCCTGCAGAATCGGTCTTTGTTCAGTTAATTAAAACCACTGTCTTGCATAGATTAGAAACTGGGCTATTTTACATTTGATTGTGCTGAATTGATAGGGGGAAAGAAGTTCATTTACATTTGCAAAGAATTACTACAGGTAGAATGAAACAAGCTTGGTGGCTGATCATTTTCATGTGTTTGAGCATGAGGAAAAAGTGCTATCCGTTCGGTAAAAATGAAATATTTTCATTGTTTGACTCTGTAAAACAATGAAATCCTTTTATATAATATTAAGATAATGAAATACTGGCACATAATTAATTAAAAAATGTTCTATAATTGTGTGCTTTGTTAAACCATATGTCAGCCAAGTTTAATAGAGTACTGGATAAACTCTAATGCCTTGTTTTTTTTTGCATAAGTGCAGGTTGCTTTAATGTACTTTGTGTTGAAGATCAGGTCTTTACTAATGATGCCATAGCCTACAGGCAGGTCAGCGGAATATGACTTGGATGGCTTTTAGCGACATCTGGGCCTTTTCTCCCTCGGTGGAGTGGCCCTTCTTCACCTTGGGTTTAATGGAGCATGCTAAATCGCTCAGTCAGCAGCTACTCGGACAAATGGCACCTCTGTTGAATAAAAAATCCCAGTGACGCACTTGTGTTCGATGGAGGTTAGTCGACTTGTTTTGGACTATTTGCGTTGCAGTTCTGACTGCTTACAACAGTTTAACATGTCAATGTTGAAAACATTCCTTATCCTTTAACGTAGGCATAATTTGTATAAAAAAAATTGTATGAAACGTGTATACAGCAACCTCAAACTCAGTGAATGAATGTACATTTGAACTGGTGTACCTGTATTTGTGTTTTGTTATTCATGAGAGATGTTGCTTTGTGGCCAGACAAGAACACATGCAAAGAGTGCTGCTTTAGAACTGTTATATTATTCCAGTCCTTTTGAGGATCTCCAGAATAGGTGCTCAGGTCTCTCTCTCTCTCTCTCTCTCTCTCTCTCTCTCTCTCACATGTGCATGTTTATGTGTGTGTGTACATGCACACCCTGTGAGCTCTGATGCACTGGTGAAGAGGTGAGCAAACACAGAGCAAGCCTGCTCAGAGATGCCGTACTGAGGCTGTGTGCTTCCTCACTCCCAGGTAAGGACACACTCCCTCTGGCTACACACTGCATTCTCATTTCTATTATATTACATCCTTTTATTTCCCTTTTTAAATCTTAACCGAGAGATGAAAGATTAGTTTGAAAAATGATGACATTATAGAATCTTCTCGGCAAAGGGTTTTATGTGTGAAGCACAATATACTCTTTCCAGCATTGCTTAAATGCAGTGTCAAATATGATTGTTATAACTGGAGAACTTTGTCAGAATTTTGTATCTATTCTCACTGCTTACACACAAAATTCAGGTGTGTACAGAGTTTCCTTTGCCAGTTCTGATGTTCAGCTGCACATTTAGAAAATGCACATTTAGGTGAGATTTTCTTGTGTCATCGTCAAGAAATGATGAAACCTTATGTGCCTACATAACAAATAATTTTCAAAACATTATTTATGCATTCATTTAATTTCTATACTACATATCCTTTCATAGTACAACTGTAGCTTTAAATATGTCCTAGATATTTATATAGAATATACTGCATTGTCAATATTTACTGCCTTTCTTTAAATACTATCAGCTGGAATATAATAACCAAAGCAATATGTTTTTGAAGTTTAATTAGTAAGTCTAATCTATTTAACACACAGGGTATTGGCCATGTGGCAGTGATACAGTCTAGGCCCACTGTATTTGAAAGTTCAACAGTGTACTGCTACAAACGCAAGCACAAGACAAATCAGGAAACAGTTCTCTAGCATTGTACTCTGTAGTGTAACACGGTGAGTTACCTAACAGAAAACACCTGTTAGAACCTCGCCTGCAGTTACGGTGCGTGCACATGGCTGGTTGTGATTATACACATACAATGCAGAGTCCTACTACAAAGCAATATTACCATTTACAATTAGCTGGGTGCTATAAATAGAACATAGAGGGGCCTGAGGAACACGATCAGCTACTGTGTGGAACGTGAGCCTAATATAGTTTCATAGTAGCAGTGGTAGTAGTAGCACTGGAACATGCTAGCAGCTGCAGTTATGTTCAGCATTACTTTCATTTCTTTTTGATTGTAGCTTTGCAAAGCCACAGTCAGGGCTGTATAAATCTGTTGTTTGTGCCCATTGATTCTTTTTCCTCCCGTTAAACCTTTGAATCTCTCTAGGTCTTAAAGCTCGCAAATGTCACTATTTTTATGCATTCGCTCATGTATAAAAATCAGATCCTTAGATCCCTTGCAGGTGTTCACTGGTGCTCACAGGATGATTCTGGGGATGTTTCAGCAAGACAGTTTTGAACCTCTGGCTTGGGTCTAGTTTTTTAGGGGGATCACAAGTTTTATGGCATTCATTTAGCCATTGTTTGTGTTGACCCTGTATATCCTTTTCATAACAGTTTCATAACCCTGTATATCCTTTTCATAACAGTTTCTCAGTAATCCTGTGTATGCAGCATTTCTTGAAAGCACCTACATCCAGAACCTACTTGTGGTTCTAGCGTTCACAGCTCTGTCAGGACATTTGAGAAACAACAGGACCGTTACCACATGCCTTTATGACTATATCTTTTTTATGTAGCACATACTGCTTACATCTTTCACTGGCATCTCTCTAACCATGCTGTGAGAGGCTTACATTATTATTATTTTTTGACTACTTGCTTACATTTTAAAGCCTTTTGAACCCACAGCTGTTGACAAGCATCACTGATGCACCAACAAAATTTCACATACACGAGGTTTGTGGTAGAGCACATGGCTGTATCTTTCACAACCCACATACACAGCAGTGGTCAAAACTCACCAACCACTTTCTGCAATTTCCTGCAGAGTTGTTGCGGAGACACGGCTTGCTTCATAGGCAATAACCTGCTTCCCCCAAAGAATGACTCACCTTTTTTTTAAAGTACTAAATTACATTCATGAGGAGATAAATGAATTAAAACCTTAATGAATCGATAATGGGTTACCCATTTAACAGGGGTGTTGTGAAACCAACACTTTGGCCTTAACAGGCTTTGTTAGCTCCACCACCTGCTGTCTCATGCCAGATGACTCATAGTGCTTAAGTACTCATTCATGCCACTGTTTTGGGTCATCTCCATGATTACACTAATACTGACTCACTACAACATACACACTGCACTCTCCACAGTGAAAGATACAATGTGTGATTTATTATTGTTTTGAACAGCAGAGCAGTGACTGTGCTACATGCATGCATCTGAAAAATTCACACCAATTCAGCTTCACATGTCACTGCTTAACATGGTTTGAATCTTTGTTCACGCAAACTTTGAGGCAGCTCAGTATGACACGGTAAGGAAGAAGGTCCACATCCAAGATGGCATGGATTTGGTCGGTGGTCTGTTTTGAGAAATATGGGAGAATGTCATGACCCTGAGCCAATGAGAAAGGCCAGAAAAATATCAATATTCAAATTTCAGATTGAGACTCTGAAACTGGTTCACCAATTTAAAATGTTGGTTGATTTTTTTTATTGTTATTGTTACTTTAAACTGCTTAGTGAATTGGGTGGGTGGCTGAACGAATGAACTGATGTGTTCTGCGTGGTCAGTGCTGTTTCGACTGTCATCATACTTCAAGATAATGATGACCAAACAGATGTCATAACTCAGGTGGTCACTAATCTTCATTCTTGCCTTTAAAGGAACACAGAGGTGTCCTGCTCTGCCGCTGGTCAGATTAGGGAGGGTTAGGTCTGAGTGAGCCTTACATGGGTACAGAGCTCTGAAAGCTCGGTGTGATCATACGGCGAGTGTTTCTTGCTGATCCGATGCTGCGGCTACAAAGCGGCTCTGCTCTTTTCATGTCTCAGTCGGCGGGCGGAGAGGGTGAAGCTCACTGGGCTAAAGTGGCCTCTCCATTGAAGGTACTAAAGAGGCTTGTAGTACAAAAGCACTGGCTGTCATAATGGTGCCAGCACAGCACGACCAAAACAGGAGTATGTAGCGAAGCCAGCTCGTCCCTGCCATCCCATTCGCTGATGGTAAATGCAATTGTTTGCCAATAATTTAATGTGCTTTGGGAGTGAACTAAAAGTATGGAAGGTGCTGATTTCCCAGATTAACCCTTAATGTTACGCGTGGTTTCTTGGGTGAAGCCTTTCTGTTGAAACTGTGTTGTCAATGGTGTTTCACAGCCAACGATCCAATAATATTATGGCTAAACTTGATCCATGAACTTGGATCTTACACGGTTTGTCAGTAAAACCACATCCATGAAGCTCTTGTGATTTGTCCAGTGCACAAACACAGCAGGGCAGGAGAGGAGCTATGGAATGGACCTGCATGTTCTCCTGAAAGGCACAGAGGGAGAGGCCAAACATGGCACTTCCTCCCTGGACCTCCGCTCACATGTCCTGTCCAGTCTGGCTGCTCATCCTCTCCTACGCTATCAGAATTACGCCGACTCAATCTGAACTAGGTGCGTACAGGAGAGCATACAGAATATTAAATATGACAACAAACATAGGCATGGAGTTTGTTTGTTTGTTTGTCTGTTTTGTTTGTTTATTGTTTGGGCCTTGTTCTGGCACATGCAGTAAATGCACCTTATTTCAGCTCTCTCTATATTATGTAATGTTATTGTGAAGCTGTTAGTACTAAATATCTAGAAGCAAAGCAATTGGATTTTACTGAACGATGAACACTATTATCCACCAATGATTGTATTTTCAGAGAGTTATATTTCATTTGCAATGTTAAAGACCCAGATAACTGAATGTGCTGTATGGTAATTTTTCATTTGCTTGCATAATTTGACAGAGGGTTTGCCAAAACATTGTGCTGCTCCACCTGTAACCTAGCAACAGTGGACTTCAAACTACCTGTTTCCTCAAAGTGGGATGTCCATTTAGGCTAAGCTTTCACTTTGAGAAAAAACAGCCTTTCTGTGAAAACAGCATTTCTGTGAATTAAACTGCACTAGTGTTTGACTTTATTAATTCTAATTATTTGTACAGTTTCTGAATGACCTGGCTGTATTCTCAAGGTTGTGCATCACTAGAATTGATCCATAATGTTAACGCAACACAATTGTTCAGGCCAGTATCACTCTTCTTTACTGTTTTATATTTCTTAATACGTCTTGCCTTTCCTTTAGTGTTTTCAACCCCACCCAAAGACAGTGTCGGCATTCTGAACAGCCCTCTGATGCTGCACTGTGCAGTGCACGACTCCGGTCTCCAGAGGGCGCTACCAGTGAAATGGGAGAAAGACAACGGAGATCTGGGTGCTGGAGTTCAGCAGATGGCCAATGGCTCGCTCTTTTTCCCACAGCTGCGGGAAGAAGATGTAGGAGGATATATCTGCAGCACTAAGAGAGGAAGAGAACAGATTGAGGCTGTTGTCACAGTTACCAAAGCCTGTGTGTACTGTCACCTAGACATTGTGTTTAGTTTACACATCACTAACAATAACTAGGGGACTTTTAAGGTGTAGGAACTGGACAAAGCAATATCTTCCACTGAAAATTATTCTCTGAAATTATGTTTCCTAAAATGTTTTGTAGTGCCCCAGTATCCAGCACACTTGAGCACATGTGAACATGTGGAAAACTGAACATGTGGTTTCATCTGCTCATTTTACTGTTAATGCATTATGTAAGACGTTTGCTATGTGAACTTGAGTTTCAAGTTTATGTCTACAGACCTGGACAAAGTGTTCTTCAGTCCCCAGTCCCAGATCACTAATGAGGGGGAGGATGTGTATTTCCGGTGTGTGTCTGGGGACAGTTCTCCCCCTGCCCACATCTCCTGGATGAGGAATGGCAGAGCTTTTACCAGAGGAGCTCAGATTCAGGTACCAAAACCTTCCACAATGGTGGTCATTCTCGGATGGCAGCAGTCTATAGATTTTCACCGTGTCTGATCTTGCAATTTGCTCAAATATCCACTAGATGTCACAATAAACCGTTTATTGCTTGATTTCGTTTAATAAAATCCATCTGTGAAATTTATGTTTCTGGAATTTTGTATTATTTTGTGTAATGGATTTACATAGCCAAAAGCCACCACAAAGGTTTTATATTTGATTTCGGTCTTAAACTGAGGTACCCTTTTACAAATAAAGCTTATGCATTTCCTCTGTTGTTTCCTGTCAAGATAAACTGCGGTATAATAGACCCGTGTGAACCTTCCGTGTTTTTACTGAAGTGCTGTAAAGTCCTGCCTGTGTGTTTGGATATTTTTATTGCCAGGGTCAGTATGGAGGGGGAAGTGAGAGAAAGACCTCAGGCACTCTGCACCTGGTCAACACCACCAAGGCAGACCAAGGCATTTACATCTGTGTCACCCAGAATTATTTGCTGAATATTAGCAAAGCGAGTACTGCCGCTACTCTAACTGTCCGTGGTATGTGTGGTTATTTGTTCCTCTTAGCTTAGTGGCTTGATAACTTCTCTCTTTTTTTTTAGATGGAATATTGCTTATTTGCTCCCTTTTTGACTTGCAGGGTTTAACATGAGTCTTGAGATCACCCAGGGTCCTGAGAACGTCACGGTCCCCGTTGAAATGAAGGCAACTCTGCACTGTGTAGTTCAAGGTTTCCCTATTCCAGTAGTGCAGTGGTTCAAGGATGACCAAATATTACCCAATACCTCTCGATGGGACCTACAAGAAGATGGACAACTGCTTGTCTTTGAGTGAGAAAGACCATCACTTGAATCACAAAAGTTCTTTTTTTAAAATGTTCTTTTAAATCGTTAAAAATATATATTTCCTGTTTTTTTCATGCCAAGTAAAAGATACAATCAATTGCTACATGACAAAGATCATATCAAATTCTAACAGCTTAATCAAATTTTAACTAATGTAAGTCTAAAACAAACTAGAATCAAGCACTACAGCTTTAGCTCTAACAAGGAACATCAGTATTGCCTGTTACATGTCTGAAGTGTTCCGTAATGGAAAAATTCAATCCCAATTATTCCTTAGGAAAGTTTTACCAGAGGATGAGGGATTATATCACTGTGAAGCCAACAACAATCAAGAAAGACGAAGATCACAACCTGCTTACCTCCTCCCTGCAGGCATATCTACCTTCTATGTAGTATTTCACACACATGAACACACACCATCACACTAGCACACCTGTTGCATTGTATGAAGGTTTTTAAGTCTGATCACATGCTATTTTTTTGTGCTTTAACTCATAGTCATGGACTGGTTATTTGTCCTGCAACCGACCAATAAGACTGTAAGACAGGGGGAATCTGTGACTCTGTCCTGCAAAGCTCCACATAGCAGACCTCCTGCACAAGTGTCTTGGTTTAGAAACAATCGGTTGCTCCGCCAGAGGCCGCACATCACCATGGAGACCACTGGAGATCTGGTCTTCCACAGGTAACGGTAAACCTTGTGTACATTAAAGATGTTCTTATTTTAAGTCTTAAGATGGTTTCTTACACTGGTTTCTTAAACCATGTCTTCTACAGTGTACAAGAGAATGACAGGGGCTATTATTTTTGTCGGGCATCTAATTCTTACCTGCAAAGAGCTGTAGCCTCTAGAAAAATCTTCCTGGAAGTTCTTGGTATGTGATCACATCATTAAATCTTTATACAGTATAACATGGGTGTACAGTATATTAAAAATTACTTTTTTATAAACAAAATTAAGATAGAGCTAATATATTCGTCTTTCAATATTTGTCACTTTACACTACGTGTTGCTTGGTCAATCTTTCTACTTAAAGCAGGTGCATGTCACCTGAGTCCATTGTCTCTGCTTGTGGTTCTCTTGCTTTGCAAGCTCCCCCATCTGTGACTATCTGGCCCATGGCAGTGACCTCTGCAGTGGGAGGAGAGGTGGTGTTTCAGTGCCAGGTGTCAGGGCACCCTTTTCCCTCCATACAGTGGTCCAAGCAGGGCAATTCAGAAAGAACAGGAGGCAGAATAATCATGGGGTACGCCCTGGATAATGACATTATAAATCAGCAGCTGTGGCAAACATTTGTGTGGTGGTCACGGTGTTTCTTTGTGTGCAGAGTTAGAAATGCCACTCTTTACATCTCCTCGGTGAGGATCTATGATGGAGGCTTATATACGTGCACAGCGTCCAATTCTGTGGGACAGGACAAAAAAACCACTACCCTGCATGTTGCTGGTAAATCCAACACCTTGCCAAAATACTAACAGCACTGCAGAGGTTTCAATAGGTTGTCAGAGTGTCATCATTAAAGGTTTTATCGCATCTAATTGCTTCAGCAGGAATATTGCTGCTGATAACCCTTGATAACTTGGCCAGTGACTATGAGATCTTTATCAAGTCCCATGTATTTCTGATTTGACTTAATTTTGTCAAGGCAAATTATGAAAACTTGAGCTGACTCGAGCTTGAGTCATTCACCCAAAGTCATCACCTTGGTGATGCTGTACTACATGAGGCATGGAATGTGTAGTTCATACCATAAATTTCAACTTTCCAGTTGCAGCCAAGCCGGTCATTGTGTGGTTTGTGGGATCGGTGAATGTATCTAAGGGAGGCACCATCATTCTTCCATGTCGAGCTGAGGGAAGCCTGCCGGTGAAGTACACGTGGAGTAGAACTCTTCATTATCCTCTCCGTCATTCACCACGGATACACGTTGATGGTAAGCCAACGACTAAATATGGCTTCAGTGAGAATCCTGGACAAGAATCAACCTGAACAAGAGTTTTTACTGAATGCAGATGTTTATACAGCAAACCATGAATGTTTTATCGGCTGGGGTGACATTTTTAGTAATATTTTGCTATCACAGACAGTGGGACCCTGCACATTTCCAATGCAAACCAGTCAGACATGGGAGAATACTACTGCACTGCTCAAAATGCTGTTGGCCAGGACAGCAGAAAAGCCGTGGTAGAAGTGTTGGCTGGTAAGCAAAATCTGTGTGAACCAGTCATATGCAAAATCTACCTATATAATTTTGCAGTACAGATTACTAAACTTGATCTAATTGAATCCCCCAAAGCCGAACCTGATCCTAAGGAGGGTGTGTTATCTTCAGTAAGTAACATCTGGACATCAGTGCAATGCCATCATCCCATTTTAACCTCTGGTCGTTGTTGCTCTTAAAATGATCCAACTGCTCTTCATCATTGCAGTAAGAAGTATCACATGTCACCCAGGCAGTCCTTTGTCATTGTTCTCATCAGTTTTAAGCATATCCATGTAACTCCACAAAACTACGCATGCTACAATATCCAGCCTTTACAGCGAGTCACGATGAATTACAATAATCAAGTTTTTTTTTTTTTTCTGATAAATCTTTAGGTCAAAAAGATCAACCCAGAACATTCAGATTCCAGCGTTTATAGCCATTTTAAACTCTCAACAAAAAAAGAAGCGCCTCTTCTCTATTCCTCAAACATTCCAAGCAAGTATATCATGTCCAGTTTCTTCAGTGAGGAAAAGCAGAGTTTGCTTTCCCTTTATTTACTTTCTCTTTCTCCTTCACAGTAGCACATGTTTACCTGAAGGATTCAACAACACATCCTGTTAGTGTCCGTACCCCATATATCACCGGCATGAACAGTGGAGGAACACGCTGTCACAAAAACATGTCACAAGTAACAGAGCCGTCACTTTTCAAATCTATAAAAACCTACCCCCAACCCCTAGACACGCATCCACAGAACACGAGTATTCGTATTACGACTGTCACATCCCAGCAGGCAACACAGGCCCCATCGCAAGCTACATCCACCCTGTCCCCCGAAGGACTCAGTCAAATTTCAAATTTATATCAGGATAATTTCTCTCCCACCTCACTGGCTCAAGCACATGGCTATCTTACTCAGACAATTAGTTTCACAACATCTGATATGAACAGTATCGCCACCCCAGAACCTATGGAGATACAACAGAACTGGAGTCAACCCAGTGAGCAACTTGGTACCACCAAGACATCGTGGACAAATTATACAGAACTTGTAGAAACACTGAGGAAAAACACCTCAAAAGCCCCTATGAGAACCACAGACAACAACTCCAGGTGAAGTATTACCTTCAGAGACTTTTATATTAGTATTCTCACTGAAAAGTGCATAAATTGATAAAAGCTCATGTTCTTATTGGTGACGGTTTCTTACTTTGCTAATGCCTTTGGGTTTGTCATAGTGCCACGTTTTGGGAGTTTTAAAAAATGATATCTAACATCCTATATTCAGAGAACTTGCAAGGAAGTCTTACTGTCTGCTTCTTAACCATCAGGGAGAAGAGTTGGTTACCTGTGCTTGAAAAACATGACATCCCCATCGTAGTAGGAGTGGGTGTTTCCCTGGCATTTATTTTCATCACCATGGCTTTTTATTCCTTGTTCCGGAAAAATGACCCCGCGGCTGCACCCACAGGAAGGGCGGGTAGGAGAGCGAACCTGTCTGTCTCATTTAGCACTTGTACTGGCTTGTGAATCTGTCCATGTATCTGGGAACACGTAGTCATTCCAGTAACAAGCAGTCATAAAGTTCAATCGAAAACTGTAATACTCTTTTCCAGCAGCTCTGCGAGGTCTTGGCGGTCCGTGCAGACACGGTGAGCGCCTTGCAGTTGAAAGGACGTACGATAACAAGTGAGTTTTGTTGACACTAAGAACGTGAAAGTATGAAGTGTGAAGTATCTGATGTGTTAATTATTTATAACCTGACTGAGGTAAATCAGCCTGACTGAACTCCCATTGCCGTTTGCTTCAGGGCTTTTGAGGATGACGATACGATTGCCGTTATCGAGCAAAGCCCAAACACGTCGGAGACGAGAGCTCGTCCTACTCTGTCCAGCCCATCCACCTTGCAGATGGAGCCATCTTATGATGACACAGAAGACGAGGTGCAGCCCGTCAAAGACATCCCAGTCATGGCAGAAACGCATCCTGAGCCCTCAGATGAGCAGCAGGTCAGAGCCTTTTCGTTTTTACGAATGTGTCGCTAAACCAAGATACAGGATAAAATCCCAGCCAAATCATGTGATTAACCTTCATTAGTGAGAAATCTCTTCGGATGACCCCTTCTTATTGTTGTTTAGAAAAAGAAGAATGAATTAGTTTACTGTAGTTTACTGTAGCCGTTCTTGGTCACAGTCTAAGCTAAACACAACTTGGTCTCATCATTGCATTAAATAATACAACAGCTGGTTGTCAGATTATTGTTACATTGGTTTACCCCAGCTGGCGTTGTTCTTGGAACAAACTCCATCATACTGCAGACGTAGCAAAAGCATAATGCTGTAATCTGTACTTCCGTGTCCCAGTTAGAGACCTCGTTCAAGGAAGGCAAAGTCACACCCTCCCCGCAGTCTGACATCCAGCTCCAGTGCCTGGAGGACTGGCGGAGCCGGGAGTTCAGCCAGCACCAGGAGGGCCACTCCCCGTCACCCCCACCCCCACCCCATCCGCAGGTCGCTCACGAGGAGGCGCTCCGCTCCTCCCTGACCCTGCAGACCAGTGAGCCCTGCTCTGCCCCACTGCACCACAGCATCAGCATCTCCCACTGCTCCTCACCCCTCTTCATCTCCCACTGCGTCTCCCTGGGCATGACGTCTGTGGCCGTGGACGTGCGCTTCTACCCCACAGCCTCTGGCTCTGACCGTCCCACCCCCTGCTCCACATTCAGCCACCCTGGGCCTCAGAGTGGCTCCAGGCAGGAGCATGAGCAAATGGTTGCTTCCACACAACATGGGAAATAAATAATGCGGGCAGGGTTACTACCCACCCAGTTCTGTTATGAATATATTTGGCTCACTTTGTTGGAAAGGATGTTGCTAAAGTTTTCTCTCTCTTCGTTTCTTTTCTGTTGTTGTTTGAAGGTGGTGCTGTTTTATTTCTCTCCGTTTTCACTTGCTGGTATTTTTAAGGCTCTGTTGACACTGGTTGAATGTATGGAAGAACTCAGAAGCAAAGAAGTAAAACCAGGCTTGATGGTACCAGTTACTGTTTAATTCTCTACTGATGCCAAGAATATTTAACATTATTTTGTGTCTATACTTGTGCTGCAGAAATGACGAGGAACTCAATAATTTAATCATTGTAGAATTTTTAAGTAGCAATGCAACTTGAAGGAAATACCCTCTGCTTTTAGAGAATGGGCAACACTGTTTCACGCTGGGCTGCATATACCGAGTTATTATGATGAAATTTTAAATGGTTTAGTTGTAGGGAAAGATGGAGTTTAGGAGAGTTCTTTTCTAGTGCAAATAAACATGACTGTTATATTTACATTTACCAAAGCCTGTTCTGTCTCTACTGATTGTTATTTGTCTTCACAAAAATATTTTACATTAATCAAAACGTTACAGTAACTGGTGCAAATGACAACCAGTTACTGTGTGTTAAAATTCAGGTCTTTACATACCCGGTAACAGCAGTTTATAGAAATGTTTTCTTTGTTTATCCAACCAGTGTTTGTACATAATTAAAGTCAAGATATTTTACAGAGAGAAAAAAAGATTTTACACAGAATCCTGTATGTTATTAGAAGAAGTTAACTTTATTAGGCCTGCAATAAAATTCAGATGTTGTGATGAAAATGTTTTTGTCGTCTTCCTCTATAGTTACACGTTTTTTCATGGTACACAATATGCGAGCCCATTTGTTCCACTCCATTCTGCATTTTTCCCATGTCAGTGAACTACAAAAAACAATGGACCCAGGAAAAAAATAAGATACACTCGGAACAATAAAAACAATACAGTCTCATAACAAATAAACCAACAAAAACAAGAGAAGTGAAACAAATGATAATCTAATGCAGCCATAATCTTGACGTAACGTCTACAAAACTACAGTGCCATTTTGTGATCATTCACTGAGGTTCAACAAACGACTGGTCCGAATTGATTATCCTTAACTGACTAGTGCATCAGAAAACTTCCAAAAAGCAATTCTCTGGCAGCCATCAAGTCAAAAATTAATTTTCAGCAGCCTGTATCTTAACACTATCGACCGTATTAAAAAGAAACACTTCAATGCTTGACTGGACGGTGATTGCAGCTAACAGTAGGTTACAATCTTTTGGCATCATCACTGTAAACTGGGTGATAAGAAATACAAACACTACGTTCTCTGACCAGAATTTCAAATGCTTGGATTAGCTTCGAAACCCAAACCACAATACAGACTCGCTCAATTTTTTAGAAACATGCCACATCAACAATGTTTTTTTAGGGGGGGGGGGTTGCCTGAATTCCCCCTGCCTTCTCTAATAAAGTCAGCCTGAGAGTCGGTCACTATAAAATGCAGCCCTTCCAAAGGCTGGCTTCCCCAAAAGCATCATTGCTTTGATCATCTTTACCATAAAAAAACAAAAATCAACCATTTTGAGGCCTCTGCTGTCACCTCAGAGTGGTCTTATCCAGCTTAAAGACAATTACACTACAGTGCTAGGGGGACACTTCCCAAGACTGGCCTTTTTGTCATTAAGTCAAAAACAATTTGGCATTGGTCTATTCAAAACTACATAAATAGGCTCTTTGCATTTTACTGTTTAAGAGATATCAATAAAATAGAATATAACTGAATTCTTACATCAATGAGTTAAGTCTGAAGACTGTGTAAACATACATTTTGTGCGCTGTAACTTTTCCAACAGCACAGTTGTATTTATCTCTTAGTTCTGTGAGACAGATGATCTTCTGTTCTCATAGTTGGCTACAGTTCCGCATGAGATTGTTGTTGCTGTGAACCCGATTGCGGAATGTGAAAGGATACATACGGACACGACTTAGTATTGAGGCACACCAGTTTCTCCAATGACGCAGAGTTGACGACATCAAAGCCGGTCTGACCGCCAAACGTACTAGGCTTCCAGTACTCCGGTGAACATATGGGGTTTCCGAAAAGGCCTTTCAGGGAAAATGGTGACCCAATCTCCACCATGCTCTCGCCAAAGATTGCACCAGACCGGGTCTTCTCCAGCAACAGACCTGGGTAGAACTCCATACCGTCAATGTCTCCATACAGCTCTTCCAGCTCCTGAGCAAGCTCCTTGTCACCTGGGAAAGAGGCAATAGGCTCATGTTTAAATTCACTTTCAATCACCTCACCTATGCAGGTGGGTAATTAAAATTAACTTTTTTGTCTTGTATTATTTACTGGTACGATCCTCCTTAATGTATGCGCTTTTCTGTTTATTGTGTGACTGTTCGATAATAAATAATATGCAATTACCCTTTTGGAAAAAATAAAAATAAAGAATAATAAAAAATAAATAATAAATAATTATTATACTTATATATAGAACTATATAT
>JAOXYF010000006.1:2000061-2014645 GCA_028565775.1 Sternarchorhynchus goeldii | reverse complement strand
ATAATATATATAGAATTATTAAGGAAAAACGAATTTAACTGAATTTATTCAAGTAGCTAGTAGTTTAAGTCTGAGCCACAGAGTTCATCTAATATTTAAAAATCTATTTCAAATACCAAGAACATGCCTTGTGTGATTATAGTTGTGGTACCATAACTGGTGCATAGTGTGATGTGGAATTAGGGTAGAATTTGTTTTAAGGAACCATTTGGAAACATTGCATTTAATATAAACAGTTTAAATGTACAAGTAAAATATACGGAAATAATTCTAGGTCGGTACTAAATGAGTATGGTGTGTAAATACCTGTAAATTCAAAGAAGGACGCATATGGTTTCAGGTTGAATCTCTTGCGGTATTGATTGAATGGTTGAAGACGAAGTTCTCTGGATTCTTTAATGACTCCTTCAGCTACTCTGGTCACTACCTGAGGGATATTACGACCACCTCCAATCTATGATGGACAAAAAACAACTTTTGAGGAAAGGAGTGCGTGTCTACATATTCTGCTATGTACTTTGTGTAGTTTCTAGATTCTGCAAGCTACGTTCGCACATCTGTGCACCATATAGTCCCTTGGCATATCAACTGGAACAACAGGAACAGGAAGTCAGTTAAAAGGAAAACCACATTTTTATCTCTTGCATGAATATTCACACTTTAACTGACAAGTTGATGAGCAAGTGTCACTTTTAAGGCAAACATATAATATTACTATAATATTATAGAAATATGTATTTAAAATGAAACATTTTAAATATAGAATTATTATTTATATATTAAAAAATGACTATTGGTATCTGCCCAACAGTTTATTGTAGTATACTATGCTTTGGAGGTTGTTTTTACATTTCAGATACTTCTCTTATTAAAAGCAGTATGTATAAAAGAATATGCCCTGAAATATTCCATATGCCCCGAAAAATTCCATAAAGAACTAGTCTGCATTTCTCAACAAGAGAAACTTCTTGGTCTCCATTACACTAAACACATCCTGTCACAACCACCTACCCCAAGGCTGATGAGTATCTAGAGCATTTTACCAGATGGGTCACTGCTAATATCATTGGGCAACTTAAAAGCTCAGGACCAGACTACCACTGGTCTGGAAAAGGACCCATCTGTCTGGCTCCACTACAGAGATGCATCATGTTAATGTTGTACGAGTCCTTTAAAAAAAACACACCACAAACACAGAAAAGCACCAACCAGCTCAGACAATGTCAGAGCAAAAAAAAAAAAAAACAACAAAAAAAACCCCCCACCTGCCCCGCTTGCTGGGTGGAGAAGGCCTGGACCAGTTTCTCTACTCCGTAGTGCAAGAGGATGGAGGTGTTGTAGATGAAATTTGAGTAAGGGATTTCGGTGCCGTCGATGAAGAAGCTGTCGGGCATGAGTGGGTGCCAGTGGTACAGCTGGTTGAACTCCACAGCGATGCGGTTCTGATACTGGAACTGCGAGCGAAAGAGAAGGGACGGGTCGAACTTCAGCCTCAACTGGTAGGCGCTCAGGTGCTGCACGTAGTCTTCGATCACAATCTTAATGGTCTCGCCTGCAGAAAAGTGGGGGCAGTCAAACACAAATGCATTAAAATTAGATGATTTATACTGACGGAATGAAGGAAAAAACTACAGTTCCTGGCTACACTAATTTGACCCCTTTATTTTTTAATTTTCCAGAAAATATGCTAATTTCAAACTAATTTCTAGTTTGTTGGTGGTCTTCAACACTGCTGCATTTGCATCACAAATGTATATTTACCAGAATAGTATGGTAGAAATAATAATATACCAGTTAGTTTGGTGGTCTGGTAGTTAATATACAGATAATATACAGAGAGTTCATTTACCGATAATAATCAGTCTGGTGGTCTGAAACAGCTGCTCATCGTCCCAGGTGGGATGCTCGCCCTTCAGGATGTCACAAACGCGGTTGTGCTCACGCAGCCACAAGGTGGCGAACATGCTGAGGCCAGGGAGCAGGCCGAACACTTCCTGTCCTATCGCCAGCTGCTCATCTGCTGGCACCGATGGAGGGTAGCTCATGTTCACCAGCGTCTGGGCCACAGTAGGTGGGAACATCTCCCCCTTTAAGATCTTTATAAACACACAGGATATGAACCGGTGGTGGTAAAATCCACAAAACAACAGTAACACCAAAGACTTGCTTTTTCTGCCAATGAAGCTGGAATGAAGATTTTTCCATTGGCAAATTTTCTACTCACAAGCAACTTTTCCTGCTCAGCTACAAACTCACTCCCCTTCCTAATATGTGCACCCCCAGTATGGGAATAAGCCATAAAGTATTAAATCTCTAACCTCTCAGTTAGGACTTTTCATATTTAATCACCGACACCCTTTAAGAACCCTAAGCATTCCATCAGACCACACAAACCAATAAGTAAAGTGCAGGACTACGGAAAGAAACTGCCTTTATAATGTCTTTACAAGATGTGGTTTTGTGCTACGTTTAGGAGTAGAGGATTTGCATAGCTTAGCTACTGAACAAGACTGATAAGCAGCAATTTTCAGTAAACATCTGCATGTAGTTTATGCAAGGAGAGAGTAGCTGCCAGCCGCTGGTATAACGGTACGTCAAAGGCATCTCTGTGAATTGGTGAGGTTCCAGCTGACGTATGTTGCACAAGCTCCAAGACATGGCGAGTCCAAGCCCACTGGGCGGCGGCAAAACATTCCAGGCGTTGTACGCCAGTAACAGTACCTGGTACTTCAGCTTCCCATCTGTGTGAAGTCGAAGCATCAACTGTCGTTCGAGATTATCCCCGTAGATATGGCCAGCATCCACCTATATACACGTACATACATAAAACTTGGTGATGTGGCGTGGGTGAGAATATCCCTATTCATGTCAATGTTTCAAGGAAAACCATGTTTATTATATCTTTTAAAGGCATAACACTTTCATCTTTTATATTTTACAATCGAAAAAAACCATCAGCCATTCTCCCTGCTGGGAGAATGGCTGATGTTTTTTTTCAATCCCTGCATTCTCGTGCTGGGCTCACCCCATGGCTCAGAGCTTTAGTAAAGCCCAGTCCCATCCGATTGTGGGTTTTGAAGAACTGGTGAGTGAAATGCTGAGCAAAAAAGGCAAACATTAAGTTCGTTCCCTGGGGGTCCCTCCTGAAGTTCCGTCTCAACAGGAACTTCTCCACCACAAGCTTCGGGTCTGGAAGTTTCATTTTTCCTGCAGAGATGAAGAGATAGTTCCAGAAACTGGGCTACATCAGGCCTGTCCCTACCACAAGATTACTCATTTTACAGTGATACTCATTTCGATGCCGTTTGATACGCATTTATTTACAAGTGAGCCTTGTTGTTGTTTTTTGTTTGCGTTTTCTTACCTTTGGTCCCTAAAGGAGTTGGACAATCCTCTGGCACAGGTGGAAGAATTCGCATGTAGTAGGTGCTATTGGAATATGTCTCCCAGTTCACGTAGTCATACTTGGAATTGTACAAGGGTGGACTGGGAATTAGGCTGGCTCTGACTGCGGACAGATGTTTATAACAGTAGAATGACTGTAATATCTCTGAAATGGCAGGAATGCGTATGTAATAACTAATATCCAATGAATTCTCTGTTGGTATATATAAAAATTAATTTCATAGACAAACTACATAAAGAACTAAATGAATTTCCTACATCTCTTAAATGGCTGCTCATGTTTAAGCGCAGATACTACATCTTTGTAAGCATGCTGCAGTTCTTATCAGTTTTTAAACAGGGGGTAATTGCTCTCGTCTGGTTGATGGCCTTGCTGGCCACATAGTCCACACGTTCTTGTGGGTTTCTGCCTCC
Organism: Sternarchorhynchus goeldii; assembly: GCA_028565775.1. NCBI lineage: Eukaryota > Metazoa > Chordata > Actinopteri > Gymnotiformes > Apteronotidae > Sternarchorhynchus > Sternarchorhynchus goeldii. The sequence goes on along the minus strand of JAOXYF010000006.1, from coordinate 2,010,826 downwards.
ATGAATAAAAGTGAAAATTTCTAATACATCAACGTAGATTACAACACATAATATCAACCCACTGAAACCATTAGCTAAAACAGAGAAGTTCTTACTGATTTAAATGTAAAGACTTTTGGCGAGCTAGACTATCTGAGTTAGCCCACGCTGGAGCCGTACAATTTCCTATGAACACCTCAGAAAGTAGCAAAAGCTAGTAGAAAGACTGTAATGCCTGCCACTTTTTGGCAGCATGAGAAAGCTGTGAGGAATTTAAAGGCTTGCTGGGAAATACACTGAAGACCTAACAGCAGAGGACTGACACCAGAGTGAGGCAACTTATGACAGAGCTATTATTCTTTAGTCGAACACACACCGCCATTGGAAGAACATGAGAGGCAAAAGATTTTCATAGCAGTGTGTGCCTTAGCAGAGGAAAGTGGCCAGAATGATGGGAGGAAGTGATAAAGGGAGCTGGTGGGTGAACACCGGGGCAGAGACTGTGTAAATATGAGCAGGATGTAATGTCAGTAGAAGCTCTTTAAACCAGTATACGACATACACACCTAGCACACAAGAGAACAATACAAACGTGGGATTGGGCCGTCGGAGCATGGAGCAGCGTAAGAGCTCGACTACCCACCCAAACAACTCCCAGTGGAGGCTCACAAACGACTCTCAGATGGCTCGCAGTGGTGAATCACAGTAGAGACTCTCGGACGACCCACAACGGAGGCTCACAGACAACCAACAGTGGAGAATCACAGATTTCTCACACAGACATCACATCACATTAAGAAAATGCTCTTTAGAATTAAAGCAAACGGAGCAAATGTGGCGGCCATTTAAAGCAAATGAGTTTTTGCTGCTGTCTGGTGTAAACACAGCCCCGATGTTTGCTGATGAACAGTTATTCATCCCTCGTGCACTTGTGTGGTCTTATACTTTGTGCAGGAGGTAAAACCAGAGAAGGTTTACATTAATTTCTTAAAGGGTTCACTCTTAGCCAGAGCTGATATAAACTTATGGATAATACTGTTTGTGTGTGTTAGACCTTTGTTTTATCTCTGAGCACACACATTATCAACTGGATATGAAGCTTGGAACAGGTCTTCCATTGATATACTGTCTCGAGTCCTCATGGGTTTGATGTTTTGACCGTAAACACGGAAAAGTTTGCAGCTGCACACAGAAAGGACCCAGCAGCCCACTATTACCTAACCCATTCTCATTTGTTCAAAGAAGCCAACAGCTGCTAACCATGATCAGATAATTCTTCCTGGCTTCTGGAACAAACGGAATTGCATAATTTTCAGTAAAAGTACTTAAGGAAGAGACTGTTTCGTGACTTTGCAAAGGTAAATAAGACATGAGAGAGAAAAAAAAAAATCACTAAGCAAAACAAGACTTCCAAATAGTAATTCTATTCCTAAACAGTACATGCATATAGTACAAAAAGGACCGGTGTAAGATTACAGGAAACTAACCGTCACTTATGAGGTAAATAGCACAGACATCATACTGCTAGCCATCCCAGATGCAATACTCTACAGTATAGTGAACTACTCTTTACAATCTAACATTTTTCCTCCACGGTCCCCCTGGGCCAGCAGGTCAGTTTTATTAACCCGAAAGAGAGAGGGGGAAAAAGCACAATATTTGTCCATAAAACTTGATTTATTATTTATTATATACACTGTAGCTACAAGTAGAGTTGTGTTTGTTATATTTATAGGAAGTCCTACGAGCCATGTAACGAGTAGCGAGTCTGAAAACAAATAAAAACGCATGGATCGATTTCTTAGCATCTTGCAAGCGGTGACGGGGTATATCTGAAACGCATTCGATCCCCTCTAAGGTATCCAAAGTCTTTGCTTGGTTAATTTTAATTACAACAACAACATTTAATACCCTTATATCTACGAGCCTCTTTGTTCTGAGATGTCCAGAATATCAAAAGTAAAGGAGTCTGTTGTGTTACCCTAATCGTTTTAAGATGTTGGATTTGACATAAAAAATGTTTAAATACTCTTCAATTAATGATACAACAGTACCATCAAAGCATTAATCCATCCAATACACAAAATTATCAAATTAGCTAACAATTTACACTGATGTTATTGTTTAACAGTAAGTGATGCTGTGCTATCTCTGTTAAATAAATTGCTGAAACTCAGGGACAACCATATGGTCAGAATCCAAGTAACACTGTGTAAGAACACTGAACACATATTTAAAAAAGATAGAGATACCATGTTTTTATTTCTTGGACCACTTACCTGTAAGGACGACACGCATGAGCCACTCCCTTAGGAAGGTTTTATTGATGATGTTCCAGAGCCAGTGGAAGTGTGTCAGGATGTAGTGCACGACATCTGGGCTGGGCCTCAGAAGCTCATAGACCCTGGTCCAGAACTCAGCTAGGATGAAGAGAGGGCAACCTTAGACCGTAACACAACAGTACATCTTCGTCGTTGTATGTGGCAGCATCTGTATGAATGTGTTACTCATGCAAAGTTCAGTGGACCACAAGAACAGCATATGCTGAATATTTTATATGATGCTGCAAGATGCCTGAAACTGTATTTGAGACACTCTCCAGCCACTTTATAATAACAAATCCCACCTTGTATGTACATCATTGTGGATGTATAGTTAGAGTCTTTAACCTCTAACTGACCAGTGATGAAGGGGTTGTCTGACAATTTATGCATGCCTGCAGATGGCTTACATTCTAAATGGAAAAAAAATCCACTATATCAGATCACATGGACATTATTATAAGTATAAAGTTGGTTTTAAAGCCTTTTCAAACTTGTAAACTTTCACACAAAGATGTCAAATCTGATTCCGCTCATTTCCCATAGAATCAAATAAGCAGAAGCTGAAACTTAACAGCACACCATGTTTATAGGTTTCTAGTCTTCTGCAGAAGACTGTTTAGTTAGTGTTATATGCCTCCAAGCAGGGCTGTTGGTCATGAATCAGCCAACACAACCATAAATCACTGCTAAATACTTTCTGGTAGGAAACCAATTACATCTTCACTTTTCAAGACTTTGCACATTTTACCTATCTACATTGGATAGCCTATTTAAAGGCTCAGCATTTTAATGCAGATTCTAATGTATTGCCAAGTGTTCTGACCTGCTGCAATTATCCATGAATGAATTATTGAATGAATGAACGCTGTAATGTTTACTTTGTAGTTTACAAACAAAAGTCTAAACATAGCTCTTATGTTGCAGTTGTTGATTGTGCTTCTTGGTTTTTCTGTCAACACCACTGGTTGGGATTATGCAAATGGAATAGCACATATTTTTTCATTCACTGAACACCATTAGATAAAACATGAGTTACACAATTTCTCATCAGATCTCTAGACCACAGAATAACAGAAGAGCAGATAACAGATAAGGAAAGGTTCCACCAGTATTCAGGCAAATTATCATTAGCATGTTTTGCGCTCATTACAAAAAGCCAACATGTCCTAAAAAATCTCATTACAGTTTTTTTTACAACTCATTCGAACCCTTCATTGCTACAGATTTTTTTCCTTTCAACTGATAAAATTTTACAAAATTTGGAAAAGCTGTCATTGAAACTAAAAATGACTGGGCTGATCTGACTTTACCAAAAGAAGAAAAACAGCAATTTTATGTGGTAGGAAGTTACTTTTTAATTACTGTCCTGAATAACGTGTAGTATGAAATTGTAGGACTTCCATTTTGCTTCTCTAGTAAAACATATTTTGCCGTAACATCTTGTTTCTGAACATCTGTCAACTTAAAGGCAACAATTCAAATGAATTAGAATAAAAATAAAAACTTTTCTGCACAAGAAGAACGTACACAAGAACGTACACAAGAACGTACACAAGCCTTTCACTTACGGATAGTGCAATTCTCTCCATAGTACCCAGTTCTGGTGCAGTCACATTCATATCGATCAAGCCCATATCTTACACATACGCTCCAGTGCTGGCAAGGGTAATAGCAACAAGGATTCACTGGAAGCAAAAGACAGAACACAATAAAAGCCGACTCTTGTTACACTGAAAATCAAGATCTCCATAGTAAAAATGGGTATACATCAGGTATTTAAGTGATGATACAAACCCTTAAATGACTCTTGAAGAATTGCTAGTATCACACTATATCAATGGTAATGTCAGGATGATCTTGTGACATATGCCCAATTGTCCTGATGTAACAGCTTCCCTTTTCTGCTCTGTTGATTGACATAATCTAGAAGCAGTATAACTTCTGAATATAATGTGGTTGCTTGCATTACATGGGAGATAACCAGACACTCCCACAATTTTTCTAAGACAATTCTTCCCACAATTCAGTTCTTCTGTTACACATTTCCAAGATCTTTCACTCATAAGGAGATGCACTTCTTGCAGGAGCTAAGACTATCTAACTGTGTCAGGTGAAAGCCTCTCTGCTCTTCAAAGATGCAGTTTGTCTGCAAGGCATTTCAGCCATGTCTTAAACCATGGGATTCTCCTGGGGTCATGTTGTTGGAAGCATATCAAACCCCAGCCAGTTGCATATCTCCTAGGTCTGAGGGCAGCTACAATTCTCCTCTTAAACAGTGTGCTGTGCCGTGTGTGTGTGTCTGTCTGTATATACATACATACATATACACACACACACACATATACATATATTCAAGTGTTTCAGTCATAATATTAATTCCCTGGGGTTCTAAAGTTCCAAGAATATAGCTTAGTTCTTTTGTTTTTCTTTGAGATTCCTGACCGCATACATCACTGCAGCCATAGGAACGACTGGTAATGCAAACAGAGGAAAAAACATAATTCTGATGATCCAAAGTTAGATCTTTTATATCCCTGACATTGCTGGGTTAAAAAGATAGTCTAAACTACGAGAGAACCTAAATGACTCGCTCAAGATCAGACATGTCCTTTTCCCCTCACACATACCTCCAGGGTGAAAATGGTGATTGTCTTCTTTTTTTTCCTTTTGTAACGGATCTGATCTCCAATGAGGTCAGAAATTGTATTTTTCAGCATGCATTTTAGAGCGTTTAATTGGGAAACTCAAAACGACCATCACTCAAAGCATGTTACAATTTAAGCACAATTTACACAAGTTTTCGCCCCGCTTGCTCACGTGTTACCAGGTGCCTTTTTCACCCTGTCTGCTTACCAGTTTTAGTTTGAACTACTTCTCCACCAAAGCACACTGTCTGTTCCTGCACCAGGATCCATGTCCCAATTAGTAGAAATGCATTCACTGTTGGGGAACGAGTCGCTGAGGTTAAAGCAGAACAATATCCTAGTAATGGCCAACTAAAATAAACTCCAATGTCGCTGTAATCACAAAAGGAAGAAACACCCAGTGCTTACCTTTCATTGTATGATCATGTACGATAAACCCAAAAGAAGATCACTTAAGGCAGTGGACAAGTCAAGCATTCAAAACTACCGCAATGAAGACTACCTAAATTTCTGCGCACTCATGTCGGTTAGGTCATCTCAGCTATGCGTGTCTTTACGTGAAAGTGGATTACGTCGAAGATTTAGAGCTGAGATGTTGAGATGCACCGCCAACCAAAATCTGAGAGCACACGCGTCAAGTACGGATATGAATGGAATCTTCCAAATAAGTATATAACCCACAGTACATGGTACTTTCGAACAAACCGACAGAATCAAACTCGTTTTTATGAGACGTTTCGAGGGTAGTTCGGTTACAAAGACTGCGTTTTAAAGATGCGCCACCATGTGATCATAGCACTTCACAAAATGCGCGTCAAAGTCCTGTCTTGCAAAGTTTTTCATGGGATTAGCGATCTTAAAGGTCCCCCTGCTGGAAAAATATGCAATCGCCATTTCAAAATATTGCAGTGTTTATCCTTTAACGATACCTGAATGTAATTTAAAAAAATGATCCTAGCACATAATTTATTGACGTTTGTGAAGTTTTAGCCTATTAAGAAACATTGCAGTGAATGTGTCATCCAGAGCCTACCCACGTTTAAAACGTAATAAAAAAGTCAAAATAATATACGTTTCACAATTGCTTTGGCTGCTTTCTTCAGTTTTAACGTTCTCAGATCAGTCGGTAGATAATGACTCCACAAGCTCATTACTCACACCGTAAATTTTACTCATGTTTCAAAATGCACTTTCGTTTCAGCAACTAAGCGATACCACAATGAAATGTTTCTTTAGTGTTGTGCAAGTATTTATGGTCGAAATGTTTGGATGCTTTTCCTTCACTAAATGTTCTGTCACTCCTTTTTTAGCTAGATAATGAAGTTTTCACCAGCACGTCTTATTATTTCCGCCTGTGATGCGATCCCCCTACAGTGATCGGCTGTGATGTCATCAGAAGCAGTATCCGTTGCACCAAGCAGAGACATTTGGTCACTTCCATGCGGAAAAAAATTAATCACTTGGGTTCATGAGGGAGACTATGGTGGAACTACCATTCCCTGATGTTTGTGCAGTGGGTGCTTACATTCGAGCCCACACAATTATAAAATTTGCCATGGCATGTCTTACCAAATCTGTCTCATTCTCAAGGATAAGTTCTCTGTATAAGAGTGTCTATGAATGTCATGAGGATGCAGGGTGTCATATGAACTGACACTGGGGGTATGTTTACTTACACCATTGTCCCAGAACATCCACCTTAACTCAGTGGCTTATTATATTTCAGCCATGTCATCTGAAAGGTGTAAGGGATTTCACTTCCTTCCTAGTTTCGTTATTCTCAGTATGCAGTAAATAAACTATAGAATCATAGAGTTAGAGAAATTACAGATGTTCTGCCTCCTTCTCGTAACTGAAATAAGTATTTTCAGGTCTATGCACTAAATATGCGTACAGGTCCGGTTTAAGGAAAACCTAGTTCAATATAATATTGTGTAGTGTGCACCTCTGCATTACCTGTACACACTCGGTCAAGGTTACTCACAAATGGTACCTTGTATAATTGTTTCATGGTCATATATTTGGAAGGACTTTGTTCTTTAAATTCTCTCGTTGGAATGACCATGTTGCAAATCTATCGCTCTTCTCTTCTGCACAGCAACACAAGATATTCATCTATTCCTATACATTGGAATTCATGTTCATAAACCATATTACTCCCTACGTGCTGCACTGTGCACCTCATGTATTTCTTATAGTGTGAGGGTCCGAAATGCACTGGGATTTTAGCTGCTACTGCAAAGGGAAATACTGCAATATGAATAATTCCAGCACTGAGTGAGAACATACATGTTTTCCCTGTGGAATGATTGGATATTTGAAGCCACCAATTCACATTAGACTGCACTTGATGCCCAGCCTCTGCTGTGGAAAGACTGAGGTTAATTCCACGAGCAGTAATTGTGACCTTCGTCTGTGCTGCTCTTCTTCCTCTTCTTCCTCTTCTGTTCTGTTCTCGTTCACAAACTGAAGCGGTTCTTTCACAGCCAAGCTCTATGCATATGTTTGGCAATATCAATGTGCATGTATGGCACCCGTCAGCTGACTTTATGAAAACGTGTGATTAGTTGTTGTGAGATGTGAAAAACTTCCTATTTGGTGAAATTCAAGATACACCTATCAGGCCATTTACCACTTTAACAGACATGACAAAAACTCTAAAATATCAATGGTGTGTATAAAAAATGCGGTTGACAGATCTTGACAAGTGAGCTATCGTGCATGTGATGTTTCCATAATGAATGGAAATCCTACATGAAGCAGCATAACCAGCTTTGACCAGCAAGATATATGCATCCACTAATTTTAAAATTTAAAATGTACACATGTTGTTTTAAAAATATTATCATTTGAGTACTGGGCCCAAACGTATCTATAGAGATATGTAAATGCTCATTTAATGTATTGCAAATTCTGAAAACCAAGAATCCTATTAGAGGAGCCTCACAACCAAGAACGTCCAGGAGTGAGAACATCCAAGAGGTTTCAAACATCCAAGAGCGAGAAGAACGAAGGTACACACAGGTCACGCACTGCAAGGTCACCTCTAACAGAGTGGACTTAATGGCTGCTTATTTATATTGGGCTAACCGCTCACTTCTTTTAGAAAATCTCTCTCTCTCTCTCTCTCTCTCTCTCTCTCTCTCTCACACACACACACACACACACACACACACACACACACACACACAACCACATACGAAAGATGGTTGAAATTGGATTTCCACATCCAGCTGTACAAAATTTGCCCTTCTCCGGACGATATCGGTCCTTTTTGATTGACAGCTACGATTAACAGCTCTGGCTACATCCTTAAAGGACATTTTAAGTCATTACTAATTGCAGGGAGTAGTTTTTTGTGTCGTTGGTTTAGATGGTGTACGATAATTTTTTCAAGAGTTACAGGTAAAGAGCACGAGTTAATCGATTACAGTTCTGCGGTAATTAGAGCCTGTTGATCTAGTCGTACAGAGTTCTCATTATTAGGGGCTTAGATATAACTGGGGAGGATTAAGGTGATGTCAGGTAGCCCACAACTCGGTAGACGAACAGTACGCAAAAAGAAGGTTATGCTGTTACGCATGAAAATGGTGAGTTTAAACTGGAACACATTTTTATTTTAGAAATTTATTTTTACTAAAGTTTTCGTAATTTTATTTTTATCAAACTTTTTCTAGACTGGTTAGCAACACTATTCAAAAGCTAAAAAATAATGAGTATTATACATTTATAAATACATTTACGTATACATTTATATACATATAAATGTAACTCATTGTTTATTTACATATAAATGTATTACATATAAATTTTCGCAAACACATTTTGAACAAAGATACAACCAATTCCGGTTTGTTGGTTTCATATTAATTATTTTCCTATATAGTCAGTATCAAGTGGACGAAGTCAAGCGGATCAGCGTATGAGAAGCGAGCCCCGGTCAAGTCTACCGTCTATCTGCGCGCGCTGCACCCTTGAAATTCAGGACAAATATTTATTGAAGGTGTTCTTGATAATAGTTTTACATTTTTTAATTGCATCAAATTTAACCACTGATTTATTGTGTTATTGCGTTGAATTATTGTATTGTGTTATATTGTATTAAATAATAACACTGAACCGCTGTTAATAATACGTTTTATTATTGAAGTTATTGTTTTCACTGCTGAAATAGTTTGTAGATATAATTATTACATTAAATGCAATATCTGCAGTAGTGCCACACTGTAAGTTCTATTATTGTCATTGTTTTCATAATGTTTCTGAAATAAAAATTCTTGTTTTTGTTTTGTTTTGTTTCAGATGAATAACTTAACTTGGCATGTGAAATGTCTGCTGTGCTCAGTGTGCAGAAGATCTTTGGATCAGCACAGTAGTTGCTACATCAGGAATCAGGAGGTCTTCTGTAAACAGGATTATCAAAGGTGGGTTGGCTTAAAATTCTGGTACGAGCCTGATTTAGATTTCTTTAACAGCATAAATGTGACTCATTGCTAAAGAAATTATTATGAATGTGTTAGTTAAATTCTTTATATCCCAGAGAACACAGATCTGGATTCTGCCTTTAAGTTCCTTCAGGTAATTTATGACAATAAGGAGTGCTATTATTTCCCGTTAATAAATGAGAACAAAATATTACAAGAAATGAAGGTCACCTAAGAGGTCAGATGAATATTACAGCATGCAGGGCAAATCAGTTAAAAAAGGAAGGACGTTTAGTATTAAAACCATGTCAAAGCCAGATGGTAATTCAGCAGTAAATATCATGAGATTAGGAAACATTCTATACACAAGTTTGTCTTAGTTGTAACTGAATGCACTTTTAAATATCTAAAAAATATATTTTTTATGCGCAGCAAAAATTATATGTCAGATAAAAACTAAAAACGCCCACCAAGATTTATAGTTTGTCTTTCAGTACCTTTGGCATAAGGTGTGCCTGGTGTGGTCATCACATCAGCGCCAGGGACTGGGTTCGTCGGGCTCAGAGCTACACCTACCACCTCGCCTGCTTTGCATGCTTCTCGTGCAAAAGGCAGCTCTCGACAGGAGAAGAGTTTGGCTTGCTGGACAGCAGGGTGCTGTGCCGCATGCACTACACCATAGTGTTGGAGAGTGTGGCCACAGAGCACGGTCAGTTCCACTAGTAACAGTGAGTGGGCAGCAGGCAGTTTAGCAGAGCTGATCAGTTTTCACACAATGTAAACAAACTTGTTAAACTTATATTGTTCAAAATTCCCATATTGTTTTTTTTTTTATTGTATTTCAGTGTAATTGTTTTTAATGTGACGTTAAAGTAACAGGCTTTCTGTGGTTCAAGGGAAGAGATTTTAGACACAGACATGGAGAATTTGTTAGTCTTTATGTTTTTTTTGTTTGTTTGTTTACCTCTGGAGATGCAATGAGTCTGGAGAGGGCTTTGCTTTCAGACTGCTTCTCAAAACCTTTCAAAAGAGCACGCACAGCATTCACCCCAGAGCAGCTACAGGTACTCTACTAATTTTACAGATATCATACTAAGATTACAGATACCCTACTAATATTACAGATACCCTACTAATATTACAGTTACCCTACTAATATTACAGATACCCTACTAATATTACAGATACCCTATTAATGTTAGTTACCCTACTAATATTACAGATACCCTACTAATATTACAGTTACCCTACTAATATTACAGATACCCTATTAATGTTAGTTACCCTACTAATATTACAGATACCCTATTAATGTTAGTTACCCTACTAATATTACAGATACCCTATTAATGTTAGTTACCCTACTAATATTACAGATACCCTACTAATATTA
>JAOXYF010000006.1:1980145-1999690 GCA_028565775.1 Sternarchorhynchus goeldii | reverse complement strand
ATATTACAGATACCCTATTAATATTACAGTTACCCTACTAATATTACAGATACCCTACTAATATTACAGATACCCTACTAATATTACAGGTACTGTACTAACATCACCCTTACCCTACTAATATTACAGATACCCTATTAATATTACAGTTACCCTACTAATATTACAGATACCCTACTAATATTACAGATACCCTATTAATATTACAGTTACCCTACTAATATTACAGATACCCTATTAATATTACAGTTACCCTACTAATATTACAGATACCCTATTGATATTACAGATACCCTACTAATATTACAGGTACTGTACTAACATCACCCTTACCCTACTAATATTATATCAACACTATTAATATTACAGGTACCCTACTAATATTACAGATATTCTATTAATGTCTAACAGTATTCAGGTTAAGTTCAGATGGATGAATAACTCATGGGACTTTCCTGTGAAATGCTCTTCAGCTCATGCAGATTCAGTTCACCCAGGATAACAACCCTGATGCCCAGACGCTGCAGAAACTGGCCGATTTGACTGGGCTGAGCCGAAGGGTTATACAGGTGAAGCAACACCAGCCTCATCGAAACACGTATGAACGCGTTGTAGACGATCGATTCTAGGGCAAATCTTTCATTCTTAATAAAACAGTCGGCAGTAGTAATTATTCACTTCTGTTTTCTCTAGTCATGAGTGGCGAAAAATATAAAAAATGTATGAACCTTTCATAGGTTTGGTTTCAAAACTGTAGAGCAAGACACAAGAAGCACTGTGTCACCCCCACACTGGTGGATGAGTCGCCTCTCTTGCCATTCAGCAGAGCTGAGGGAGCAAAGCATGTCCATCAGTACTACAGTGGTGAGTAACAAAGCATGTCCATCAGTACTACAGTAGTAACACAGCATGTCCATCAGTACTGTGGTGGCGAGTCAAGTAATAATGTCCAGTATATTTACTGTTAAAAACCTCCACAGCCCCCACTGTACCTTACAGACCATAGCACATCACAGCTATACTTTATGCTATTATGCGATTTAAATTTTGAAATTTCCATTTGTTGAAAAAATACTCTTATTGTTTCCTCTTTTGACAGACCAGTCATTCTCTTGAACAACTACCCAGAGTCTTTCTGTGATGGTGTCCCAGTCATCCGTTAATCCACTGTAGCTCACACGCTGTGTTAGAATACTTCCACTGCTGTCTGACTGTTTGACGACTATATTGTGACTTTTCCCTCACTAAAAATAAAAATGTGTGTGTATATATGTATTTCAGACAGAGATTCTTCATCAGCTGTCCTCTGCCCGAAATGTCGTGTTTTTTTTTAATCTTGTGTACTTCACTATGGATTATATACAAAGTATGTATGTGCAGTAAATGATTATGTCGCGCTGGACCCTCTCGCCTCCTCCCTTGTCCCGTGTCCGTGTGGACGCGTCTGTGAGTAGAAGTCTGCCTGTGTGGTGGATGTTGTGAGTTTGGGTCGTCTGTGTCGATGCTTGTGGCGTGTGCGTGGTGTTTAATGTTCGTCTTGTTATCGTTACCTGTTCCACCTGTGGTGCGTCTCGCGTGAGTGTGTTTAAGCGTGTGTATGTCATACTTTGTTGTCGGTCTTTGTCGACGTATGTGCAAGTCTTCGTTGTCGTTACTCGTTGTCGTTGCAAAACGAAACCAGATAAAGGAATCATCGATTCTCCGTGCTTGGCATCCATGTTTTCCTGATTAATCTGTAACCCCAGCGTTACAGATTAATAACAATAAAAGAGAACTCTTTCTGGCAATACTGTCACTACCTGTTATTGTATGGAAGTATTTTGTATGTACCAGTTTAAAGAATACAAAATATTACATTTACATGCTTTTACTAATCTACTAGTGTGTCACAGACAATTGCAGTATTCTCTGTTATGTAATGATCAAGCTTTAGGTTGAAGGTATTCGGTTTCATCTTTGTGTGTTAATAGATAGATCGCAATTAATGGATCGCAATTCAACCAGTAGGTGAGATAACGATGTCCATTATACAACTCACTCAGTGAGCAATTTAATGGTGACCATAAGAGGCGCCAAACTCAGCAGTTCTTATTGATTACTCTGTCCATTTCTTGAAATGTCCTCAAAGCGCTGTATTGATTAGTCTGCACTTAGACCTGCGGTGACATTGCAGCTTTGGAAAATGGCAAAGTGGTCAGACACTCCTACTCATTTGGGGGTAATTTGTCTTCTGAAACATTCAGAGAAAGTGGTTTTAAAAAGCGGTACTTACGTCAGCACTATGATAAATCAAATGACTCAGAATAAAACAGGCCAGTTGTATTATGAACAGCTAGTTCGAACGTACCGTTATATATTCGTCAGTGGGTTTTTATTTAATATAATTGATGCATAAGTATGATATGAATTATTAGTGGCCCAAAGTAAATCTCTCTAATTAACAATACCCAAATTTAGATTACATTCTTTCTTATAAACAAAGCCTCCGCAACCTTTAAGTGAATTTAATGCAGGGCCTCACTGATGTGACAAATGCTTAACATAACATTTGTAAATCATCTCAAAATATACATAATTCATGATATCACCTTTTATGGTAGACATTTTAATAATGAACAGTGTGACATGGATGTCTCCTGTCCAGATGTGGTCTTCTGACTGAACATGGATTATGTCAGATCTTGAGAATTATGGATTATGTCATATCTCTAAGAGTCTGATTCCCAGACTCTTAGAGTGTATCAATCGCAGTCCACTGGGAGGCACATAAAACAAAATGACGTCTGCTGAATATACTGTACATTTGCAATTTCTCTCCACATGATGGCGCTAACAGCCTGAACTGCGAAATGCTGCTTACATTGACTTTTGTCTAAGAGAAAAACGATTTCGCACTAAACTTACCCTCTGTGCGAAAAATCAGCGGCGATGAATTAACTTCATTGTAAGCATTGTAAAAAAAACATTTACAATAAAATCATGTGTTATTCAGTCAACATGTATAAAATGGAATTCAAAACCAATTCAGAATGCCATCATTTATTTACAGTCTCCGCTTATTGTCTCTGTGAATATTCTCTCTCCTGTGGCTAAATAGCAGAGGTGTGTAACACATACTATGACAATAGAGGATGGAGTCAAGAATCAGGCACTGATGTGAGTTAGTCAGATAAACAGCTCCACTCCCAGACTGGGCCAATTTCTCAGGGGTTTTACATTTCTGCTCTTTCTTCTTGCCCATTGTTCCAGCTTTCTGCTGGCTAGCACTGGTTCCAAAGACCTGTTCCAGTGTTGGAGCACAGGTGTCCGGTTTCAGGTTAATGTCTTCCCTCAGCGGTGTTACTGAATATGGAACTGCACAAGTTCTCCTGGCGGAACCAATACGAAACTCCCAGTGTGGTAAACTGGCTATGCAAGATTGACAAAATGGGGTCTGTGTAATAATACATGCAAGCCTGAGTAGACACATACCGTTTGTAATCGGTGCTGACTTGCTTACGTATCGCGCACGCCCTTCACCTGCTAGATGCCTCTGAACCAATGCAGAAGCGACTGAGTTATTAGTTTTTTTTATTAGACAGTTATTACATTCCAAGAGAAGTATTGAATATTCCTATTGTTTTACGATATTCAAGTGAAAAAGGTTTTATTGAGATTCGATCAGTTGTAAACAAAAATTCGACATTATTGTGCGCCACTTTCTAGTAGCAAAAGTCATGTATTATATGAATCGTATGGATATATGGACAATAAATTATTGAGCACTTTGAAATGCTGGCATATGCTATTATAGAACATTACGCATTTTGGATGATTTTCAAAAAAATACACAAAAAAGCTTGCAGTTTTGTAACGTATAAAATATAGATGATTTGACATTTCTTTATGTGGTTTTGAGTGACTTATGGCACTGGGGATGTCTTAGTGGTTGTTTTGTACAAATAATACGGTGTTTTGAGGTTTGTTAGTCTGTTCAGGACCCAAGTAACTTCTGCAAACTACAGCGCACAAGCTTGTACTAATGTGGTTGGCTGGTCACGGATAGCCAATCAAAGTCCTGTATCAGTCCTGGCACAAACGCCCTGCCTCACCTGAACGGCCAGACCCATATAAACGACACCAGCTCTGAGAAGATCTAATTCAAACACAGACCTTGTCCATTATTTGGAAAGCATCACCGTAAGTACAACGCATATACTTTTAAAAGCTCCACCCAGTTATTTTTATTTTTTCACGCAATTTGATTGAAACAATTTTAAACTATAGGCGCTAATGAACGAGTTGTACTCTTTGTAGAAGTATCTACCGCAACACTGCCAAAATGCAGTGTTCGCTAGCTGCTAAAAGGAACTGGTGTACGTTGTTTGTCCCCTAATTACTATATATCTGCTTCTTTCTAGAGTCACATACTGTAGTACAGTTACCTTGTTGCCACGATGACCTCTAGCTTCTCCGTGCGCGCGTCTTCAGTAGGCCGTCAGCCTTCCTTCTCGAGCTTGTCTGTGCGAGACAGCGGGAGTAGGGTCCGTTCTAAAGCTCCAATATCCCTCTCGTCAGCCAGCACTCTGTCGCTCTCCCGCTCCGTTTCCGTTGGCAATGGCCTGAACATTCTGAGCAACCTGTCTCTGAACGGTCTCTCGGTGGGCGCCAGCGAGAAGGAGACCATGCAAGGTCTTAACGACCGACTGGCCAGCTATCTCAATAAGGTGCGCTCGCTTGAGAAGTCCAACGCTGACCTGGAGGTTAAGATTAAGCAGCTAATGATGGAAAGAGCGCCTAAAGATCACGACATTGAGAGCATGATGGCTCAGGCGCATGCTATTGGAGAGGAGGTTTGTGTACTTTTCTTTTCTAATAGCTAAGCTTTAACACACACATATATATTATATAATATACATGCAAAATATACAATATACATGTATAAATCAATATGCATGCATAAGCCAGCTTAGTTAGTGATTAGGCTATAGAAATAAAACAGACTGACTCTTGTCTATGTTCTTCAGGTAAGGAAAAGGACTCTGGAGAATGCTCGGATTATGCTGGAAATTGACAACGCAAAGCTGGCTGCAGATGACTTCAGGGTCAAGTATGTGTTCCCACGAGCCTCTGGGGCCCAGGGTTATTATTTGTCATTGTAACCGATGTGTAATTATTTGAAGATAGTACTGTATGTTCTGTTCTAATGACTTTAGTGTTACAGTGAGCTGGCTGAGAAAAAAGCAAACGATGGAGTTTTCTGGGAAAGTTCTTGATGGTGGTTTTTGCATGTGTTTGTGTAGATGGGAGGCAGAAGCTGCTCTGTGTCAGTCAGTGGAGAGGGACTGTGTTGCTCTGCGCAGGGCTAAATCAGACCATGATCAGATTATTACAACCCTCCGAGGAGACCTGGACAGTCTGAAAGAGGAGCTGTACTTCCTGAAGAAGAACCACAATGAGGTGACATCATTTAATAAATCATTGTATCACTGTTTTGTGTGATAACCTAAAAACCTGTGAGCTGACCCAGTGTTAAATAACGGCAAAGCTATTAAATTCCTTTTCATCGTGCAGCAGTCGATATTTTGCCAACGAGTGTGTTATCAGCATGAGGGAAATGTTTTTATGTCTATTTGTAAGTTAAAGACAACAGATGGGGAGCTGTTGCCTCTTATAAATGGGAACACCCAGTCCATCTTCTCTCCTGTGGACAAACAGAATAACACACACACACACACACACACACATACAGCATGTCCAAAAGTCTGGACCTGAAGAATGGGTGTGTTTCCATAGGCAGGTGTGGTGCTCTCATAAAGTGAACGTCATCCAGGTCATGCATACATAGCTGCACATGACCATATTCTATAGAGCGCAGGAAGCAGTAATACCACACGGTAGGATGTTTGCTCTTAGAGTTGTAACTGATAGAACACAGTCTAAGTTTGTAATACAGTAAAATGTAAAGTCCTCCTTCACCACAGACAGCACTGATCTGAGGTCAGATGACTGACTGAAAGAGCCCTTTATTCTGTGTATGGTGTATCATCTTATACTTTTCATTTTTAATTCAGAATGGTTACCTTGTTTTGATCTGTAAATGGCACTTGATAATAATAGAATTTCCTACATAGGACAGGGTTCTGCTTGTGTGGTGATTTGCAAACGCAGCATTTTGGAGAGTTGACATGTTTGCACATTTAACTGCAATACCTAAAATGTAGCTCATATGAGTTAGTATACTCACACATCATAGCACTTGTCATGGTGCACATTGAAAAACAACAAAAAAAAACCCTACACTCTTATGGCATGAGTAGTCAGTTGTCAGATGCTAAAGCTACAGTCCACCCTATGCATTAGCAAGCTTTGATGTGACCATGTGATCTGTGTAGGAGATAAGTGCGTTGAAGGCCCGTCTGGCCAGCGAGCAGGTGAACGTGGAGGTGGATGCAGCACAGGGACCAGACCTGGGAGCCATCATGGCTGAACTGAGGACCCAGTACGAGGGCATCGCCCGCAAGAACAAGGAGGACGCAGAGATGTGGTACTTGAAGAAGGTTGGTAGGAATGACCTTTGGCTGGTTCATCATGCAGGATGCATGTCGATTGCTTGTTTTATTTTTAGTTACATTATTTATGCCCGTAGAGGTGCAGTCATGTAAACAGATTAAAAGGTTACAGGGTCGCCGTTTTAACTTGGTGTGTGTGTGTGTGTGTGTGTGTGTCTGTGTGGATGGGGGGTCAGCTGGAGACAGTGCAGTCAGAGGTGAAGGAGAGTAACGAAGCCCTGCGGTGTGCTCAGAGTGAGCTCAGTGAGAGACGACGCTTCCTGCAGGGACTGGAGGTGGAGCTGGACAGCCTGCGTAAGCAGGTAACCCTAACGACCTTTGACCTTGACAGAAGAAAGACCTTGACCTTTACAAAATGAAAGACAAAAAAACAGAGTTGAATTGCTGTTTATTAGCTGCTGTCATTTCAACTTTTTGTAGCAAAAACATAATAGAAAAAGTGTTTATCCCAGGATAGTCAGTCAGCTAGATGGCATGTCAAGACAATCTTAAAGCCTTTAGCATTAGCCTTTAGCTGCTCACGACGTAGCAGGATACTACATCTCCTGTTTGCGTTGTTATGTTCAGACTGAAAGAAAGCACATTTGACTCAGTATGATATGTCATTCTGAATGAATGAATGAAGATTACAGATTGCAGTTGATTGTGGTAGTGTATAAACCTGTCATATGGGACACATTTATATTTTTGTCATCTGAAAAAGAAAACGTTTTTTCTGTAAACATGCAGAAACCTTGTTAGGGAACATTTCACTTCAGCCTGTGCTTTCTGGATGTCAACTAGCATCAAGTACATAGTTACTCCATTTAAAGGAAGTACTTAAAGCTTGTTCAAAATGTCAACACCATATTTATCTGACAAGCTTTTAACGTCACACCCTGTCACCCCCCACGGCTCTCTCCAGGTTGGCGTCCTGGAGGTGAACCTGAGTGAGACGAACCATAAGTACACCCTTGAGATGGAGCACATGCAGGGGAACCTGACGCAGCTGGAGGACGAGCTCTCTCAGCTCCGCCTGGATATGCAGCGCACCAAAACCGACTATGAACAGCTTCTGCGTGTAAAGCAGAACCTGGAGCTGGAGATTGCCACCTACAGGAGACTTCTGGAAGGAGAAGAAGTGTAAGGACTTATGGGCGACTGTAGATTGTAGCATCGATGGTCAGAAGCTGAAATAACAAGTAATTTATGTTTTTCCATTTTGTGTTTTAGGGTAAAAGAGATTCCAATACCTAAAAGTGAGTCTTCTATTCAAAGCACATTTTGGAAACCATCATTATCTTATACACATAGCCCTGTGTAGACATTCTGACATAGAGTAACACGGCCTTCTCTGTCGTTTTTGACGAAGAACCTGAGGTAAGAACACGGAAGATCGTGAAGGTGGTCACCCAGACTATGGTCAATGGCAAAGTGGTGGATGAATGCAGTGAGGTGGAGCAGATCGAGGACCGCAAGAAGTGAGTCGGACATCCTTTTGTTGCTGCCCTGTCAGTCGTAGTAAACCTTCGCCCGCTACTTCTCTCCACCAGGAATAAAACGTACACAGACAGTAAACACCCTACCCCCACAACTGTTTCTGAATCTGATTTTACAGCATTAGGCTCAGATAAGGTATCTCTGAAATGAGTGAAAATGTGACAGTTTGCACAAGATCGATCGGAAGTATCTTAGTGGATACACTGGAAACACAGGAGAGGCCAAACATTTGCTATTGTCTGAATGCAAAGTAAATAAACATAAGAATGTTTGAGATCGGCGTGTCGTGTGTCTCATTTTCAGTGTGGTATTTATGCCCTGTAGCGAAATAGTTTTATTTGTGGTTATTGATATGCAGAAAATATTTGACTTGAGACATGTGGTATTTATGTCAGTGATGACGTCAGTGTGTGTGTGTGTTTGTTTTTTTGTTTGTTTGTTTGTTTGTTTGTTTTTAACAGGTTCAATCCATCACGGAGTGTAATCCTAGAGCGGGTCATTTAAGTGTAGCAGAAAGGCACAATGAAACAATCTCAGGATAAAACCATTTACCGCATCAAGTGATGTCAGCTTTCGCTGTTGAGCAAAAACAGGGACACAAACCAGCAGAGACACCAGGCTTCAGCAGCTCTGTGAGAACAGGGGGAGAAGCCCGGCCCTGACACAGAAACACAGTGGTTTCAGATGGCAGCTCCTTTGTGATGACTTTGTGAAGGAAAGACTCTCCTCATCCCCTCCCTATCCCCAACGAGCTGTCGAACAAGCTTTTTTTTTTCCTTTGGTTGCCACAGTAATGATTTTACTGAACAGTGGACTTATATCTCTATCTCCGATTCCTCCTTGCCAGTCATGCAGGGCGGTATAAAGGTCAAAAGGTGACCTAACATTACAGAGTGTGTTCCTGGGTTACCTATTTATATAATATTAACATGTATCACATTGCAGTAATGCTTGTATGATAGAGACCTAACATAGATTACTTCTTTCCATCCTGCATGATGAACTTCACAGACTGATGAACTTGGCATACTACCATTCTCCTTTAAGCGTAACATCAAAAAGAGTTAAGCCCTTCACAATAAGTATCTCAGAAGATATAGTCTCATTTGAATACTTTGTACACACAAACACGTTTTAAGTCATTTGGTCTTGTTTTCTGTTTTAGGTCTGCATACATTGCTCTGTAATACAAAGAATAACAATGTACTGCTTTAAGCAAACATGTGGTCATGAGGAGGAAAAGCATATTTTACTGTTTTAGGATATAAAGGACACATTTTAATATTTTAGTTTCAAACCAAACAAGCAGTCCAATTTAGCAAGAGCAAAATATTCCTTCTTTACAAATTTGTATCTTCTTTTTTGAACTTTCAGACCAGCTGTAAGACCATTTCTATACAGAAGCTAAAAGAAAACTGCTAAACGTAACCAAAAAAATGCTAATTATTACAAATAATATTCATAATTAATTATTTATTAATGTTATTGTGTAGCCGTACGTACAGAAACAGACCAACCTGGAAGTGGTGTTTATTAACCTGGAAGTGGTCACCTGTGTATGTGTGTGGGATGAAGTGGTGTTTATTGCCACTGCATGGGTGTTTTGAATTGGCCGTGCTGAACCCATATCACTGCAGTCTATTTATGTATCTCCAGAGCTCAAAAGCACACAGTGCTAAAACCTGTCTCTACTAAGCTTTCCTTGTCTTCTCTAAAGCTTTCCTCTCCTTCGTGGAGAAGAAAGAATGAAAAAGTCATCTTGGACTGTATAAGCTACGACACTTGGTTTAGGCAAGAACACTCATGAAAAAGAATATGTATATTTTTGCACTTAACCGTCACATCTTTAAGTTCAAAATGTTCCATGGTATATAGATGAGGCAGACTTAGGGGGAAGGGTGAATAATACAAGAAAGATCAAGAATCACAATCCAAAATTTTCAATATGTACTTCACCTCTTGTGCTGTACACACAAGCTGTTATGGATGACTGCTCTCTGTTGTCACACAAGCAACAGACTAGCTGAACACACATCACACACTACATACAGTGGAATATTAAGTGCACATTGCCGAAGACAAGCACAAATATCCTCTTTAGGCCAAGGCAACATACGAGAGGTTCAAGTAAGGTGTGGAAGGAGAGTGGAACACGATTTCATCAAAAACGTATAATAATAGGCCAGCCAGAAACCAGAGGACAAACCAAAGGCAGACAAGCAGAGGCAAATTAGTGCTAGGCAAAAAAAAAAAACAACTCCTGGGACCACGCAAAAAAAATGTCAACGAACAGTAATCATAAACAGCAGCTACAGCAACACTAGAGAACACTGACTTCACCCACAAGGGAAGGCTTATTTACAGTAAATAATGAGGGCAAATGGGGAACAGGTGAAATCAATAGATAGGGGAGTCAGAGCTAATGAGGACAATAAGAGGATTATGGGAATCTGGGAATGTAGTGGCGAGTGTGACGAGAGAAGCAGGTATGATGGGTTCAAGGAAGTGTGTCAAAGGAGCTACAGTGTGTACTTGTGCACTAATTAAAGGCACGTAGAAGATAGATACCGCTTTAAAGCACCTGGTACAAGGTAGGCATGTCTAATAAAGTGGCTGGTTAGCGTACAAGTAACGTTACAATGAGGAATTACAGGAGGAGGCTTGTGCTTCTGCTTAGGAAACTGTTTCCAGCTTCACTCTCTCTGGTCTCCACAGGCAATTTCACATGTTGGTTATGTACATGAAGCAGCTCTATTTTGTGCACAAGAAGTTAATTATTCATGTATGAGGTTGTGCTCATCCAGTGGATTTTGAAGATCCATTAAAACAATCAACTAACACTCAGAATAGATCAGAGAAGACACAATACGGTGTTTAAAATTGGAGGACATTTTGCTATAAATACCTTTAGTAACATTTCCAAATGACCTAACTTTAATAGTAACCTTTTCATCAGCTCTTTAAAAACACTAGAATGACTAAAGCTATGAAAATATTTGTATGACAAACCAAGGGCCCACTGGCAAAAAAGAAATGAATGCTTTTTTTCCTTTGGCGTGAGCCATTTCTTTAAATTATATGTTATGACATTCACCAGAGATATGTTGCTTCCAGTGTGCTTACTGTCTCCAGAAACTACCACACAGCTCAACTGGTTAATTAACACAGAAGACGAATATAGCTATGTACACAACTGAGCAATCAGAATAATAATTTAATGCCACTGATGTTTATGTTTGAGATCATAAATAATGTAAACACTTTCATATTGATTCCTTAAAATGTACAGTAAATGTAGAGTAAGTAGAAGGGCATGCAATGCCTATAGTTGTTACCATCTGATTAACAAGAACTTTGTTGGAATATAAAAAAAATTAAAGATGGCGGTGTGTCTGAATTGCCATATTCTTCACATTCATCCCACATCTAAAGGGTTAGGAAAGGGAAAGGGTTAGGAAAGGGAAAGGGTTAGGAAAGGGAAAGGGTTAGGAAAGTGAAAGGGTTAGGAAAGGGAAAGGGTTAGGAAAGGGAAAGGGTTAGGAAAGTGAAAGGGTTAGGAAAGGGAAAGGGTTAGGGAAGTGAAAGGGTTAGGAAAGTGAAAGGGTTAGGAAAGGGAAAGGGTTAGGAAAGGGAAAGGGTTAGGGAAGGGAAAGGGTTAGGGAAGTGAAAGCTGAAAAAAAGAAAATGTTGACCGAGAATGCCATACGTTAATTCTAATAAACACCTAAATGATTTTTTACAGCAAAGTGACAGGCTAGGTCTGACATGCAATGACACTATTATGGTTTTCATGGCACAGCCAAGCCTACAAACTTTAAGCATAATTTAATTGGTTAACTGCATTGCATCAAGGAAGACAACCAATCAGAAAAGTTTACAGTAAACTCACCAAAACATCCTCTTTGCCTCTTTGGCTTGTCACTATTACTATTGTTAGGACCACTCCTCCATCTTAGGGGCATAGCTCATTGTACCCCTCGCACCATGTGGATGACCTTGGTTTTCACTTCCTGCATTTGCTCTGTTTCTTCATTCATTTCCTGGTGTTTTTCCACCTTCTCATATTCTTTCCTTTGGATATTTCCTTCACTTGGGATTGTCATATCTATTAATACTGCTGTTTTCTACATACGATCTATCTCCACTATGCTCAGATCGTTTGCTATGTTTATCTGTCTGTATCTGGACGTCTAAAAAAATGTAGCCTTTTTATTTTGCATTTTCAAATACTATCTTAAAAAAATACAAAAATACTTGCAGAGTAACTCTTGTCATTCTGATGGCACTGACATGTGGATCTTAAACCAACAACCTTCTAACTACTAGTCAAGGTCCTTAGATTGAGATGCCACCAACATATTTCAGTCTATGCTTGAAAAGACAAACTGTTTTTATTTGGATAATTTCCAAGTTTGTTTTGAAAAAGATGGAAAAAGTGACCAATATTTAACTTGGCTTAGCATGTTTTTACACTTTCTGACACAGCAGTCTTCATGGAAACTAATTAATGCACCACTGATGCAGATCCGAAAATAGCTTCATCTTATCACAGAGCCCATGTACCTCACATACTTGGCAAAGTGTTCTAACCTGTTATGTGGTTTTGAAGCTCAGTGCTAATTAACTGAACGACCCTAGTCAAACTGTACCCAGACAGAACATTTTGTCCTTAAGAGCCACAAGTTACTGTGCTATTACATAAATCTTGAATGCTTTTCTTATATTAAAATTGAGATTTGAATAAAGCCTAATTAGGCTGCCTCTGACCTATCAATTCATAAGCCATTACAATACAGTAATACAGATCAAAAGGGCCCAAACTGAAAAGCTTTATATCCACTTTAATGAGGCACAATAACTTGCAACATATTCAAACAAATGATGAATTGTTAACATTAGCAAATAAATCATTACATTTAAGGAACCAGGTTATTTAAACAAATGAGCGAATTACTAATCAAAGAAATATTACTAAAATACAAAATTGGGAAGACTGTTTACCTAGAGCCTTAAAGATCTAGTATATACATTTGTGCCAAGTTTTTTTCGTTTTTATGATACTGCCCCCTTGTGCTACAGGTAGTTTAAATACATGACGTGCTAGAAAAATGTTAAAACACGCCAAGTTCATTATTGGTCACTTTTTTTCAAAACAAACTTGGACATTATCTAAAGGAAAAACAGTTTGTCTGTACAAGAGTAGACCGAAATATGACAGCCCTGGTTACAGCTGAGACGGCCCTGGTTACAGCTGTGACGGCCCTGGTTACAGCTGTGACGGCCCTAGTTACAGCTGAGACGGCCCCTTCCGGCGTCACGCGACTCTTCGAAAGATTATGACGAGCGAAGGCAGTCACTGCTATTCATTCCCCAAACTAAACGGTTAGCCCGCTTAACTTAAATTTTCCTTGACGTTGTTTTTGTTTTGTTTTTTTGTTTGTTTTCCCCCCGGTCTGTCTTGTGGCATAGAAAACCACGTCCCGCTGTTGTTTACCTAGTGTGATAACTGCAAAAAATAGGTTGCTTGCTAGCTAGCTAGCTAACGTTTAACGTAGCTTGCTAGCAAGTTACGGTACTGCGGACTATTTGCAGTAAATTGCTAGCTAGTTAGCCTGCCACCTGTGTATACATGTTTTAAATGGCCGGTCTCTTAATCCATTAATTATATGTAATTGCTTTACTATGAAACACGACTCAGTTTTGTAAACAATTGATGTGATTTCACTAACCTTGATCTGCTTTTTGGTCTGGTTCTTTGTCTTGGTGATCGTATTACCGTTACCTACAAGCGTCTTAATTAGTCAGCTAGCTAGCTATATTAGCTAGATAATGCTAACTAGCGTAGCTTCGTAGTTGGCTAACTGCTGTTGTCATGTCGCCTGACAGCATGGTGTTTTACAAATAACGTAGCTGCCTCATTACATATGGTTACATGTGAGATTGCTTAAGGATTTATTGGACACATTTACAGCACGGGCTAGCCGCAAGCTAATTGTTGTTGAAATGGCACTTCTAGACGTATAATAACACTGTTGGAAAAAATCTTACTACTTCAGTCTCTAGTGTGCATATAAACAACTTATGTTGGGTAGCAACAGCTAATCGATCAAACCACAAAAAGGTAAACGATCTGAACGATGGTCAAGACTGCGTCTTGTGAAGACTAGTAGTATTTAAACCTCTGCTAGGAAAACTTCTTTCTATTCTAAATGAGGTCAACTTGCGAAGCCCACTATCACGACTGTTTTGCCTGATCACTTTGAAAACTAATTTGCATGAAAGGCTCTGATGAGAACCAAGGGTTTTGCTTTGCAATAATATAACTATAGTGACTACAATGCCGATAATGTAATGTTCATGTTGCTGTTAGACAAATACAACTCGTAAACTCTCGTGGATCTTATGGAACTCATGAGCATAGTTTAACAGAAAGATTTACAATTTCACTGGATAATTAACATGTTGTTTCTCAGGTCAACCATGGCACAGGAGGGCGTTATTCTACAATTTAGTTTTCCTACGTTCGGGGACTCCATGCTACAGAAGATGGATGCTCTTCGAAGGGACAGGCGCTTCTGTGATGTCATTGTCCACATCAATGACCTAGAGATTCCTGGTCACAAAGTTGTAT
This sequence comes from Sternarchorhynchus goeldii, assembly GCA_028565775.1. Classification (NCBI taxonomy): domain Eukaryota; kingdom Metazoa; phylum Chordata; class Actinopteri; order Gymnotiformes; family Apteronotidae; genus Sternarchorhynchus; species Sternarchorhynchus goeldii. Next base: position 1,985,029 of record JAOXYF010000006.1, on the reverse strand, counting down.
TTGCTGCTGGCTCTCCTTTCCTCAGAGATCAGTTTTTCCTCCAGGACTCTCATGAAGTGGAGATATCCACGTTGCAGGATGCGGAGATTGGGCGGAGGCTACTTCTTTCCTGCTATACAGGGACACTCGAGTTCCCAGAGCTAGAGCTGGTGCACTATCTGACAGTTGCCAGTTTCCTCCAGATGGGTCATATTGTGGAGCAGTGCACACAGGCACTGAATAAGTTTATTAAGCCTCACAAAGTTGAGGACTCCCAACACACTCAGCCACCTTCTAACATTAACGAGCAGCGACGAGAACCACCGATTATTGAGACCCTCTATGATGATGATGAAGAGGGTGAGAATGACATTGAGGACAACGATGATGATGTGATTGTTGAACCCAGGACTCCTCCCAATTTTCGGAATTCTCAAAGGAAAGGCCTAGGAGAGGAGAGCCCCATCAACATCATTAAGGTGGAGTCTGTCGACGACCGAATCCAGGAGATGTCTGAAGGCTTCCAAGGCCGCTCTTCCCGTTCTCCAGCCCTGCACTCCCCAGAGCCACAACACTCTCTCATCAACTCAACCGTAGAGACACGCCCAGCAGAAATGGCCCCCAACTCTGGGCTCGAGTACCCGCTCTCCTCTCCTGGGACCAGCGGCTCAGGCAAGGAGAACCTGTGGAGCTTCTCGCGCAGCACAGACAAGGGCATGCAGTGGTGCCACCAGTGCCCGAAGTGCGCCCGCGTATTCCGCCAGCTGGAGAACTATGCCAACCACCTCAAGATGCACAAGCTGTTCATGTGCCTGCTCTGCGGAAAGACGTTCACACAAAAGGGCAACCTGCATCGGCACATGCGTGTGCACGCCGGCATTAAGCCCTTCCAGTGCAAGATCTGTGGCAAGACGTTCACGCAGAAGTGCTCGCTCCTCGACCACCTGAACCTGCACAGTGGGGACAAACCACACCGCTGCAACTACTGCGACATGGTGTTTGCGCACAAGCCTGTGCTCCGTAAACACCTGAAGCAGGTCCACGGGAAGAACAGCTTTGACAACGCCAATGAGGGCAGCATGCTTGAAGGGTTTTAAAGACTTTGCCCAGGCTAAAAAAACGTTTGTAAAGACTTTCATGGAGTGAAAATCATATTGTACATAGAGCACAAGCGCTATATGCAAAGCAATGGTTGATGAGCTCCATTATGGTAACTACATTTCTCTGTATTGTTGTCTGGTTGATAACTTGTACTGTATTAAGATGCTGCTGTGTTATAGTAATTTTAAATGAGGTTTTTTTTTGTGTGTGTGTGGGGGGGAGGGGGTATATTCGCCCTGAACAAATTCCCTTTTTACTTGGATGGCATCAAATATGTATGAAACCTTCAACTTTTAAGAGAAAAAAAGATTAAAAAAATGAATCAACTTTAAATGCAATCTATTTATTTAATTCTCATCTATCAAAGATGACCGGACTTCCTGGCATTGCCCCCTACCGTGGGCACATAGCATGCCGTCCTCCATCTACCGGGAGATTCACCCCTGTAATGTAGGTTGCGGCATCTGATGCCAGGAAGGCAATTGCATGAGCCACTTCCTCCACATCACCTGGTCTGCCGAGGGCATGGGTGACTTTACACTTCTCAAGGAACTAGAGCATCAAGAAGGGAAAGAACAAATTATGCACAAAAAAAATAGAGTTGTTTAAAAATAATTTCAACATCCTCTGATGGGGGGAGGGGGGTGTTATGACAATGTTATGACGATGTTATGAAGATGTTATGAAGAGCCACTGTAAAGGTCTTAATTATTCCTGACCTGTTTATACTGTTCTTCATCCAGACCTGCACGCTTGTGAACCTCTGTAATAATGACTCCAGGGCTATAAGAAACGAACAGTAAAGTAAACCAACAGTAAAGGCTAAAATTTGTATAGCAGTAATTACAAGCAGCAAAATTCAACCTACCAAACAGAATTGACCCGTACTTGTTTTGATGCCAGCTCTGTAAAATGTATTGGGTAAAAGTCACAATTTCAAAGATTACAACAACCTGAACATAACTGCACATCGAGGCAATCTTGATGGTTTAATTAGAAAGTGCTTTCTTACCAAGTGCTACACAACTTGTAAACTGGTCTATGGCTGACTTGGACATACAGTAAGCAAGCACGCCAGGAAACTACAGGAAAGAGAGTGCAAATCTCAGAACAAATGCATGACACTGTAAATCCAACAGAAAAAAAAGATATGTATTGCATGTTACCTATTTCAAACCATTTGATGACAGAAATGTCATACTCACTGATCTTTGGCCGTTTACACTGGACACATTTACGATAGAGCCCTTTGTTTTAATCAGGTGAGGCACGCAAAGGTAAGTCAGGTGATACACTGATCTGAAACCCAAATCCAGATTAAGCTTTTATAAGAAAATACCAAGTAACACAAAATGGGTAACGGAACTCTTTTTAAACAGATTTGCTAACGCAAAATGCATCAAACATTTTTAGACAGGATAATGTTGATTCGTACCTCACATTGACATTCATAACCTTATCGTACTGTGCTAAGTCTGTTGTCTCTATAGAACCCATGGCGAGGATTCCAGCACTGTTGACGAGGACATCCAGCCGTCCAAAGTGAGCAACTGTATGTTCAACTGTTGTCTTCACCGAGTTCTCATCTGTCAAGTCTCCTGGCACCAGGAGTGGCTGAAAATTAAAAACATTCATTTAACACTCATGCACGCGTTCTTAACTAATTTTTGGATTTGCCAAAATGACAAGCGGGCAGCCATATTCTACCAAAGGTTTTCCACAATATGGCTACGATATTTGCAGACGGAGAAATATTGCTCGAGTTGACATTTTTCTAACCTTGGAGGCACCGTGGTCTTCGCATTCTTTGGCGACCTTGGTAAGATTCTCGATGTCGCGACCACTCAATGCCAAACGGGCACCGAGTTTAGCGAAGAGTACCGCGGTCCCAGCGCCAATCCCAGAACTTGCTCCAGTAATTAACGTGACTTTATCCTTCAAGGAGCTGATCTAAACAAATGCCATGCACGTTCAAAGTTTCCGCGTAGCTAACAAATACATTAAGAAATAATGTAATAAATTTGAACAAAGTAGTTTGACTTATTGGTGATGCCATTGTTGATTTGCAAGAACTTACTTTAAAAGCGTCCGATGAAGTCATCATAAATTTTAATGTTTTTTTAAAAAAACTAAAACGTTTAAAAGTCAAATACCAAATCGTTCACTTTCTAGGATAAGCGTTTTACTGCTAGCTAGCTAGAAACACACGTCAATGTGAACGTGAAAAGAAGGGTGGGCCACATCACCCTATAAGATATAAAAATATAATTAAATATAATTATATATAAAAAAATATATTTATATAAAATATGACCATTTGGAAATGACGTATGAATTATTAATATCGCAGATATTTACATTTATACACAATTATCCACTAAACGTTTATATAACAGATGTTGACTTGCTCCGGGTCAAATCGGTCTACAAATGTCAAAATATAAGTACCCAAACAACTTCTATGCATGTCTGGAATGTTTTAGTAGAACCAGCGATATATTTATACAGTCTGGAACAGGGTATTTGGATATTTAATGAATTAGGCTGAAAACGTATCAGAGAATAAACTAATGATTGTACATTTGTACGTTGTCATTTTTTAAAGTAAGATTAATTTATACTTTTAGACAATGTAAAAATATTCAATATTAAAAAAAATATTTAATTGTAACATACTAGGTTGTACTGTCTCTGTCGATGGGTTTTATTTTCATTAGGAGATAAAAACAGAATAAAAACAAAAAATAACAGCCAAAGAAACAATGTAAAACAATATCAAAGATGTAAAAAAAATGTTACAAAGTGTTCTGTACAGACATTATCCCAGGTATATCATCATACAAGGGTGTTACAATTAGGCATATACAAATCATTTCACCTAAAGGTGAGGACCATTAACCTGCAAATGGATTTGCATGAATAGTAACATCCTTAATATGAACATCATTCAAAGGCCGAAAAGTTTTGTCATTGACGGGGAGTTTCTCCAATTCATCCAGAGTTTCCAGGCCATCTATTATCCTAAACATACAAAAGAAAGTTGATTAGCTGTTTTGGTAGAAATTTTTTGACAATAAATACTTCTTAATGCTCAACTATGAGCAGGCCAAATCATTACTGAGCAGGTCAAACTATTCTGCAAGAATCAACTACTAGTTAACACACTGATTAAAGGCAGAATTCTCAAGTTAATTTTAAATACTAAGATATACATATATCTTGCGTCTGTCAAACATACAACAATACATACAACTGCTTCTGTCAAAAATATAAAACATGCTCAAATGTAAAAGTGAGACAGCTGCTGCAATTTTTCACATAGAAAATGCCACTACAGTAATTTCTAAAAAGCATTTGAATCCACTCAAACAGTTATGTATAAAATAAAGTTCAGTAAATAAAACTTGCAACAATGAACACAAAAAAAAAACATACTTTCCAAACACTGTGTATTTCATATCCAAATGGGGCTGTTTGGCATAGGTGAAATAGAACTGAGATGCATTGGTGTTTGGTCCATTGTTTGCCATTGCAACCACACCTCTGACATTATGCTGTACAAAAATGCAATGAGCAAATATTTAATTTATATGTGTATCATATTTAATACTTTTTTATTTTATTTTATATATATATTTTGTTATAAATTGTTTGCTGAACCTTTTTACTTTTCACTTACTTTTAGATGTTCACTAAACTCATCTTCAAATTTCCTCCCCCAAATACTTGTTCCTCCTTTACCTGTGCCTGGGTTTTGATGGAGACATGGATGACAGGTTTAAAAAAATCAGAGGCAGATATATA
>JAOXYF010000006.1:1957554-1980045 GCA_028565775.1 Sternarchorhynchus goeldii | reverse complement strand
TTAGTTAAACTAGTCACTCCATAAGATATTTTATGTCTTTACCTGTAGGATCCCCTGTCTGGACCATAAACCCTTTTATGTTTCGATGAAAAATGCACCCATTGTAAAACCCACTTGCGCACAATGCAAGAAAGTTCTGTAAAAAGAGTAAATCATTAGTGCTTATATGAGTACATTCTCTAAAACTGACCATCTGGGTTGAGCTCAACCAGACAACTAAATTACGGATGTCATGGACAGTATGTAGCCTAGGCTAAACAAACATTTTTCACCTCGCAGGATTTCGGGGCCCGCTCACAGAACAATTCAATTTTTACATCCCCGAGGTCTGAATGCAGAGTGACAGCCTAGAAAAAATGATGATCAGTCTTCATTAGTTATATATCACAGTTACTTAGAAATGCTAGACAGGCTATTCAAAAGGCGCCACTAATAATAAACAGTAGCCAGTTCGTTAGCTAGCTGGCTACCTAAACATTTGCGACAATATTTTGCTCTATAGTGCCAACATCGTTATCTACAATACATTGTATAATGAAAACTGCTGTTACCATTTTAAAATGGTGAAGATGGTGGTTTTTGACACGAATAAACCTATATTATCTCAGCACAAAAAGTTGAACATGCCTGCGTAAGTACGTCATTAAAATAGTTCGGATAGAAATTATGCCGGTAAAGGATAGTTCCACTTCATTTTCGCGACTGCTTAAGGGCGAAGAAATCTCGCTACCGCCCCTCTGTGGTACCCCAATTCAAGAATCGTGCTCAACCATATTGGGTCTAAAGGTGCATTCAGAGTGGGGAAAGGGTAACCTAACGAATCCATATTACACCCTGAATAAAAGCAAGCTTTACAGTTCTAATCCTAACATTTCAAATAAAATTTTTCATTGAAATAAAAATAGGAAACCATGGGTTCAAACATTACATTTGGATTTATTGAGATTTAGGCTAAGGACAACAAAAACATTCCTTGAAACGGCAAAAAGGTGGAGAAATCGAAATATCTTTATTAACATAGATTAACACACTGATGGCATACAAAAGAAATGAACATTTTACATAGTAGAAAGCAATATTGTCACAACACAACATTTAGTGCTGTTTTTGGCACCAAAATAAAAGACCTTTCATAATTCCGTCCCATGGCATTTTCAGAGAGCACAATGCACCTGAAAGTGATGATGTGATGTATTGAGGCAAGATACAGAAAAATCAAAAACCACATTTAGGCAGCAATAACAAAGCAGAATGGCTTAAGGAATTATGAAATGATATTGCTTACAGTCGGGTTGGGTCAGTTGTTTAATGGAAGTGTAAAAAAAATGTAATATATTCAAAAGCCAAAGCTCACAGTTTTTGAAGTTGTATGTGATGTGTGTTAAAATGTCTAAACCTATAGATCAAACTCATAGATCAACCACACAGCCCCCCTCTCCCCACCCACCCCCCCTGGGCATTTTTATGCCATCCTGGAGGTAAAAAATGGTTTCTTTAGCTCACTTCAACAATGTAATTCAATACATTTATTTATGTACTTTAGCAACTAGCAACAATTCTCCTACATCAAATTAGGCAAATTAAAGAATCTATTGCCAATGTTATGAACTGGCTAATTGAAACTTATAGCTGGCAATGGAAGAACACCACAGTTTTGTACAAAAGAACATTAACTATTTAAAAAAATGGAAAAACATTTTATATAAATAAAACCAAAACAATAAAATGATGCATTAGAAAATTCATTACATATATTCCGTTAAATAAAATGTATTTTTTTAATATACTTGGAATAAAAAAAGTCAATCTGTACAAAATTGAGAGGAATTTACCTGAGTAAAACCTTAAGCTCTTGAAAGAAAATCAAGAGGGGTCGGGGGGGGGGGGGTCAGGTCAAAAATAAGTCAGTATTGAGGTAAACATTAAACATGAGCTGGAGAAAAAATTGTGAAACAGTTTGGTCAGTTTGAGCATCACCCTTGGAATGTCAAGACAGCTTAAAAAGGTCAACTCAAACACTGCAACTATACTCGACTCGTCTGAAAAACATTGTGTGTGAAAATCAACAACAAATGCTTGCATTGTGTATTTCTCAGGGTAATCAAGAATTTTGCGATTGTCTGATCAGCAGTGCATTGTTATTAAATATTAAAATGTCTTAATGACACAGATGTTAAGTGCAATGTTATGAGGAAAACACACCACTCAACATGAACTCTACCACTTGTCCTTTAGCACAACATCAAACATTAACACATCCTACCAGAAAAAGTGAACCTTTGGCTGAAAATAACACAAATGTTTCCTTTTAGCATTTTTACACCATGTACTCTGGTGAACGTAAGGTGCCGACACATAGTGAAAAGTATCTCAGAACATCGATAAGTAGTTTTTGCTTCAGGAGAAAATCACATTTGTCTAAATGCTTAAAATATAAGCAACTGTCTACATGACTCTTTATGACTTTTTCAGTGTGCTTTCAGTGCGTCTTTTTTTGCATTAAATCAAGTGTTGTAAAAAAAAAGTAAAATAAAACAGGACATTAGGAAAAATGTGTTGGACACATACACAAAATGAAATCTATGATTTCAGTAAAAAAGACAAAAACACACTAAACATGGCAAGACATTAGTTGTATGTGGTTACTGGACTTTTTGTTAAACAATGTGTTTCACTGACAGAACTGAGTGCACTAAATATAGGATTACATTTCTTACCCTGCAGTGTCATTCCAGAAAAAAAGAGAAAATTTTACATAGTTCATGTCTGCCGTCCAACCTGTTGCTAAAAATCTCTCTTTAGTCAACTATAGTGCTAAAGAGATGCCATACTAGTGTACTCATGTACACACATCCACACAAGTAGCTACTTTCCAGTTCTTTCCATGCATTTACAATAAGAAACAACAGATCAAGTAATAACTAATTAACATAAGCTTATATTAATTGTGTTTTCCTCCACAAAGACAATTATTATTATTACTACTTTTTTTTTTTTTTTTACAAATTGTACAACCATAACTCAAAAACAACATTTTTTGTGGCTCAATTAAAACATGCTATTTCCTCCTGAATAATTAAAACTCACGAATAACAGTGTTTAAGTTTAGCTGTGTCATGTTAATGAACTAAAGTCTTATTTAAATGTGGAAATCTTTTCAGAACAGGCAACCATAAAGTGCTCATTACATACCAGCTCACAATACTGTAAATGTGCACACTTGACTAGTTTTGAGGGATACCTCACCACTGCACAGCACATTATAATTAAGGCAAAGATACTCTGCACCTCCCAGATTCCCCCCACCCTCTTCCAGTCTACCTCTTCTAAACAGCCACAGCACAAAGATCGCATGGTTTCCAAACAGCATTATTTTATCCCATTAGAAGTCTGCCTAATTACTAGAAGTCTGCAGATTACTTCTACAAGATATAAATAATTGTTGATTTGGGTCTGAGAGCAGGAATGTCCCCAGCGCTGAAACGCAGGTAACAGGCCAGGTATTACTCCGGTGCTGTTCTTCTCTGGACTGCTCCACGTTCTTACCTGGGAGAGTGCCTTCATGCCCAGGTGCATGGTGTCTTCAAGCTGCCTCTTTATCGATTCTCCAAAACTGCTCCTTGACTTCTGTGGGCAGTGTGTTGAAAACGCCCTCCTCGACGATGAGACCAGAGCGTTTCAGCTGTCGACACTCCCCCAGCTCTACGGGCAGGCCCTCCAGCCGGTTGCCCCTCAGCTCCAGCTGAGTCAGGCTGGTCAGCTCCCCGAAGCGAGAGGGTAGGGACAGGAGGCAGTTGTTGCCCAGGTTCAGCGTCCGCAGCTTCTTACACTGAAATAGGTCAGGAGGAAGTTTCTCAATCTGGAAGAGGGACAAAAGGAGAAAAACAAACAAACACACAAAAAAAACCCTCAGTTATACATTGAACACTATAATTACAGAATATAACCATTTTTATATAATATATAATTGTATACTATACATATTAAATAGTATACATATTAATAAAAAGGTTTAAACAGCTGTAATGTGTGTAACTAACAAAACTCTCATTCAAAAAGTATAGTTCCTATGATATGTTATTTAAAAATAGCTTAGAGGCAGAGCTGTCATTCAAGGAATACTAAGAAGCAGGACTCCATAGAATACCTGCTTACAAACTCACTCTGTTGGCAGTTATAGCAAAGTACTGAAGATTCTGAAGATGTCTGATGTCGGCAGGGATATCTGTTAGGTTGTTGTGACTTAAGTCGAGATACCTCAGCTTGCGACAGAAAAACAGCTGACTTGGCATTTTCTCAATCTTGTTTCGGTTCAAGTAGAGGCGCTCCAGGTTGGTCAGTGTGCCTATTTGGATGGGGATGTAGGCAATTTGGTTGTACCACAGCTTCAGGCAGACAAGTCGATGGAGATGCTGGAAGCTAATGATCTCCTCAATGGTCTTCAGGTTGTTGTCCTTCAGGTCAATTTCCTGCAGGTTGTGGAGACTAAAGATGGAGTGAGGGATGCGCTCAAGGTCACAGCGAAGGAGCTCCAGCTCGGTCAGGTTGACCATCTTCTTCAAGCTATTGAGAACCATTAACTTGGTGCCTTCATTGTTGATGGACAACTTCTGCAGGTGCATTCCAACATCAGTCACCACTTGTGGCAGCTTGGTCAGATTGCTTTTCAGCCGAAGAACTTTGAGTCGTTTGAGCTCTCGCAGACCATCAATGACGATATAACGATTGTTCTCTGCACTGAGATTCCCTGTAAGATGCAACTCGCTCAGGTTCTTCAAACTGTAGATCCAAAGAGGTATCTCCTTGATGTCAGTGAACTTTATATGCAGCGATTTTAGGTTTTCTCTCAGAAACGCAAGGGCTGGTGCTTCTATTTTGGCTGGTGTGTGGTAAAGCCACATCTCCCTCAGGTTTATAAGCTGGGCAATAATTGGAGGAATTGTAATATCTGGGATGAGTTCCAACTTAAGGACCTCCAGCTCCAGCAGGTCAAACACAGTGTCTGGGATACCACTGAGCATAAAAAGATGCAGCTCTAACTTATCTTGAGAATTTTTTGTGATCCTCTGCCGAAGTTTGTCCAGTGTCCACTCATTGTTGAGGTTAAGCTGACGAAGTTTGTTCTCACTGACCTCGGACAGGAATACTGCAAAGCGCTTTGAGTAGAGGGGGTCATACTGATCAATCATGTGCATCATAAAGGCAAAGTCATTTTTTACATCTGGAATGTCACTGTAGCTGCTCTCTTCTCTGATAGATTCAAAGGAGTATTTCTTGAGAGACCTGCGTAGCATCCAGCACAGAGTGTATACACAGATCATCCCATACACCACAACAAGGCTTATGTAAAAGCATGCTAATATTTTGAAAAGTGTAGCAAGAGGATGGGCACAATTATACACCTGATAACCAGTGAGATTCTCAATATCTACACTGCAGTCCACACTGAACTGAATATTGTGAACATAGTAACCAGTGTAGCAGATTATGAGGATAAATTTGACTACTTTGATGATGGTCTGTCGAATGTAAAGCCTATAGACTATGTCTCCTTCCTCAACATGAAGTCTAAATTTCTTAACCTTTTCAAACAATGCTTTGGCCTGTTCGCCCTCTTTCTTGTCCAGGACCCCCGTTTCAGAGTGATCGACAATTCCCTGTTCAAGACGCGATTTTGTTGCGGAGAGAATAGGAACATTCGCCTCCACATCTTCACTCGCACATGATGCCTTTTTATCGATGGAGCCATTCATCTTTCCTAGAGCTTTGGGATCGCTCTCCTCCACGACCGTCTCAGACAATGCTCGTGTGGTCCATGGCGAGTCAAAACACTTCAAAAGAATGGAAACAAAATGTTCCAGCTTGGAGCTAGTCCAAGGAAACTTGAACCAAAAGTTGCTGCAAGCCAGGAAGATGAGTGTATGCAACAGCACCAAATATGGGAAATACTTAGCAAACCAGTGAAGCTTGTTTTCATAGCACACGGCATCCACATAGTTGTACTGGTGTCTGTCAAGGTCATATTGGATTCCTTGTGGCTCAAGGGTTAAGGGCACAGAATAGCTTGGCTCAAAATACTTCCGGCAGGTTTTGTTGACAACCCATTTGCAGGGTAGGCATATCATTTTGTCCTGAGTGACTTGCAAAGTTCCTCCAAATACTGCGATCATCAGCATCACAACAGACAGATAGTCTGTGAACACATCCCACCATGGCTTCAAAATACGGTACGCAGGCTGGGTATCCACAAAGTAACGCAGCTCAGTGATGGGAATCATGATTTATCTTTAAAAAAGACAAACACAAACAAAAAACAAATCACAAGACAATACATTATTCAATGTCAACGTATGCTTAGAATTCAGCATTTCATAAAATTAAAAATATTTTCTAAAACACATTTACACAGAACAGCTTTAATTTCTCTTTAGTAACACAAAACCTGTTTTACCAGACACGTTGCCTCTGTGTTCTGTCTTCATCTGTAAGAACAAGTCTCCAACAAGAGAACAATTTGGCTTTCTTGTCAGCTATTATTAACCGCTTCCGCTAATAACACTCAAGAATTGTCTCTTCTCGCTATGGAAAAAGAGTCCATGACCCCAAAGTTCAAATCCTGTTTGTCTTAGAGAGGGCAGTGTCTCAAGTAGTGACTCCTCTGTGGCCGTTATGTTACCAGATAGTTCTCATGTTCACTCAGGAATTGGCACTCATTACAGCCCTTGTTTAGCCAGGGTGAGGCACAAATTTCCTGTCAAGATGAAAAGACAAACCAGTGTCAACACAATTTCACCAATTTTAGTGAAATTTCAATTATAAACACCCATGTTCTCGTATTTTGGTATTTATTGGTAAAATTGGGAATTTTCACATTTTATTTCACACTTCTCTATTTTACCATATTTGGATATGCTACTGATTAGCTAGCTGACAACACCAGATAATGCTAGCTATGCCAAAATTATCGCACCTGTTGAAAAATAACGAGTACGTACAAAGCTTAAAGCCTCGATCAAGTGTCGATGTACAATTGTGCAGGGTTAATTAACTTAACTGTTCGCAGTATTGGGCTACAAAGCGCACTTGAAAAGCGAACACCCTATGTCGTTAATTAGCCAGCTAATCTAACTGACTAGCCACCTAGCAAGTTAAAACTAGCTAGCGTTAGCTGGCTACCTAGTTACACGGCATATGGCTCCACATAGCTAGCTAGTTAGCGGTCACTAACCAACAACGAGCAGCATTTTCTATTGTCTTTTCATCAGGTTGAGATCATAAGTAATGCTGATCCGCACAGCCAGTACATTGCTTTCCTTTAGTTAATGTTAGCTTGCTACCGTTAAGAAGTAACTTAAAGCAGATAACAAGAAGATAGCAATTAGTTTAACGCAAACCATTATGGGTTGGTTTACTAGCTAGCTAGGTTAGCTTTCTTGCTAGCATTTTCTAGGGCTAGGTAACTTGACTTTCTTCTTAAATAACAAAAAATACATAAATGGACATGTTTATATTGTGGAAAGAGAAATCAATCGTACACCAACAAGGCTTACAAGTACTCACCGATTTTGGCACAGACAAATTTGTTCATCTTGTGTCAATTTGCCTATAGCAAATTAATCCCTTTAAAAGGACGGCTAAAAATGGGAATAACCCATAACAGCCGCCAACCTTTACTTTCAGTGTAATATCACGATCTGTACCATAGGTGGCGGTATACATGGTCATTTGTAGGGAATATTCTTTAAAATTGAGGTCTTAAATTTACGAAACACTACTGCCACCCTATGGAACGAAAGCAGAATTTGAGAAGAATGGCAAGAGCTATTTTCTAAGACATATCAGTTTTAGTAGGCACCTAACTACATAAAGGCTACGTTTGTACATAAAAATACCTTAAAGCATGCATGCATGAATACAAGTGCACCTGATGAGTCTGAAACGTTCTGCTACTCTGGAAACCTTGTGTAGTTCACCACAATTCTGAATTATCTATTGAAGATCCTTTTGGTTTCTTTGGTTTCCAAATCATGGTTTCAGTGTGATGGGAAAATCCCTAGGTATTTGTAGCTGTGCCCCAGGTCTGTTATTTGGCCTTGTAGTAAGGTAGCTCAGTTTCCACTGTCCGGGATCACTTTTTTCTTTGAGCCAACCACACTTCTTCTGTACCATTGATATTCCAGACTTCTTACTCTAGGTCATGTGTAGCTTGAGCAAGTCAAGTCAAGAGTTTTTTTTTGTCATGCCAGCTATATACAGGTATACAGTGACATGAAATCACATTCCTCCTGGGCCATGGTGCAACACAAAAGAAGAACATAAGTGCAAACCATAAATATGAAATACAGGACTACTTTTGTTAAATATTTATTGTCTGTGTCTTAGAGTTGAGGAGTCTGATGCCAGGGGAGAAGAATCTGGTCCACAGTCTGTCTGTAAAGGCCCAAAAGCTTCAGTACCTCTTCCCAGACAGTAGGAGAGAGCAGAGTTTGTGGGAGCAGTGTGTGGGATCATCAACAATGCTGGGTAGCTTTGCGACAGTGATCTTTTCCATTGCGCTCACTGTTTTCTGCAGGTTCTTGTGGTCCAAGTAAGAACAATGTGCAATGTGCCTTACAAACCAGGCAGTGATGCAGCTGTTCAGGATGCTCTCTGTTGTTCCTTTGTAGAATGTGGTGAGGATGATGGTAGGGGGATGAGCTTTTTTCAGCCTCCTCAGGAAGTAGAGTTTCTGCTGGGCTTTCCTGGCTATGGAGCTGGTATTGATGGTCCAGATTAGGCTCTCTGCAAGATGGACACCAAGGAACTTGGTATTTGTAATGGTTTCCACAGTCAAATGCCATCTGTGTGCCCAGTGATGAGTACCCTAATAAAATAAAGTTGCTTTAGTGTTTGTGTGTGTGTGTCTGTGTGCATACATGAATGAGTGTGTGACTGTATGCCCAATGGTGAGTGATGCTCTGTCTTGGGTGGTGTTCTCTTTCTGCCTAATGTGAATTCTGGCTGAGAGTACCCTGTGCACGATTGGTTGCCACTTCTCATCGGTGTGTGTGTGGAAGTTGTGTGTGTACTGTAAAGCTTCCTTGAGTACTGGAAAGGCACTATATAAATCGAACATTCATTCATTAGTCTCTTTTGTTTTTTTTCCATTAGCAACCCCACCTCCTCCCTGTACACTGGCACATCATCCCTGTGGATGAGACCCAACACCATCCTGTCACTTATTGCTGCACAGTCTTGGGGCAACAGAGTGAACAGCAATTGAGTCCACAGAGGGACTGTGGTGGGATTCCCAGTGCTCAGTGTGGCCCAGGAAAAGTCAGAAAGTCCAGGACCCAGATGCAGTACAGGCCAGTTGGGACAATATGCAAACTTGAGGGTTCAGTGAGGGGGACATCTGTGTCTTGATGTGCCACCTAACAAGTCTCTCAAAGCGCTTCATCATGAAACAGGACAGTAGTCACTAAGCTAAGACACTGAAGACTTCTTCAGCATGGGGGCAGTGATGGTGGCCTTGGAGTATGTAGGAGCTGTGGTGCTGCTCAAGATGTCTGTGCAAACACCTGCCAGCTAATGGACTGAATGAACATTCATCCCTAATGGGACAAATAAATATTTATTTTTATCATGTTTTTATAAACAATTTGTGATTTATGGGCATAGATGTATACTGTTTTGTCTACTGATTATGGACTGTTCATCTGTTGTCCATCTCTACATCTTTCTGCTTTATCTGCATGTTAGTACTGAGATGATGTCAACCCTATATTAGACCTGCTCATTGGTGACAAAGAATCTGAGGTGATGCTGAGGTGAAAATGTACCAGTGATACCAGTAAATATATTGATGCTACCAAGCCTTCCACCCACTCCATTCACTCCAGTGGATGCAAAAACAGCTCACCTACTGGAGAAGCTGAGACACCAACACCTACGATGAAGAATAAATGTATCTAACTATTGAGAATGCTGTAGAACTTTGCTGTAATGATCTCACATGGACTATATATAAATATAGTATAACATGGACTGTTTATAAGCTGGACTCCCCAAGGAGGATGGCTTCCTCTGGAGTCTTTGTTCTCTCCAGGTTTCCTCTTTATTGTGTCCTGGGAGTCTTTCCTTGCCACTGGCTTTGCTCATTAGGGACATGGACCCAAACATTTGTAAAGCTGATTTTTGAAAATGTGTTGCAAAAAGTGATTTAAATAAATCAGAGTTTGACTTTATGGTCATATGGGCGATTTTCTTGGTTTCCAGTGTTCGACAGTGTTCCACTGAGTTCTGTGTCAAAGTACTTATTGTCTTATTGACTATATACCCACTTATTGTCTTATTGACTATATACTTGACTAGGCATTCATGTATTTATTTGTGTGACATTGAGTCTTATGCTTTCTTATTTGATCCTATTATATGTTTTAAATGTATACTTTTTGAAACTGATTAATGGAGCTTTATTAGGAGAATTTATTACAGGACATCACTCACACTTCAGCCCCTTATAGGGATCTGTATAGGCTGGAAATTCATTATATGTGATTTAGTGACATTTCACTAGGCTTTTGAACAAAATCTATGCCACATTCCTCTCTAAATGATACTTTATCAGAACATATCTAGGTCTGGGAAATATTACCTTCCTTTCTGTTTACCTTATGACTGCATTTTGCCTGTTATTGCTTTACCATGTAAAAATGTGAAATGTCTTTTTATAGTGTATGTACACCTCCCCTTCATTTTCCTTCTCTCTGACCTACGATCAGCTTCTTTTGCCCCAATGAAACCCTGAATCGCCTTAGGAAAAACTAAGGAGAAACTGACCTCAGTTCAGCATCGTAGGGCAGCTTCTACCAGAACCCCCTGTGTGGAGGCAGTGCCAGGTTCGGGCAGGCTCCCATGTGTCACCGTTTACATTTCCCACAGCGGGAGGCTTAAACAAGGGCCACTTCATCCAGGAAGCCTGCAGGTTATGTCAACACAACCCCTCACTCTACTTGGCCAAGTCCTAATCCCTCAATCAGGGTTTAATGTAAGAAATGGCTTGCATAACAGTGTAAAGCACATTTTCGAAATTTTACCTTTAACTTTCTTGGGTATTGGATGAAATCTTTTGTATTATAATAGCAGTTTTAGCCTTGAGTAAAGACCGGTCATTATACTGATATGTAAGAGTGGGGAGTTCTGTATCAGTAGCCAAGGACACCGTACAGCTATAGCACGTCTTTTTGGTTTCCAGACAACGTTATTTCCTGTGTAGACAGAGCAAAGTTTTTACCATGATGGGGCTAAAGAAGCAGCTCCATGGTTCACACCAAAAGTAAAGGAATGCAGCATCTATAAGAGCTGCACTTCCATGTGCCCTTATATGAGCACAAACACAACATACACACATACACACAACACACACATTTTATATGGCATGTCAAGGCCGTGGTTAGTTTAGGTCAAACCATTAGACACTTGAAGTTTTCCACCGCAGGTGGCTTTTTGTTTTGTTGTGTCTTTGCATTTATTCCACTTACGTAAACGAGCGAAAAGCCAAACAAACTTGATTTATAATGTATTTCCAAGTTGCCACTGCTGTGTACAAACTGCATGGTGCATTCGTTTCATTGTGATCATGCGCTGGTCGTTCACTTGCCTGTATTATATGGAGGACTCCGCCCCATATAGTGATTGTCATTTATGCTAAATGCTTTTCCCCTTTCCCAAGGCACTCTCACAATGGGGCTTTGCCCTGAATGGACCGCTTATTCCCCAAGAACCCGAGGAGCAAAGACATGGGTAAGTTAAAAAAAAGAGGGGGGGGGGCATTAGACGTTTAAAAATGCACTTTAGACAGTGGCCTGCTCTGAATAGAGCTTAACTCCCTCAGCATGGATGGCGGTGGATTCACAGAGAGGAAGATGTTGAATAAGGTGAACTCTGAGTCCTTCATATTGAGTGCTTCACTCACAAGTATGCTCTCAACCTCTTGGAGCTGCGCACTGAACAATAACCATTCGGACAAAACAACTAAATTCAAATGTGTTTCATACATTCTGGCTGATGCTTTTCCCAAGCTGGAGTCTCCCAGTACAACAGCAAAACTAGAATTAAGCTGAGACAGAGTTCATTTATAGTCAGGTACTGTAAATGATGGATGGTCTTAAGAATAAATATGTAAAATCCGTCATAAGGAAAGCAATCAAAAACATTTATAAAAGCGTTAATTTCTACTTAATTGTATTTTTTAAATGTGCTGTGCCACTCTTCTGCAACTATGGTTCAGTTTGCCAGCTTCAACGAACTAGCTCTTTGTAAGTTGCAAAAGTCTTTGCAAAATTCATATCTGTTTTAAAACTCACATAGTGAAAAAACGTATGTCTTTGATATTCGCCTTTGAGTAAGATGATGCATTTGTATGATTTAGAGCTAAACATACCATGAATGAACAGAAGAGTAGGGTTGCTTTTCTTTGCCAGGGTATACAATGGATGTGGGCAGAAGCCTGAGTATATATGTGTGTGTGTGTGTGTGTGCGTACACGTGCACGTGTATGTGTGTGTGTGTGCATGAAAGGAGGGGGTGAAGTCTGATAGCCAGCCTCACAGCTAATTAGTTCAGCTCTTGACAAAGGTGGGCCAACCGTAGAAAGGGACCCCCAGGGTTAACTTAACAGGACTCCACAGACTGCACTCAAGGCTGGAGGAGAGAGGAGAACGAGAGCCCCTCGCTCTAGCTCCATTCAAACCAGAGCTCGGGCGTCTTAGAAGCGTTGCTTCCTGGAGCATGCAGCTGGGCTCGGAGACAGAGTGAGAGTTGCTGTGGGACACTTGGGAAGACGTGAGGGATGACGTCCACACCAGACTCAGATGATGACAGAGCCTTTAAAGACTGTGAGTAACTCGAGTTCATACATCGGGAACCTGTGCAGTTTCAATTACAGAAAGTGTCTGGGAGACAAGGTGAAGAGGTTAGTTTGTTGCCTATTTCTAAGATTTAGATATTTATGTTAAATGTAAATAAAAACTTCAACTGGTGTGAATAAAGATTCAGCACATTTTGATGCACCTGTGATACTTTAATTATTAATGTGCAGGGAAGGTGCAGGGAACAAACTAAACAAAACAAGAAGAATGAAGCTAATCCAGATTCTTTTTTTTATTTTAAAGATGGTGTGACAGTTTAAATATCAGGCAAAAATTCAGATCATTTGACAGAAGCGTACACATTTAGTTACTCAGTGTTATGCTGAAGTGTTTCAAAGGCTGGGAGATTTTCAAAGAAATAAAGACTGATATTTTTCCATGTTATAAAAACAACTCTGTGGTTCCACAGATATGTTCCTCTTATAACAATATATATGGGAGTTTCCCTCACAATATTTTTGCTGACCCTCTATGAGGGACAGGCCTGATTAAAGTTGACTGCCCAAACAGGCACTCTGGATATGAAACATATTGAAACCATACTGGAGATATTGCTATCACTCCCATTTCTGACACTTTTCTATAACACACACTAACGGCTATGTAGCGTGAACACCTGCTTGTTTGGTTAAACAAGCAGTTCTCTTGTGTTGATATTGGATAGCTCTCAAACTGCTGTTGGTATAACCGACAGGTCCAAGCTAGAGCTGTGCATTTCAGTTTTACTCTGTGCACAACTGAAGAGCAATAGAAGGAAGAAACTCAGTGAAGAGTAAAAACCACCACATAAAACAAGTGAAAATGACTATACAAAAGAAAGGTAGCACTGAACCAATATTTATCCCTTCGTACACTCCACAGCTGTGTACATTTTCTATCATGTAAAGTAAGCATATTGCGGAATGATAACAATAATGAATTATAGTCATACAACTGAGAAACACAAATAGAGAGCCATAAAACATTTGATCACTTCTACCAATTAATGTCAATTTCAAAAATCTAAATTGGATCTGAATTGAGGGCTATTTTTATTGGCACAGCGCTAACTGAAAATAGCCATATGTCTGGACTAAGATCATTTTTGTGTTTTCTTTAAAAACCTTAACATTAACATTTAAATCAGGAACCTCGATCCAAGATCAGCATAAAACAATTCAGGAAGTTTGGCACCTCTGTCAACTTAATGCCCTTTGATGAGCAGTTGAGAAAGCAGAAATAGAACATTTCTTCTGTGGAACAGAACAGCTCAAATTCAGTAAACATCAGAGTCCAAATCCTTGTCTGTAACCATTTGGCCAACTCTGGCGCTGACTGTCTGACTTCAGAAGCACTTAAACATAAACAGCCCTTATCGCTGTTGGCAATCTTTGATGTGAATGTCAAACACTAGCGGACGGCATTTTCTTAGGAACACATGGCATGAATAAACAGTAAATTAATGATAAACAATCACAGAAGATGAGGAGTTAGAGCAGGAGTCAAGTTCTCAGATGCACTTTAAGTGGACGGTGTTACATTTTTAGTGGTCTTTGAAACTTTCAGTAAGTTTTAATTCAAAGTACATTGGTCTGAAACGTTTGCTTCTATTGCCTTAATGTCTGTTGCCTAAGATCTATTTCTCTATTGCTTAATCTTTAAATGGCTTTTGGGGGCTGGACTAGTTTGTACTTAAATCTTACTTTCTAGCCATTTCCAAATGTTTGGAAATGCACTGGTTAATAAACACATCTCTAAAACAGAAAAATCAAAGTAAATATGTGTGTTGTCTTATTCACATGTGTTGCCAGTGAATGTCGTAGGAATGCTTCAACAGTTCTGGGAACAGAAGCAGGCAAAGGGGGCCAGGGTGGATATGGACAACCTGGTGGTTTATGAATCTCTCCCTTCACCTGGACCACCATTCATCTGCTATGTCACCTTACCAGGAGGGAGCTGCTTTGGGAACTTCAAGGTAAATGAACCAGATTGTGTCACGCAGGGTGCAGCCGAAATATCAGCACAAAAGGTAAGGGTTGTTGCCCTAGGCAACCACCCTTTATATCAACAGCATGTGGGAACTCAGCCTCTAACCCGCTGTTAGGAAACCATTCCGGCTCTGTCAGGTTGGCATGTCTAAGCATGGTCCAGTGGCACCGTTCAAACAGTCCCATCAACACTTTCCTCCAGCACTGGAGAAGAGGCTGTTGTGTGAAAATCAGGAGGCAAAACAGGTGGTTTTTATTAAGACCAATTATTGCAGCTCACCAAGGTTTCCTTCTGCCAAAGTGGAATGTTCTAAAGAACACAGCCTGCATAAAACTTGGAAGTAACAGTTTCCGTTTATTTACTCAATCTGTAGTTTGAAAGAACTGTGTGGATATCAATGAGAGGATAATATAAGAATGAATTTACAGCATTTTATAATGAATTCAACATTTTCTATCTTTAGGTAACAATATGTTTAGAATTTTTTTGGGAAAATATTTAAAAATGACCATCATGTGTTTTTGTCACACAAATGATAACCACTCAAAAATAATAAACAATAGTACTAAGAAAACACAATAAACTGGACAGGAAAATACGATGTGAAAACAGCACTAGATCTACTTTAGACCACTCAGAGCAATTGCTTCATCTGAGAAATGATGCAAATTGCATGGTTGAGCTCTGCGGAATAATCTAGAATTCGTGGCTGTGGCCTTTCGTAACCATAGCTGCTGTGTGAGACCGTTGCTATTTAAAGAGTGTTCACAGCCAGCTGCTGCCCTTTGGAAGGACTGCGGCACACCAAGGAGTTAGACACTGTGGTGAGCCTCCTGCTTGAATAGCTCGCTGCGCCTTTGATCAGCCAGTGGTTACAGGAGGCTTGCCTGCCCCTGTGAGGGTGATCTTTCTATGGACGTGTATTATGCTCAGTACACCAGCATTCTGGCTCCACTGTTTTTTTTTTTAATGAGCATATTTTTAGATCAGATCAAAGAGATGTCACTGCATCAAATCTTGATTAGACCCGGCCCCTCCCCCGTACTCCCTCCCGTGTTTTGTTTGCCATGTCTCCCGTCTCTTTTCTTTTTACACACTGTTCTTAGCTTCAGTTATGCTGAGCCGTTGAAAAGGACCGGTGAAGCTCACAGTTCGGGCTTTCTGCATAACTAATGAGCCAAGAGCTGATCTCAGCGCTGTCGGCTTCAAACTGATTTTGCTCTGGCGCAAACACACAGCTATAATCGGATTTATAATCCCATGATGGGACTGGCATGTGCCGATATGCTTAGCACATACTTTTGAGGCATAATGGAACTTTAAGCTTAATCAACCGTGTTTGTGTTGCTTGGAGAGCCTCACCTATAATGTATAACGGTCTCTAATTAGTTCAAATGATCATATTTCAAAATGTGTTCAATACGAGCAAGTCTCTCTGTCTTCTGTCAGTACTGCTACACGAAGGCTGAAGCCCGGCGTGATGCAGCCCGTGTTGCTCTGATGAACTCCACCTTCAACGATCTGCCCTGTCGCCGCATCACCCCTGAATTCATCGCCTGTAGCTTAGAGGAGGCCGTTGCTACCACCAGCGTGAGTCTCTTCAGTGGACTCCACACTAACACGTGCTGCTGCATGCTTCATTGCTGGTTGGGAGAACCTGAATGGAAAATGAGACTTCACCTCTCTTAATCAGTATTAGACTTGCCTACCATGTGCAGAAACCATGAACGAAAGTGTAGTGTGCGATAAATCAAGGTGGCAACATTCCTGGTCTGTGTCTGCAGCTCCACAACAGAAAGTCTCTCCTTCAAGACTGTAGAGCTCATATAGTTTATGGAGACAGAACATTCAACTTTCGCACACATTCTTCACTTTCCTTCATTTCACTGGCTTTGTTCCAAAACATACAAGAGTGCACCACAAAGACGTTCTGTCTCCCCACCCCCGAAGGACTTCCCAGCTCCACTCGGGGCTAACCAACCTTTACAATGTCTGTAGGAGTCTGTGTGTGTGTGTGCGTGTGTGTGTGTGTGTGTGTGTGTGTGTGTGTGTGTGTGGTCTTTTCTCATTCTCCTACCATGTTGTCTTGTTGGTCTTTGAGTTTTGTTCCCTGGCAACAATTAAACCTGGTTCTGATGACAAAGCAGAAGGGCAGGAGTACGTGCTGGCCCTCCCCCAGCATTTGTGTCAGGCTGAGTGATTGTTGGCCCATGCTTAGCCTTGGTCCACTCTTTGCAGGGCAACAGGGAGGATGCGTCTGACCCTGGAACCAGTGTGGGGGCCTACAACCTCATGCTGGAGGCCAACATTGGTAAAACCATGCTGGAATTTCAGGTATGAAGGTGCAAAATGATCATGTGACCTAAGAAATTTTTCCTTACTAAAAAGAAATAGTTTGAGAGAACTTCTGCTCGTGTGATATTAGGCTATGTTTACTGCTTATGCGATACATTTATTTAAAAAAATCACTTTATTTTATAAAATTAATTATTCATTTATGAAATGTACACCCTCAGGAGACCACTCCTTTAATGAAGTTTTATCTAAGGCTAGTTCTGTGATGGACAGCAATATTATCTGTGTATGACCATGGATGGTTTCCAGAACATTATTTGTGATATTTATGATTTATATTTATATTTACAGCTGTTTATTTACATGTGCTGCTCATTTTCTAGACAAATAATATAAAAATATAACTTTTTGTTTTTATAAAGAGACAATGTAAATTAATCAAAATTTTAATAAATAAAAATATTTAAATATGCTAAATAAAACCTTTTCTTTTTAGGAAATAATGACAGTGTTTCAGCTCTTGCACTGGAATGGGACACTGAAGGCTTTTAGAGAGAGAAGGTGTAGCCGTCAGGTAGGTTCTCTGCAGATATCAACTTAGTTTCATTGAAATATATATCAAATATATATAAATACATACAAATAGAGCAAACTACAGGAACAGAAATGTTTATATAGAAGCGATTTTCCATAGGCACATGGAAAACACACTTAACTGAAGAGCAGATACAGTCGGATAAGGAAAGAACTAGTAGTGAAGCAGAGGAAGAAGTATGGTCTCATCTGACCACTGTCCCTGTGTTTCCGGAACAGGAAGTCATCAGCTACTACTCACGGCAGCAGGTGGACGGCTGCATGCGCAGTCACATGGCTCTGGACTGGCTGCAGCGTGAGCGGCAGAGACCCGGGCTCCTCTCACACGAGCTGCAGCTGGCCCTCAGGGAACTGGCAGAGGCCCGGCAGGCAGGCCGCGAGCTCCGCTTCTACAAGGAGAAGAAGGAGGTGCTGAGCCTGGCGCTCAGCCAGGCCGGAGCGGAGAGGCTGGAGGGCTACGGCGAGGAGGACGCGTCCTGGAGGGGAGACAAGGCCGGGCCGGAATATCTGAAGCATGGAGGTGGATGCCTGGAGGGGAGTGTGGTGGACCTGTCAGAACTCTGCCGCTTTTATTACCAGGAGAG
This sequence comes from Sternarchorhynchus goeldii, assembly GCA_028565775.1. Lineage (NCBI taxonomy): Eukaryota > Metazoa > Chordata > Actinopteri > Gymnotiformes > Apteronotidae > Sternarchorhynchus > Sternarchorhynchus goeldii. The sequence goes on along the minus strand of JAOXYF010000006.1, from coordinate 1,961,693 downwards.
TGGGAGTGATGGAGGGTCGCTGGGATGAGGGTTGTGGGGCAGTGATGGGGAAGACAGGACTTTAAACTCAACTTCAAAATCACTAGCTCATATTTTGTATATTTTGTATGTTTGTGTGCTTTGTTCTTGTACTTTGAACTAATTAGGATATGTAAGGGATTATAGATTTATCAGACTCACCCATTTTTGACTGTAAATTGATTTGGTTTATGACTTATGCTTGTATTCATCAAAGAACAGTTGGATGTTCTGGGAATTAAGGTATTTCACTTTTGTCACGCAAGGAGAATGTAATTGCTGTGTTTTTGTTTTTCTTAACTAACCACACGGTGGCGCCATAACCTATGAATGGTGCTTACAAACGCATTGTCTGTTATTTTATTCCCAAATCTCTACAGGCTCTTTTACCAATGAACTGAATAGAAAAAAAACATGCCTTAAAGGTTAGGTTTTTAATATTTAGGCCAAATATGTTGGTCAGTTTAGCTTTAACTCTGTTTAAACATATTTTAAGGCCTTCAAACATACTTTCTACATGTTTTAAGACTTCAGTCACACATATTCAACATACATTCTACCTCCAAAACCTTTATCTAACTCAGCAGGTCTGTTTTTTCAGAATTATATGATGCCTTTTTATGGTAAATAAAACGGACATGACATTTAGCACAACTACTTAATAATGTGGAGTAGCATTTACAAATATTTCATAACACAGTATTAAAATGTAAATACATTTCAGTACAATTCCCTCCTATTTTTTCAACAAACAAGAAAAGTATTGTATGTCAGATTAGTGGGTTGGTACTGATAAAGTACTGGGTATACTGTTTACATATGTAAATCATTCATGTTGTACATATTGCTTAGATTTCTTCACTATTAAAGAGGTGGAATTTTGTCACTGGAAATTAAAACCACTACTTCCATGCTGTTTGAATGTGAATCAAACATCACCTTGTATATTTCACGCGTGCATTTTTTGTTGGGCTTAAAAGCCTCAGATCTGAGAAAAGAGGGAACCATTAGTGTCAATTTCCTCTTTTTTTCCACTCCTTGTGCAATTCCGGAAAAACTAGGCCATAATAGATCTTGTTTTCCTCAACTTTTTTCCCTCCTTACTGTGGTTGCTAGGAGACAGTTGAACCTAAGGCGAGAAATCATGAGCTACGACAGGGATGGGCATGTGTCCTCCCTCCAACATTATCTAAGTGTGAATTGATAATCTTATATAAGATGCTAATTTATCCCTTTCCTATTATATGTGTGTTTCAACCAGGCCTGAAGATTTCTTTCTTTTTTTGTGACCATCTCAGATGAAAAGTGACCAAGCAGAATGTCATGGTCTGGGTATAGCAAAGTAGACCCACACACCCAGCCCCCTCGCCAACCGTTTAGGACACTCAAATAGCCTAGTCATCTCGTGGATCGCGAACATTTCCAGTTTATAACAGCCTTGTTATTATTCGCCTAGAATCACTAATGCATTATTCATGAGTTTGCATAAATTAATCAAATTACACAACGAGCCATCTTCCGTTCAATTTGCTCCACTTGCACAGTCATTCGCATCCAGTTGCTGCTTATTTTGTTACTTTCTAGGAGGAATTCTGTGTCAAATTGAATAGCTGCAGAGGTACAGACAGGGAAAATAGTGAGATAATAGCACATTTGGCTCTGTTTTCAAGAGAACATGGCTTCCCCTCTCCAGGGAAGCAGAGTAATTTTCCAGAGCTAATGCTTGTCAGAGACTTTGATGGGCCAAGCTTTGTGATGTGGGTGCCTTTCTCCAATTTACTGGGAAAAAACCCCATTTGGAATCAAATAGCGTGCCATTCTATCCTTAGCAATTTTCAGCTCAGGGCAATGAGATGTAAATTACACTGTCCTGTTCTAACGTTGATTGGAAGGAGGAAGAGCCTGAATATTGGGGTGAGTTATTCTAGACCATGGCTCTGTGAGACTGATCAAATGAGACTAAAATCATATTTTCATTTCAGATATTCAACAAAAGGACAGATGGGCAGGGAAACAGACTAATCAAATCTTTTTAGAGGGCATATTGGAAAATCTTGGTGCTGATGGAAACATTTCGTTCCTAAGTCGCTCACTCATTTATGTAACATGATAGAACTCGATCTTAATTACTTCCACTGTTAACTCTGAACTTGGCTGGCTTGTCACCCTGCTTCAACGAATTGGTTTCCTCATGGACCAGCATTCACCTAAGCTGTATTAGACCATGTCGATAGTCCCGTCGATTTTTTTTTCTCACTTTCCTTGTGTCAAGTATCCACTCCACACTGATTGAAGCGCGTTGGTGCAAAGCTCGTCGGGATAAAACCATTCGCCTCTGGCCCTCACCTGTGAGAGAGCACCGCACACACCTTCATTTCCCCTCACAATTCCAATCTAATCGCTGCCCTGATCACGCGCGTGTTGCTTCTCTGCCTGATGCCAACGACGGTGACGTGTCCGAGAAAGGCTGCAAAATGTTGTCATGGCTGACATCTCCAGGTGAATCTGGGAACAAAAGACAGCGGTATGCCCTACTCAATGATAAGGAGCGAGAGAGAGAGATCTCATCTCCCACACTCATAATTTTGCATCTTATTAACCTCGCCAGACCTTCCTGTCGGCGTGTCCGTGTGGGCGGAGGCAGCGAGGAGCTGGTCCCAGTGTGACGGCCATGTGGTCACTGGTGCTCTGACACCTTCTCCCACCACTCGCTCTCCTCCTCTCAGCACATGAAGGACATCTCACCCTTCTCTCGTTCTTTCTCTTCACACTGTTTTCTGATTAGGCTGACAGCTTGGCTGGCTCTTGCCCACCACCTTTGATGAGGGGGACTTCAGTTAATAGCTCAGTCTAGCTGGGCAGATGACATCCAAAATGGCATGTGCTTGTCTTGGTCACTATGTGATGTATAGATGTGTGTTTGTGATCCAGCTTGACAGTCTGTTGCAGCACCAGGTGACTGAGTAGAGTCAAGATATATATAAATGTTTTGGACGGATGAAACATTGCAGAGAAAAATTTGATTTGTGTACGTGTGTGTGTGTGTGTGCGCGCGTGTGTGTGTATGTGGGTGTATGTGTGTGTGTGTGTGTTTGCTCACGCATGCATATCTGTGGAGAGAATGTGAGGCAGATGGAGCTGTCGGGTTTGTCTTCTATGCGTAGTTGAGCTGCTGAAGCCTCCCCCACGTTACTGCTGAAGTCTGCATAACAAAACATAGTGACTTTACTGACATAGTCCCATCAAGAGCAGTTAACTATCTCCAGAGCAGCTCCAGAGCAGCTCTGAAATAGAAACTCAGCATGAGCCTCACTCAGACTGCTGTTTAATGCGTCTTGCTGTTAACCTTGTAAAGAGAACAGGCTCAAAACTAGACAATTGAAGGAAGTGTCATAAATGGAGATGAACTAAGATGTTTTACTGAAGACTTGCTTTTGTAATTAGGGGATCTGCTCAAATAAAGTCTTAAATTTATACTTGAGTGGTCTTTAATCTGGCTTTCGAGCCGAGCAGTTTTCTTGAGTCACTACTTGGCTTATCACTAGTCCCATGAGGAATTCTCCAAGGGCAATGTGTTTGATTAGGAATAAATTGGTAAACTTCCATCCTGCCTGATGTGTTCTCACCTTCTCTATCTCTATCGAATTAGGCTTGTGCTCAGGTGCCTCTAAGGCCAGTGCTCCAATTAATTTGCTCTATTTACCAATTAATTGCAAATGACTGAATCTAACCCCATTACTGTACCAGGGCATAACTTGAATGAGATCTTACAAACCTAGCACAAACCATGAATGCTTATGACTGTAGGCCTGGGGAGAAATATTCCTGCATCATTAAGTAATATGGGATGTCAAACAACATAAATTTCTATATAATTTATGATTTAAGTCTAGTCATTGAGGTTAGATGAAACCATTGTGGGTGCTAAGGGTGCAAGACTTTAATCAAATGACTTTAAAGGCTTTCTGGGTTTAACATAATAAATTAAGGGCTTTTTAATTGCAAATTAATGACTTGTAAGTCTTGTAAACCTTTTCTTGTCATTGTGAGAAGAAATATCTGTGCGCTGTTCCGGCTCACCTGAATATTGATCGTTTGCACCTGTTCCTTATCTCCTTGTT
>JAOXYF010000006.1:1926739-1957216 GCA_028565775.1 Sternarchorhynchus goeldii | reverse complement strand
TATATATATAATCTGTTTGTGTTCTCATCCTGTGGAGTCTTCTTGTGCCTTGGCTAACTAGTTCTGCTCTTCGTTTTGTGTGTTCCTTTATGGATGTTGCCAGGTTTTGGTACCCGCCTTTGTCCTGTACCGCTGCCCGTCCTTTCATTAAAGAGCCTGAGGTAATGAGAGGTGAATATACCTTGCAAATGTCATTGAAATGATCACTGAAAGTAAGGGGAGCTCAGATTCAGGTAAAGGAAACAAAGTCATTTCAGATAGTCCCCTGAACATTTTTAAATTACTTTGTTATCCAAATGCTTCATGTTTGCAGGTGTTGGCAGGACTGCTACGGACTGTTTACAGCTGTAACTGATTCAAAGGGCAGCTACTCTCATACTTGATTCCAGTAGCATCATTCAGTGCTTGGCTACTCTGGCATTCTTCCCAGTACTGCCCACACACACCTGTTGCTCAATTCTTGAGCAAGGCACTATTAATGCTGCCTGGCTGTGTTTGCGCTTATGATACTTAGCTGTTATTAAATCCTAGCTCTGAATTCACCCTACTGAGGTTTAGTTGCAGCTGTTTTGAAGAAATTACATTGACACATGCTGCAGCTTTGTGAAAATTGTCTTGATACTGTATTGTCTTTAATTTTTTTTCTGAAAATACTTGGAAAATAACTTTGGACATTCATAACATTCATTTCCATCACGTGAAATCACACTTTGGTCACCTTCAGATTAGTTTTGCGGTTATACTCTTCTTTTGAACAAGGTCCCCAAAATAGCCTACTGATTGGACAGGCCTGTTGCGAGTCTCTGTTGCAGACAGCTCAGCATGTCACGCAGAAACGTGGTACCGCAGGGTCACGTTGTGCGACATCACTGGAATCTCCGAGGGCACTTGACTCTAATGCCGAAGGATAAAAGGGATAATGGAGGTATTTACTCCTCTGGAAGCTGCATCTGTCTGCGCGCTGTCACTTTTCCCAGTCGGAGTAAAGTCGCAGCCTGTTTGTTGACATTTCAGCAGTTGCGTCAGTGACAAACGGTCTAGTCTCCAAAATATATTTGCGAAAGTGGTACAGTCAGCTGTGGGACGGACAGATCGATATTAATACTGCAGGCTTTAGCACACTGCTACATCGATTCACCCAAACTCTTCCACTGACTGATGTGTCTTAACATTTTAACATCTGATGCCGTTTGAACACGTTGGAACACGTTCCTTTATTCGTGTACGTCAGCTCGCGGCGTATTTTTGAGTGATATTGTGTTGTTTCCACATTTAGTCTTCATTTGCATATGTATATTCATAATACACAGAACGTCAATCCCCCCAAAAATAAAAAGCCAACTGAATCTGTCCTGGTAAGAAGATGGATGAACAATCAAATCTTGAACGATGTTTGGTCACAACAGTAACATTCTGCACACGCACCCATTTTACTATGTGACAGATTTATTTAAAAGGCAGATTTTTTACGTTTTGGAATGAGCATGATAGCAAACTGCAACTGCAAAAGTAGTACACGAAGAGGAAAGTGACTTGCTTGAGCAGGATCTCGGAATGCCACGAACTTTTTCTATAAGAAATGCAAATCTAGGTGTTACAGAAGAGGAAACTATAAACAGATATAGTCTGAAGAGAGAGAGAGAGAGAGAGAGAGAGAGAGAGAGAGAGAGAGAAGAATTGATGCTCTGCTATGAATTAGAAGAACTAAATTCATCAAGTCACCAACTCATGCAGCGTCTTGGTGAAAGTTTTGACCGTGTTGCATTTTTATGTAGCTGGCAGTTTTCAACGCAACACTATTCTCCAGACTGGAATTCGTTCAGTCATTTTAGCGTAGAATTTAATATGTATTGCCTCATTTACATGTCGATTATTATAGGCTTTCGTCTAGGGAACACGTGGATTTAGCGATACTTTATGAACAGGATTTAAATATTCTGGTAGGACGTTAAAACTGGCCTCATATGTCTGCCTTGTTAATTTTCACATTGCGCACATTGTGTGTCATATGCATTAGTGGATTGCAGTGCCCCTCTGGAGGACAAATAAAATTTTTGTAAAATCTTTGCTGAACCCAGTTACTCTTCAGAGTGCTGAACCCTAGTTGGTGCCTCAGCTCCACCACTTCCTGTGGTGGAGGAAGAATAATCAGTCATTCAGCTACAGGGAGGAGACGCAGAAGACAATACCCAAGCTACAACTCAGGGATGACGCAACCCTGCTGGTACCAGGTGTTGGTGGAGTGTGAAGTTTCTGAGATGAACAAACGTCCCCAGGCCGAGCACTTCATGGTGCCTGGGGGCCGACTGTGCTGTGCAGTGCCGTGCCAAAGGAGAGCCGTGTGAGATCCTGGTAGCGCCCCGCACACAAAAAACACATGATCATGCCCTTCACCCCTGCCTGTATCCTCAGTGGACACTTTAGATCTGTTTTATGCTCTCCATTTATGCTCCCTATACAGAGGTAGAAGTCTGGAACATTTGCTAACGTGTCATGTGACTGTTCACCTGCTGCAGTAGTACTCTCCTCAGCAGGACGCAGATGGACTCTCTTCAGCAGGACGCAGATGGACTCTCTTCAGCAGGACGCAGATGGACTCTCCTCAGCAGGACGCAAACACTGAGAAGGATGACGCTTAATAAATACAAACTCAATCATTTTTATTTTCTTGGGCTTTCCAAGGAAGAAAAGCCAGTGGAATCAGTTACCGAAAACAAAACCAGAATTCATAACTAACAGGAACATGAAGGCTAAATGTAAAACAAACAGGAAAGAACCTAAACTAGACACAAAACAGGAAGCCAGAATGTAGAACATGTTACAGCAAACATATAGCATCTAACAATGACCAGTAACTAGACAGGGAAAACACAGGGCTTAAACTCACAAACTAACGGGTGCTAACAAGACACAGGTGGTACCAATGAGGAATGAAACAATCTGGAACAGAACCAAAACAAAGGAACACATGACAGTTTGCTAGGGGAGTCACGATGCCTCAGGAGAGCAAATGTGACTCTTAGACGGAGCAGGCATGGATGTGACTCTTAGACTGAGCAGGTATGGAAGTGACTCTTAGACTGAGCAGGTATGGATGCAGTCAGCTGATACCAAAGTCTAGATGGGTTTAAGACTAAATCATTGCCTTGACGAATGATTAGACTGAATTTCCAGATGTCAGGCCACTTGCAATGATACCTTCAAGGTGACAGCACCTAAACTGGTAGAGCTCCTTAGCTTGGACAGGATTCAAAAGATACCTTCACTGATCAGAGTGCTGCATTTGGATCTACCTTTAGGGCTGACCTCTGCAGATTACTGTAGGAAACCAGTGCTATGCAGGCAGGCTTTTCTAACCCTTTGGTGAAGGGGTAACAAAAAGTGGATGGGAAAAAAATATATAAACATATTTCATAAATAAAGCAAAACGAAAACATCAGTCTATTCATATGGACACATTCCTGTCTGATTGTAATCAAAACTACTCATTAGTATGGCAGCAGGCATTCGCTGCCTTGTACATGCCACTTCTATTGCTATTTTGAAGGAATCTATCATGTCTGTTAGCAAAAGGATGGGAAGTTTGACCAGTGAAATTTATGATTTTGACCATAGCAGCCTGGCCCTTCTCAGAAGGGCCTACAACATTATTAATAAAACGTCACTGTCTGAGCAGATGCTACCTTAGCAAGCTAACTTAGAAATGGCAGCTACATGTGAACCAGACTTTGAGGTGTGCTTAATTGAGAATGAGCGGGTTTTTTTCCAAGGCTGCCCTTCAACAGAAAGTTCCTAATGATTCATTGAGACTGGCCAAGTCTGTCTACAAATCTTAGCAAGAAAAGAAAAAGATATTTATATAGGTTCTGTAAGATGAACTATGAAAGGTGTGCCTGGCTAACAACTAGCCTGCAGCATACGTTTGTTTTGCCAACTGTAGTTGCACCTTCAGCATGACTGGGCTGTATTTTGAAAAACAAACAATAATTCAAGGTTGTGTGTAATTCAGAGTGGGGTGAAGGTGGGTACCTGCTTTATGCACCACATACAACTGCTGAATGCACCTGATTTGTTATTGTCTTTCTCCTCCTCAAACAGATGGGCTGGTCAAGCAGTTGAACCAGATGGTGAAACAGGAGCTGTGGAAGATTGTGGGGTCTCCTCTTTCTCCCACATGTCCTGTTTGCCATCTGTGAGGTGCCCCAAGCATCCATGCAGCTCTGCACTGAGAAAATCAAATCCCTGGCAAAGTAACATATGGAGGAGCTTCAGCACAGCTGGTAGCTGCACACAACAGACCAGTTAAACCCCAGGAATTCCAACCTGGTGACCACATCCTTGTTCTAGTACTTTTGTTCATCTGTAATATTCTGGCAGGGGCTGTGCACTATGTGGAGTGTGGAGTGAATGGTAGGTATGTCCTAGTAGTTATAATCTCCAGCAGCCTGGAAAACACAGGGAAGAAAACTGCAGATAAATGTGGGTTGAGCCTCACCTATGATGTTGGAGTTCACAGGAAAACCCAAAGGATCCGGTTGTGAGGTCCCCTGATGCACGGGTGGGGAAAAAAGAAATAAAAAACTCAGTCTGACCCAATTGTTGGGATTTGAAAAAGTAGGAGACAAGTGAGTCTGTTTTCTTCTCACCTCAGCCGCACATATCATTCAGCATGACACCGGAACTTCTTCAGGGGAAACCAGCCAGCTTGTTGCACTACTGAGGATAAGGTGAACATGTTGGCAGTTAATAACATCAAGGAGACACACTGGCCCTGGTCCATTCCCATAGTAATTTTGTCCAAACCTGACAAAGGCAGCAATTATCAGCACAGGCAGTCACTAGAAGGAGCAGGTGTTGCCCTTCATCTTGCATGGAGCCCCAGACACCTCCCTGCCGCTGATGGATGGACTGATCCTGAGGCAGTGGTAAGATGCTACCTACCTCAGTGACACTATCGTCCCCTCCAGTGAGTCATGGGCTCAGCACAAAATGAAAATACTACGGTATGGGCCACAAACTGCTTTCAATAGATGAACGTTTTCAGACTTCATATGTTGATGAGCACTTTCAATGTAAATTGTTCAATGGAGCATTTTCATATTTTACATTTAAAATGTATTTCATTAATTAAGCTGGTTCTTAAAACTGTTATGTATGTGATATAAATCTTACCAAGGCTTTTTCCTACTTATGACAAAATGCATATTAAGAGAAGCAATGATGCAAACATTTCTTGTGCTAACTGAACAGCTGGTAATTGCTTTGCAACATGTAATTAAAGCTTGACAATTAATCTCTCTAAAGCAATGTCACTACAATTAATCTTTATTCATGCAAGCCAATTCCAATAAGGTCTATTAAATATACATTCCAAATTTCACCAATAAATAAATAAATAAATAATTTTTTTTGTGTAGTTTGTACTATAGAGTGCTGTAACTGTATCTGTGCAGTTACTGTTAATATCAGATCTGCACATGCATGTACAAATATGAGACGATGCTCATTGTATTGTGATGAAATATCAAAATTCCTGTTACATAAAGCTCACTTCAGTGCACGTCTTGCTGTGTTAGTGTCTCCATGGCTCCTGTGCCACAAGGATGCTTATGCAATAGTCAGAAATACATAGTGCTTTACTGCACAGCTGTTCCACGGTGAATTGTCATAAAGACGTTATACGGACATCAAAGGCATAAACTGGAATATTGTAACATCTGCCACCATTTCTAGGGAGCACGTTATTCCTCCGATTATATGATAATTTGGTTTCTGTATCAAAGTAGAACACATAATAATCGCACTGGAATAAGACTTTTGTTTGTTCTCTCTTTGTTAACTGAACTACCAAAGATTTGTCTTAGAAAATCTTTGGAGCCTTCAAGGTTCATCCTCTTGTGATGCAAAGTCCTAAATAATTTCTTTATTCCTGATCTAGAAATAGGCTTTAGGAACCAGGAGTCTGGGATTCTGCTATTAATTAATGGATGAGTGGGATTCTTGTTAAAGTGAACGGGCGTGTGGAACATCATGCAAGCGCACAATATGTAAATGAGAAACAGTCATCGTTACTCATTTATTTCCGCACGTTTTATGTAGTTACACGCAGGCGCACATTTTGCATGCCTGGGAGACATGTCAGATAAAAAAAAAGCACTGGTTAAACAGGTTCAGCTGCAGCTGACACACAACTCTTTCTGAACGCAAGGTAACACAGGAAGAGCTTCCCTGTTGATAAGGTGGCAGGGATTCAAAGCAAGCGAGACACTTCACTGTGGGTGGACCATGTGGCGTCTTGTGGCCGGACCTGGAGAAGAGTCTCGGGGTGGTGTGTTGCCTCACTGAAGCTTCATACAGCGGCAGTTTTGCAGTGTGTATGCATCGGGAGGTAACTCCAACCCCCACCCCTCAGCCCTCCCCTACATCTCCTACGTCCCGAAGACAGAGTTGGGCAGGGAATCAAGGGGTAAAAATAGCACAGAGCAGATGCTCGACTTTCTGAAAGCCATTATCAGTCAGCGGTGAGGTGATGCACAGTGGGCACTGCCGCTGAGCTATGTGTGCTACCACTTTAACACCCTGGCACATCACAGAACAGATGAGAGTAGCAATGCTAAAGGGAAGGTCTATATGAATATATGAGTCGAGCGCAAGATTCTCAATAAGAAAAATCATAGTTATGCTTGGTGTAGATTATTAATGCACACATTTGCTGTGGTTCCGTTTTTGGGGGGGATTACGCAGTGAGACAATGGTTGGCATTAACAAGGATATGTTGCGTAATCTGTTGTGTAATTCACAAGGATATGTTGTGTAATCTGCCCGAGATTATTACTCTTTTACAGCTACTTTCTTGTTTCACAAACATTTTTTTCTGTTAAATTTTGATGACTCTCAAAAATGATCTGTAATTTGTTGGTTTTGTTCATTTCTTCCTTAACTCTATCTGATCTTTCACGCTTCACATTAGTCATTAAAAGCCCACAGGTTCAGTGGTAGTAAGTGTATACCATGTGTGAAACGATATTTTATTTTGGCAGGAAGATGTGAAAAAGGCCTGAATCCAGCTCTTGTGTAGAGCCATCACTTAAAACAATGGTAAATGCTAAAGCTGAGTGTCCTTTTTGATGGCCTTTCAGGATCTACTTGAAAGAGTACAAGAATAAACGTGCGTTTCATCTGTCAATTAAAAACAAAATGCATTCTCCATCAATGCATTTAGGGGCAAGTTTGTGATAAAGTAAATTGTGCTCAAATATTTGCTAGGTTAAGCGGTGACGAGGACACATACACATCACAGCTGCCTTTTTAAGCCTAATGAGCAAAGACATCAGAACATCGTCTAAAAGTGTTGCACTATAATACAATTAGAGCCAGAGTGAAAGCAATTCCAGCCATAAAGATTCAGAGCGAGGGAGCAGAGACTAAGTGAGAGATGCAGACAAAGAGACAGATTAGCCCAGCTAGACAGAAGCACAACCAGCAGAGGAATGGATGCTCTCAGAGCTAAAGAGATAAGTGCACACTTAAGACATCCATAGGGATGAGAAGCATCCTGTCGGAGACACTGATGAATTTAACATTGCACTTCTTCCTTACAGCTGTTATCCAGGTGCTTCACCAGAGTGTCGTGCTTTACAGACGTAACTCAGCCTTCTACTAACAGCTTAAACAAGATAAGTAAGATTTTCTTGTTTTCCTGTCTAATATAAAACAAGAAGATTTTTAGTTGGCTGAACTGTGCAAAGCTAAGATGTTTTGACATTAAAAGTTTGAGACGTTAAAATAGCAGCTCTGATTGCATAATACAGCTTTTTTTCCATAGTAATGCTTTTCTGGTCTTTGGAGAAAATGTCTATTTTGTACTTGAGTTTTGTGGTCAACACACCATCTGTACTCATTAGGTAATAATTTAAAAGTCAACTACTTCAGTCTAGAGGTTGTAGAATTTTTGCCCACATTGTTTCTGAGATTCAAATAATCATCAGAGAGATCAGTCTCAAGGATAAAATAGTCAAATTAAAAAGTTACCCCTGATTTACTAATTTTGTATGCAGGTGTGGTCCAAGATGTTCAAACTGAACTGGAACCTCAGTCAAAACATTAGAGGAATACAAAATATTCTCACATTAAGAAAAAAGCTCTGACCTTCTGAAATCTTTATGAAAGTCACAGTTAATGTTATTAAAAAGTAACGTATTATAATTTAATTAAGACTGAATCAATTTTTTTTGTAGAATCCTGAAAAAAATGCAACTTACCTCAAATACAGAAAAACTGGAAGCTGGAGATTATTATGGATGAAGAGCCTTCATATCAAGAATGCTTTAAAGTGAGTGCTTTACAGACTAAAAGCTTATCTCTGTATGTTCTATTTTCTCTTAGACGTCAATCTATTATGTAATACCCACAAAAGTCTGTTAATCCCCCAACGACATTAGAACACTGCTGAAGATGCACTTCAACTGATGACTCATCAGGGCTTGATTGCCAGAGTACTGGGCATTATTAGAGGCTGCTGGCCTGTGTTACTACAGCTGGATGTGGAGAACCACTGCACTATGGCACATGCAACCAGGACAATCCAATTTCACTTTGCCTTCAGAGAACAGCTCAAGGATAACGAGGCACTTTGTCTTACAAGGCACAACCTGGGTCCACCCTGCTGTTTCCTGATCAGCTGTTTCTATAGAGTCAAACAGTTGAGGTCATCACATTCCCGCCCCATTGCCAGGAGGATGAATTCTGGCCGGTAAATCACATCTACCTTGGGATGGGTTTAATTTTTTCCCTCAGACTATTTTGGTTGGTATCTATGTCCCCCGGGGTTTTGGAGCTGAAGAGGTTCACTCTGGAGGTTCACTCTGTTATTTTCAGGATGGTTCTCATTCTCAGACAATGGAAAATGATCTTTTTTTTTTTGCTTTCAAAACCTCTTTTCATTGAAATTTCTTCTTTTAATAGAAACAGGTTTTAATAATACCACTGGATTATTTATGTGCATATGAATATGCACACATGAATTTGCACATGTTCCTTTTTTTCACAGCCAAGGCATGGTTAAAATAAAGAATGACTTTATTATTATGAATCACACTGCACAAACACATTTGCATGTGCAACAGTTTTGGATGCCACCACAATTGTCTTCTAAACTACAAAGACAGATGACTTTGTCAATTCAAGTAAATTATGAAATAACAACCAAAGTTTACATTACTATCTCATAAATACATTTTGATACATTCTATTGCGATACTTTTTTTTTTTTTCTGACATAGAGATATAATTTTGATAGATTCTTTTTTTTTTTACAGAACAAGCTACCAATTAAGAACTTCAAATATTATTAACACAAGCAAATTAAGAAGAAACAAAGTTAATTAAAATAAAATTTGACAGAAATAAAACATAGCAAAAAAAAAATTTTTTTAAATGAGCAAACCCATTGCTAATCTACTCTCCTTTTCATAGACATGTGTCATATTACCGTGAAATACATACATGTGAACCTTAACGCTAAAAATGGCCATGCAAAACTGAGAAAATCTCACGATCACAAAATGACATTGTTTTTCACTTTTAACAGAGTACCTCCAACAGTCAGTGCCTTCATTTCTTTAGTTGGTCTTGAAAATTATTTTTTGATTGCTCTTAATACAAAGGATATGATTCGGTAAATAAACAGTAATGTCTTATCTTTTGTGTCTCTCCTTTTCTATTTCTGCCTACAGAATATACAAGTGCTTTGCAATACAAAATTCAGAACACAATCAGCTAAAGAAAATGTGAACTGAGTGTTCAGATATTTAAAAAAGAAAGGTGTGACCATTTGGCAGCTGTCAATAACGTTACCTAATATTACTCAGAATATGTTTTGACGTCTTGTTTTATTGAATAATTACTCTTTAGCACTCCATCAGATCTACATCTCACATGGATAGAGAAGGTCACTGAATCAAGCTCTGCGGCTACTCGGAGCGGATCAGGTGGAACAGGGTGACGTTGTACAGCACCTGGTGACCATTGTTCCAAGCATACAGTGCTCTGTCCTTGGGGTTGTAGTCCAGCATAGAGATGTGGGAATACTTGTTCTGGAAAGGGATGTCAATATATTCATAGGTGGAGGAGTTGGTGTGGAAGGCGTAGTAGACCTTTGTCCCTCCAGAGTAGCCGTTGGTAACATAAAGGGTCCCGCATATCATGAAGGCCTCCCCAGCACTCCTTTTCGGGTGATTAGTGGTCCAGCTCCTAATGACCTGCAACGTCATTGGGTTGAGCTTGCTGATGACGATGTTCCCTGCATTCTGATTGGTGGCGTACACCGCCCAAAGCCCTCCCTCGTCCACCATAAGGTCGATGTCGGAATGGCCACCCCATGAGTAGTGGTAGCGATTGTTGTAGCCAGCGTTTTCCAGCGTGCTGGACTTACTAATGGTGGACGTCTTGAAGTCAAACTTAATGATGGTGTGACTCTGGAACTTGTTGAAGTAGATGGAGCCATTGTAGACCACCTGTCCTGTGCCAGACCAAGGGTGAGGGAGTCGATGAGAGGTGAAGTTGTCTGAGTTCATGAAATCTGCCATGGACTGGTACTCACGAACAAAGCGGTTGTTATGGTAACCGTCCATGTAGTATACCTGATAGTGAAGAGACAGCATAGGCATTATTGTGAAATGCATTACAGCGCAGAGACTCAAACTCACAATTCAGCACTTCAGTATCTAGGTGTTGAACATTTTAACTGGGCAATTCATTCTTCAAGAAGTCCACTATCATTCTGGAATATGCAAACTGTGTAATCACATATGATTAGCTAATTAGAAAGATCTTCCCCAAATACCTGCAATTCTAAATAGGGACACTGCTATTGGTAGAGTACCGGGATTTTTAAAAGTGAATTTGTCAGTTCACTTGTTACTGGGAATAACTGAGTCCAAACTAAAGATATCTGATAAAAATGTATTACTACTATTTGTATCTAAACAGTCCTGTAATTTAATATGCAACAGTCATGGAGTGATTTCAGGGAAAAATACTGCAGGGACAAACAAGAGTGCTGATCCAGGTCAGAAAAGAGCGTTTAAAAATGCAACGTCAGGGCAAACATCAAGGGTACGGTTATTCAAAGCTAATACGACTCACCTTCCACTTAATGTCCTTTGTTTCCACAAAGGACACATTTCTGCAGGGCATTTTTTAATGAACTTACCCTGGTATCATCATCGGGAGCCAAAGGATCAGTCATCCACGAGCCGTATCTTGATCCAGATGTCTTAATAGTGATAGGCTCACTTATTCCCGTCAGCTTCCCACAGGCTGCGGGAAATAAAGAAAAAAACAACTGGGCGTTATATACGATGGAACGTTATGGGTTATCTGCATTTCCAGAATGCAACATCTGCTCATGACATACTCATTAAATGTAAGCTGCAGGTCTGTCAGGCCTGTGCGTGTGAAGCACTCAGGCAGAAGTTTTGAGGCGTCAGCAAATGGCTCACACGATCAGTTCTGTCACCGCGGCAGACAGAGGCAGTCAGGCACTACTTGTGTGGACGTTAGCAATGTTGTCAGAGTGTGCAATAAGGAATATGGATGCGCTCTTTTTCATTGTCCTTGTCTTTCTAACACACTCTCACACACACACACACACGCACACACACACACACGCATAGGTAACCGAACACCCATGGGCGAGTGTCAAGATCGAACCCTTTATCTCTCTGCTTCATTCATATCTATGACTCATGGTTTCATCCATCTTTCCAAAGATGAAAATAAACTCTGCTTGTCACAATTTCTGGCGTTTTAGCCCCCTCCTCCCACCTCTAACGTCCTACGTGTGCACCAGCTACCGCATTCTCTTACCACCCCTCCATTTCTACCCCATTCTCTTACCACTCGTCCATTTCTAGCTCATCTATTGTTTCCTCCTGAGGTATTTTGGTACTCAGCAGTGAAACCGTATCTCGTTGCTTTGATTAAATAAAGCCTAATGACCCGCATATTCAGATCAATGGATTGTTTTACGTTTCACTGGCTTGGCTTTGGGATTTTTACACGAACATTGTACTGATGTTTCTACTCCGTAATCACTGAATAAGATCAAATATATTGATTCCGTGCAAAAAAAAAAAAATATTGACTCAAATCTGATACACTACTGGAATGTGGAATACTGTGCAGCACAGAGCAATACTGAACTGTATAATATGTTACATTATTGTATAGCATGTCATAGCATTGAATAGTGTAGTATAGTATAGTGAGTATAGTAGAACAGACTACCATAGCATGGAATGGTGTAGTATAGTATAGTGAGTGTAGTAGAACAGACTACCATAGGCTAACAAAGCCAATGAACAGATATGGCATGGAGTCTGCATGATTTCTACACACCAATACCCACAACACCCAAATATTGACCTGTGTAATTCCATAATCTCCTTGGGTTTGGACAAGCAGTGATTTATTTTTCCCATTCTTCAGTCTGGGCTTACTGCTGCAAACATAACCCACTTTCAAACAATCCTCCATGGAAATTAATTTTCAATAAATAACGCTTGGATTGATCATCCCTGCACAGATGGGTTATCGCTTGGAGGCATCTGACGTGCGAACGGGACGGATAAGGAACAACAATCATTTCAGTTTTTTTACTTCAACCCCGAGAAGCTCCAACTGACTACAGCCCACCACACCCGTAAAGATTCTGGACATGATACTTAATCGCTGATCCTGTTGATGCAACTGTGCTGCAAAATACTGTATTCAAGACCGACACCTTGTCCTTTCATTATCTGTATGCCACTATAAGACTGGTTTTAATTTAATCAGTTTATGTGGGTTCATTTTGTCTCCAGGGAGCTCAACTTTACATTCATTAACACATTTAATTTTAATTTAAAAATATAGTGACGTTTACAGTTGACAGCACTTCATACATGATAAAAAAACAAATAATATTTGATGCTTTGGTCTCATCTTTTTTTAGATATTTTTGCAGTGATTGGCTATGTTTAAGGGCTTTTAATTGTTTACTCCTACAGACACCATTCCACCACTTCTGAACATTTGTGTTTATAGGTCATGTGATGCATTTCTATGGTAATATCACAGGCCTTGGTTTTAAAAAAAATAATGGAACAGGCTGTGATTAATCTTTCTCTACCACAATGGATTGTGAGTAGTTCATACAGAATGGGGAGTATTGTAGTGTTTTAGTTCTCAGAGCCTTCCTCGAAGGTGATTGTCTTTCCGACTGTATGTAGCAGTATGCCCTTGGAGATATGAACCTACTGCTCTCTTAACTGTTCACAAATGATATAGACAAATTCTCGAAAAGTTCCTCCTCTCAACTAGTGTAAAAAGGACCAAAATTGCATCCTGTGCAGGAAACGATTGTTCATTAGTTCACTGAAACAACCCAAATCTCTCGTTAGCTACCTTCTTCCACTGAGCTGCACAGTATGGTCTGTCTGACTTTAGGCTTTTAACCACAAAAAAATCTTGTAAGCACTTCCAACCGGCTTTTCATTGAATCCCCACAATCTCATATTCATAGAACATTTTGTGCTAAATTTGAGAAGATGGCATGTCAGCACCTCATTACACTGACGCTGACACCAAAGGTAATCTGATTTACCATCATCACTCTCAAAGCAATAATGTCATGCCTCCAGAGGACCTTGATTTGTTCATTATGGAGAAGTAAGGCATGTCACTCTAGAGCTGTCAGACTTGCCCCAGGTGTCAAAAACAACACTCCCAATCACAGTCTGGATAAAGCCTCCCTGAAATTGAGTGATCTTCATGCTTCAGCAAAAATGCTTCTTTGATGAAATTCATTCTTCTATATTTAAATTAGTGCATTTAATTAGATTTATTTCCATGGAAATTGTACCTGTGCTAATAACAACTGGTAAATAAACTATAGAGACAGACTCAAACAAATAAAATATCTACTTTGTGCTATATATACATTTAAAGTAGTATATTATGTGCTAATAATTAAAAAATATTTGAACTTACCTTTATTATAAAGATTGATTTGGTCATCAGTATTTGTGTGTGTGTGTGTCTGCATGTGCATATGTGCATGTGTATGCGTGTGTGTGTGTGTGTGTGTGTGTATGTGCATGCATGTGCTTGTTAAAAAGCTCAGTTATATTCATCTGTGTGAATATATCTGACTACCGTGAGCCACACTCTCAGAGAGAGGGCGTGTTGGTGTTAGTGTTCAGGCTCAGCCTACCTAATTTTTGCATGCACGCTCGAAGCCTCTCCTCAAGATCTGACACCCTGCTGTGGAGCTCCTCGTAGTCATAGGCTCCGATCTCCTCCTGCAGCTCGCTTAGCACTGACGTCAGATTCTTGACCTCCTCTTTAAACTGCAATACCAATTTTGCATCGGCCTTGTATTCCTCCAACACTGGGATCATTGGCCTAAGCTCCTCCATTTTCACCTTTATGGCCTGTAAGGTTAAAATAGGCTTGGTTCAGTAGGCATGCTTGCAACCGCTCTGCTCCAACACCTGCCTGGCCCTACCTCGCCCTCTCTGTCTAGCATGAGTGAACCATGTGCCTAACACAGATGCAGCATATGGCATGTCATAAGCATGATAAAACAAGTCCTCAGTACACGAAGAACAATTGGAAAAACTCCTTTATTGTTCAATGTTTAAAATGCAGCGTCTTAAAGTGATTACATGCTTTGCGTCACATACAGCATTGTTTACTCGTTCCCCTCCCCCGCCCCTCAGTAATAAAACGTGCATTAACAAACCTGAATGAGGAAAGACACGGAAGAAATATCACCATGACACAAATAAATGCCTGTTCAAGGAATGTTTCTATAGTGGCATGCACAGAAAGAGCATAACGTGGAGCTTAACGGTGCTTATTGATTAAAAAAAAAAACCTAAAATGGTGCAAATGTTCTGTAGATCAGCTCAGGATTACAATGGGATTGAACTTGCTCTTCAGTCTCTGCAGCTTTGATATAATTCATAATGTTAGCCCTGCAAGCAAGAAGATGAGATACTGTTGAATAGCTAACTGGCTAGCCTATCTGAAGTACACACATACACACGGTGCAGCCAGGCACTATGCACAGGACAACACTCTGCATTCCACGCAAAAAACAGGTGAAGGACACACCATGCAAGGACACAAGCAAATGTTCGAATTATTTGTAGATGCACAAATATCTGTGATAGCAGTAACAGTGAAGTGTCAAGATAACCAACGTATCAAGCACAGCCAGTCAAGCTACAAATATATAAAACCTGTATGCAGAGAGCATTACAGTCTCATTAATAATTCATAAAGCTCCAAGACACAGAGGACATCCTGAAGTGCCAAATTACTCCTGTACAAACAGACAAAGAGACCCATCTCTGCCAATCCCATAATTCAGTTCGATCAAGCATAGCTCTTTACGGGTTCGTCCTGCCGCTGAAATGTTAGGCGTGTAGATGCGTGAGGGCATGCTGGAACATGCTGCAGTTAAGACTGTGCAGGAGAGACTGCGGTTTGAGGTTCATGCACACATCGTCATGCCGAATGGTGCTGAGATCTGGACTGAAATGATGGAGGGGGAATTTCGTGCAAACTGAGTGTTAAGGTTATGATATTCTTCCATCATGAGGCTGAACGTTTTCTGTCCCTATCTTTTATGTTTTAGTAAAACACTATAAATAAACGCTGTAATAGACAATCAATGTTCTCTTTACAAGGCAAATTAAAATGATTAAAATGAAGCAGTGCAGCAAATTAACTTGGAGCGAGACTTTGTGAGAAGAAAACGTAGCATTTATATATATTTACTGTAAATGGACAAAAGCAACTGAGTTAAAAATGGAGCCAGCAAGGCAGGTTGAAAGAACGAACCAACGAAGATCTTGCTCATACCTTGTATTGCTTAGCAATGTTCTGCTTGTGACTCTCCTCCACCTGTTTGAACCTGGTCTCCAGGCCCCTTAACTGCACCTCCATCCGCTGAACATACTCCAGGTCTTTCTGCGTCCTTTGGTCCAAAGTCTGGATGGACTGGGTCATGTTCTGTACCTAGATGGGTGGCAAAGACAAATTACCACAGCATGGGATATGAACTTCCACAGAGCATGCTGGGCATGGAACCAGTGCCAAATTTGTAATTCTTGTCAAGATATTAATGGAGTTTTAGTCATGTAATGGAAGGTCAATATAGTGCAAGAAGGTATAAAGCTGTGTGTGTGTGTGTGTGTGTGTGAATGCACATGCGTGTGTGAGTGTACAAGTGTATATGTATATGTGTGAGTGCACAAGATGTGTGTGGGTGAGTGTACACATGTATGTGTGTATCCGTGTATGTTTGTCCTGTTTGCGAACGGTAAAGGTTACTTTTTCCAAGAGCTGTTTCAGCTGTTTGGTCCTGGCATCCCGCGAGCACATGGTCTGCTGAGGAGCCACCACGGTGCACACACACCTGCCCTCGCTGTCCTGCGCCGAGCTGTACACCTGCCAGGACTCCTCAGGGTTCGCAGGAAACACCTGGGCAAAGTGCGGACAGACACATAGACAGGCACACAAGGTGAGCATAGGAGAACCTGGAGATAGGTCACACCATATGCTGTCGACAACATTTCAGCTTTACACAAGATCCCTGAGCACCTGACTAAGGAAATGTGCTTTCGATTACCTGTTAAAGCTTTGTTGGGTAATGAAAAAATATATATATCTAGACTGACTACATATCCCATAAGGCTTGGTCAAGAACCTATGTGTTATGTAGCCCAGGGAGCATCAGTGTAATGGAGGTCTGGTGATACAGTGAATGGTGGAGTGTCTTATCATTACTGTGTTATCATTTGCTATAAATTCATGTTATTTATATGTAGTCCTTATTTTGGGACTTTGCACCATTTTTTCTGAGCTCTTCTTGAGAAAAAAAAAAACCCAGCCAAGCATTTGAATTATTTTAACACGTTGGGTTCCAGCCAGATGCTGCCAATGACAAATCCACAAGACATCCCTCAGCACGATCTGCAGGGTCTTCAAACCCCTGGGACCACCACACCCAGTCGAAGGACTATCGTCCATACGCATCTGACTGCTGGGACGTCCAGGAGCTTTCGTGGTTCATAAGTTCAACCACAGTTAATCTTTCTTCATTGGCGTTTTCTTAAGGCTCCGTGATCAGATGATATATATTCAGAATGCAAAAGAGCCACCTTGATTTTGAAAATGAAGAATCCCTTTCCAGTGTTTCATCTTTAATCTCCAAAAATGATGTAAATGACATTACAATTCGCAGTGAGATAACAAGGAGATTTAACGAAGTTTAAAGTGCATCTTTGTAAATCAAATGAATTTGTAGTAGCCTGCTGTATGTTGACATGATCAAACCATAATATTACTATCTAAAAAGGTTAAATGGGCATTGTATAATCTGCAGAAATGCGTCCAGATAAATCCACTCTGGCCACAAAAAAAGCACTTTTAAGGTAAGATACTTAGGCAAACCATAAAATTAGCACTCCTTTCCAGTAGCAGCATTCAGATTTCCTTTCTGGAAAAATCTGTATTTCTGATGGCTGATAATCAGAAAACAGGACTCCAGTAGATTATAGGGGTGCTGAGACGAAGAATCTTTTTTTTGCAGTGATTACAAAAAGCGTATTTCTTATTTGGTCATTTTGTCCTTGTTAAATATTACACAGTAAACATTTCCTGGCAAAACAGATCTCATGGCTAGAGCACCAAAAGTCAGAAATAACTTGAAATTGTGTTCTCACAGTTTTTCACAGTTCAGATGTTGCACGTACTTGTCTGTGCACCATCACTTAATTCGGCGCTACTTTGATTTCACGTTTACATGAAAAGACGAAGGATCCCCTTAAAGATGTATTTCATGCATTGTTAACAACGAATGTGAAATTAAAGGCTATTAGTACATTTAACTCCACAAAAGGCGAGGGTGACAATATGGCTGTATGTCAGTGACATACTAAAACACCTTTAACACTAAATTATATTTTAGGTTACAGCACAATAACTAATAAAATAATATTATTAATTAAAAAGCTAAAGCCTAAGTTTACCGTAAGCCCAATAGACAAAAAGGTTGTTTGTTGTTAATTATTATATTTTGATTAGGCTACATCGTTTCTCCAGAGCGTAAAATAGCGCAGCAACTCACGCCCGTGCTCCGGTCCGGTACACCTGGAGGAGCCGCGATTAGTTTCGTTGTGTTCAGTCCTACAAGGGAGGGCAGCGTTTGCGACATCCAATTGGTGATCATCGCCATCGTGCTGAGCACAACTCCAATCTTCAGTAAAGGCACCGACATCTCTGCGCTCCCCTTTTCTCTAAATCCTTCATTATACGCATTCCAGGGGAGAATTATTCTGGCAACCTGTGTTGCCGATAAAAGTTTGGTATTGCATTTGAACCCCCGTTTCGGACAGCGTTGCCTCTGTCATGACTGGTACGCATCCTTTAATTCACTCTTAAAGAATAGTGTTGTATGGATGCGCTTGCTACGGAATATACTTGTTTGGTCTTCACGCCTGCATTCGAATAATGCGAATGGCGGAGACCCGTTAGAGTATCTCGTTCGTCCGGTGTCCCCGCCCACCGAGCATGTTGGTGAAATATTCATGATAATTGGTTAAATATTCATGATTGCCTCAGCTCTCGCTTTTTTTGGCTGAGTTCCTATACGTGTACATTCTTGTAGTAAAGTATTACATAAACTGAATATTCTGCCGGAATTAGCTGTGTAGTGTCAGAACACAAGATCATAAGATCCAATTATTAGAATGATAATTGATTAGATAATGTAATTTTATGTGACCCATTGTTGCGGAATAAACTTTATGCTCATGAAACAGAAAAGCTCACATTCTTCTGTTCAAGGACTAAACTATATTTCAGATGAACAAAGGAGAAATTAAATAACATTGACTTTGATGCCATAATATTAAACAAAAATCTCGAGTGTTCGCAGTAAAAATTCTTTGAAATATTTATAAGCGATCCTTTATTGAATATTTCACAATCGTATAAACATGAATATATTCCTAACATGAATATATAGTGAAATGAAAACCACTTACAGTAATGAATGGTCGCCATATATATGCAGTTCTATATTTTACTTTTGGTTTTCTTTTCTTTTCTGTTTGTAATTTTTTTTTGGACATTCATGTAATGCTGAAAAGCCAGTAGATAATTCCTCTGGGTGACAGAACCTGCATTATCCAACAGGGGGCAGTACAGGTTTCTTTATCCTCGCGTGTTTTCGTTGTTCCTTATAACAGTGTATCCAGGATCATTTGTAACCTCTATCTCTAAATAACACCTCTTAACACTTAAGGACTGGCTTTAATTCAAATAGCGTAAACAGAATGTATGCTGTTGGCGTCCATAGTGTATTTTCAATTCAGTTCCTGAACTTGGTGATTGATGGTATGTCATGAAGACTCGTGCAATCCACCAAACAGTTTGCTGATGTTTTATCTTAATGTCTTCTGCATGCCTAAAACAAGGTAACAGAAGACTAATGGAAGTTTTTTCCACTTTCCTATTCATTTACCTTGATATTTCATACAAAAAAATCATTCAGGTGTCTCCAGTATGTTCCTTCCTTAAGGAGCTTCTATTGAGTTTCAGTAAAGAAGACCTGCCAGATTTGAGCAAGCACAGTCGCATTAAATTAAACACAATATTAAATATTTAACTTTTTCCAACTTCCAACAAAATGCTGTTTGACTTTCACGCATCTTTAGACTCACGATTTAGACTCGTTTCTTGGCATCGCTAAGAAACTTTAATCTCAACCTAACTAAGTATTTTCTCACGACAGGTGTTAACAT
This sequence comes from Sternarchorhynchus goeldii, assembly GCA_028565775.1. Lineage (NCBI taxonomy): Eukaryota > Metazoa > Chordata > Actinopteri > Gymnotiformes > Apteronotidae > Sternarchorhynchus > Sternarchorhynchus goeldii. The sequence goes on along the minus strand of JAOXYF010000006.1, from coordinate 1,937,357 downwards.
TGCTCAATGCATCAATTAGCACCCTGAAGCTGTTCCCCACACCAAAGGTGTTTATACATACTTTGAGCCACAGAAAATTAATTTACACATAAGAAAACGAGTGAGACTCTAGAGGAGCACATTTAAAAACAAAAATAAAGAATGAAAACCCGAAATGACTCTCATGTTGAGCAATTCAGGACGTTGTGATGTGGCACAAAATAAAAATGGCCATTCAAAAGCCTGATTTTTGGCAAGTACATCAATACTGAACTACAAGCACTTTTTCTGATGTTTATATTTTATATCATGAATAATAATTAAATAATCATTTTAAGGCAAGAAAAGATTGGAGGTGGCCTTGCTCTAGGCATTTTCAATATTAATAATCTTCAAAATGTGCCAATTCTGGTACGCTAATCTATTTACACTGTCAAGTCAGACACAGGGTCATAGAGAATTTATCAGTGTGGTTTTCTTGCTGAGTCAGAGAAATATTAACACGGCAGTAAAATTGCCGTTTTAATACAAAGAAGAGACTTTAGCGCATAGAATATTGAACGAAGACTGGGTGAAAAAGAAAACAGGCTATTCCGACATGCTTCGCGAGTAAGCATCTCTGTTTTCGAGTAAGCATATCTATTTCACTATCTTTGACTCAACTTGGTTTTAATGCTCAACACATTTGTTTTGTTTAGTTTTCTTTGCTTTGCTTTCGGGAGGTTTGTACAAAAATTACCATGGTGTGAGCTTGGGGTAACATTATCATTAACATTACTTTATTGTCTTCGAACGAAAAGTTGTGTAAAAATCTGTGTGGTCGAAGAAGCGGAGAAACCCCGCAGTCATTATTCTGTTAAAATATGCTTACCACATTATTACATCTGGTATAAAAGCGTAACCTAACCCAATTATGACAGGAGATTTGTAATGGCACTACGGGCATATTTCGTGCATATCAGACTAATTAGATTGCGGTAGTTGGATGGGGGAAGAAAATGGCGTTTATAAACCTACTTGGGTGAGTTCTGTGCCCATCAAGACGAGGAGGGTGAGACTCAATAGCTTGCTCGCAGGCTGCATCTTCCGCCGCCGTTACCACCAGTCCGATGTTATCACATGCAGATTTGCTTTAGTACAGTGGTCCAAGCTCTCTTTTCAGGCACCGTCTTGAATCTGTCTTGAAGCCTTCAGTCACAAAATAAAGGAACAGATGAAATCTGGTTTGCAGTGCCGTCTTTTAGCATATTTATTGCATCTCAGTTTGTCGACGCTTCCTCGACCTCTTCCTTTATTATCTTTGAAGATGGCAAAAGGCAAAACAATGGCAGAGCAATACCAGAGACAAAATATTACTTCATCGCTAGCAAAAGTTGGCTTCTTAATGCAAGCTCGGAGGTGTGGGAAGGAAATTTGAGAAACGAGGAGCTATCCGTGCAGATGAACCGGATGTGACACGGGCAGGCGTGGGAAATTCAAGAGCGGCTGGGCGGGGAAGGTGTGGAGCTGTAAGAAAGAGCGGCTGTTCTTGGAATAAGTGCTTACTGGAGCTGGATTCTCCTTTTTAACAAGTTAGCATGATTGCACAACATCCTCGAGCCACCAGCACAGGTTTATACCAACAACGGGTTAATCTGTAAATGTGACAGGAGTACAGCCCGGTTGCTATGGCGACTGCGTCCTTACTCCGTGGCTCCCCCTTGATTGTGGACGAAGAAGTGGTTTCATTACTCTGCAAAGCTTCCCCTGGGTCTAAGCGGGTCATTATTATAAAGAGAGGGAGTTTTCCTGATTAAATTCAGTTGCTATGTATCTTTAATGCATCCTGCGCACAAACAGGTATATACATCTATGTTCCTAGATGTATGTTCTAAATTATGAGCGTATAAAGTATTCTTCATGTACATGCATTTTTAAACACAAACACATATCTCTATGGCGATGACTGTATGTTTGATAATTACAATCCCACCTGCTTAATATATCAGACTGTGGTTTAGAGACTGTGGTTTAGAGACTGTGGTTTAGAGACTGTGGTTTGAGGTTTATGTGCACATCGACATGCCGAATACTGTTATCTGATATCTCCTTAACAAATGAAATATTTCATATTTAAAGTATTAGTTATTGACCATTAAAGGTCTTCCACAATGGCTTTTGAGAGCTGAATCACTTTCCACTTGCTCAGTCATGGCTCCAAATGCCATGGTCATTTAGGACAGTCTGAAGGCTCTATGGAAATGATGTGTCAAGCCCTGTGCACAATGAAGGTCCCTGGCTTTAAAGGTTGAATGGACCTTTTCCATTTAAAAACCCTTCAAAAAACAAATTGGATGTACAGCCTGAAAATGAGTCTTTAATGGTCAATTCTACAAATGGCATTTGCATCAACCAGTGTTAGTTCGCAGCCCTAGTTCTACATTGGCAGGATGTAAAACTCTCTTATCCAGGGCACAGATCTCTTGCGTTGTATGTCACAAAAAAAAGGTGTATTTTTACTAGTTTTTTAATGAATGCAAACATAGTGCTCTTCACTTAGCCAGAACGGAGCCCTTGAGAAGCACAAGATAAGTACGCCCCACTTTCCTGCTCTGCCTCTCGCCTGCTTTGTTAGAGATCTCCACTGATCTAAGATCTGATCTCAGTGGAGAAAAAAACGATCTGAGTGGAGGAAAATAGTGCTGGCACTGTTTGATCATCCCCAACACTGAGATGCTCACAGCCAAACCCTCACAAACTTAAACCCGGCAGTTTTGGGTTTTCATTTTGCATTGTGCCACATTATTGCTTTTACATTCCTTTTAACTGTAAGCAGAAAATTAATACAAGCTTAATGAAGTTTGTTTATGCAAGTCCTGGAGATTAGTCAATGAAACCTCAGAAGGAAAAGCACTGAGCCACCCGGGTTGTTTTTCAATTATGATCTGCCCTTTCAGGGCCACCTGCTTGGTAACACCTTAATTTTTTCCCCCATGTCATTCTGCTCCACACATAATGAAGCTCTCATTCAATTCATCAAGGTGTCCGTGCATGTTGGAGTATCACTGTCTCAGGATCACACTCTTCCCATTTTTTATGACTAAAATAATGAGATGGGATTTGTCTCGGATGAAACGAGGGACGACGGACGCGTGTGAAGTAACTCAGCAGTGACACGGTGACAATACACGCTTGATGCCCTGAGTGATCACTACAAATGAAAAACAAAACAGAACTGTGCCGTGATGTGAAAGAAAATGACAAGTCATTATCTCAATTATCCTAATCAACAGCATTCAGTGGTCAGCTGCGCTAGTGTCTGACTGTAGAAGCCCTGCACATCATTAGGGGGAGAAATACTGCCAATACACACTGGCCTCTGCAAGCCTTTGAAGTGGGGTTTTCATCAATAAAGTGTACAATTCTAATGCGCCCAGGCTTCTGTGTTTGTGTGTGTGTGTGTGTGTGTGTGTGGTTGTATGTGTGTGTGTAGTTTTTTTTTTCTTTGACTCCTTATATGCTCATCCATAACTGGAAAAGTGATCTTTTAATATTGTCATTCAACGCTGGATTCTGTATTTCAGAGTAGGATCCATAGCAACTATGAATGAGATTAAAAACTGACTTTGGTTTATCTGAAATTCAAACAGACAGTTTTGTAAACATCTTGTTGATTACAAAACATCTGTCAGAATATTTTATAGCTACACTACTATACTGTATGAACTGCAGCATACTCGGATATTAACCCTCAACTCATATAATGGTAGATACTGTATGAGAATATTTCCCTGCAGCTAGAGCCACAACCCCCAAGTGTTAAAGAACGGCAAGCAATAAAGTGGTAGTGAACTGGGTTCATCTTTTCAGATCAGGAACATCAGTCAGTAAGCAGGCCAAACAGATGATGACCAATTACAACCTCTTACAATATAAACTAGTGCAGTGCAGGGTTGTCACAGAATCAGACGTAAACACAACCTTGACTGTGATGACACATCATTCACAAACACTACAAAACACTTTTTTTTTCAAACAACTCCTTGACAACAAACCAGATTTGCCTCAGCTCACACACAGGTTGCTTTTGTTCTAGGAAGTTAGACAAGTTCCTGACACATCCTAGAACTCCTTATGTCAAGATATTTTCCTGAATTCTGTTTGTGTTGGTCAGACACCTACTACATTATAAGCAGGCAGATATTTGTGCAGCTGATGCTGTGAGAGACCAAAGGTTAAATACCTCTCATTCTTCCACTTAATCTAAATAACTAGTTTGAGTGTTTCATGTTTCTCTGCACTGCGCAAAAAAAATTACAACACTTAGCCTAAAATTTCTTTTTATTTCATAGCTTTAAAAAAACAGCGTGGAGTTGTTTTGGAATCTGCCATCTTCTTCTCAAAGATGTTCTATTTATGGTGTCAAAAAGAGACATTTTCATACCATGTATGTTTTTTTACAGTGCAGCGTTAAATCGATGATGGTGGTAACAGAACGCAATAGCCAACACCATGAAAGGGCTGAGACAACCTGCAGGCTTATGACATTTAATTGTATTTCTTTGAAGCAACATGAAAGGTTTTGAACTTGTGGTTCTAACTGCAAGGCACTTTACCTCAGTAACAGTGCCACAGATTGTGTTGTTATTAATTACAATATTACTATCATGTGATAAACCTGTGATAAACCTTGGTGAATTCTACAGATCAATTCACACCACAGTTCATGGTGACAACCTATACCCGTTTCATTAACCAAATGTAAATCCATATTCGTAAGGCAGTACTGATTCATTTCTTTTAGTCATGTGTTCTCTGTAGCCCCACACCTTGGCACAGTTCTCTTTGTCAGGTTAAATATATCGCAGTGCTGTACCGCACTCATTGTTTCAAGGTGGTGTTCACTCAGATTGCTGTGGAAATTCTAGCAAGAAAGATCTCGGATTCCATCAGGCTTCAGCAGAAGATTATCTATAACAAAGATATTCATTTAATGATGGCCATAATATCGATTTTATAACCCCCTAAAGATCTTGTATTTTGTCTCAGTTAACCTGCCATGGGCTGTGGGAGCATGCATTATACACAGAGGCAATAGCAGGGCTGTAGGAGGAGTGGTGGTTTTCTGCAGACCATTTTAGTTGTGTTAGAATAGCTTGGGCAGATTGTTAGTAGAGCGATGTCACATTTTGTGTGTCACACAGCAGATCACTGCAAATGCTACTTATTTTAACACACGTTTAGTTGGAACTCATTGTAAGTGAAATAAATACACCATTTATCCTGTCAAAAAAGTGATTTTTATATAGAGAGAAATACAGTACCAATAATTATGGGTGAATTATAGGGGTTGTAATGTCTTGACAGCTTGTGACAATGCATGAAATCCCTTGTTCAGACAGAATAGGAATAAAAGAACACAACTAAAGATCAAAAGCAGTCACAACACCCTGCCTCTTATCACCAAACACTTGCTTTGAGTAGAGATGAAGTTTCATAACAAGATTTACAAGGCTGTTAGACCTAAGGCAGTCGTTATGTTCTAGGTGCAAGAGGGGGATGAGTAGACAACCATATGTTCCTGTATTTATGCTCTTAAAGCACAGATGAAATAAAAAGTCAGGATGTTTTCAGTGAGTTGGCTCCTCAAGCATTTAGTTGAGTGGCCATCACAGACACACTGCTCGTCCGCAGTCCATCAAATCTGAAATGCAAACTTTAGTTAGTCATACTTCTGCACGCCCAAATGTGTGGAACACATATGTGTGTTTGCAGGAAGCGGTGTGACTTGAGTCATAGACTGTCGTGTTTGGCTGCCAAGCCGATGAGGATGGAGATGCAGCTCTGGCTGTGGGGACCATCTGTCTCCCTCAGTGGTTCGTGGACAAAACAAGCCCCTCTCCCTCGTGCCTCTCCTTACCCATGGTGCACTGCTGCGTGGGAGGAGGTGACACTGGCACCAAGCTAAAGAGCAGCTTATTGAAATCTCTCCCAAAGGATGAAGCATTGTTTTGTGCAGAGTCTACACGAAACACTTGGGTCACACTTTCAAAGAGAGTTTTTCACTGGCAGGGGTGATGGGAGATTCAAGCAAACTGGAATGAAGACACACCAGGTCCCAAGATTGTTTGCAGGTGGTAGTTTTTATTCTCAGTAAGACTTCAACAACAAAGGCACCTTCTACTCAAAGCGCACCTTCTACTCAAAGCGCACCTTCTACTCAAAATCCCTTTCTTTCAACCAAACTAGATTTTAGGGTTGGTGCAATGAAATTTTGGCTTCAGGTGGTCAGTTACATGGTTTTGAGAGCTAAGTAATAGGAATGATGGCAAAAAAGCTTCTAAACAAGCATTTTTACATTTATATATTCAGCATTTAGCAGACGCTCTCATCCAGAGTGACTTACAAAAGTGCTTTCCTCTCTACTCACAGAACAGTGAAGTAAGTAGCAAGTTACCTTTGACTTGTAACACTGCTAAAATACAGGAATCAGTGCTTTTCCTAGAAAAAGTCCAAAACAAGCTCTGTCAGATGATGAGTACAATCAATGACAAATGATACCAAACAAGAGCTAGAGTTTTAATTAAAAACATTAATGAGGATGAGCATTAATGAGGACTAATGAACACATGAACCTCACAGCAAAGGAAGCTTTAATGAACACATGAACCTCACAGCAAAGGAAGTTTTAATGAACACATGAACCTGACAGCGTTTTAGCAATTCTACTAAGCTTTTGCGTAATAATCATTCCCCTTCGGGTGTGGGTCACATTACATTCTGTCACTCATATAATGCAAAAACTCTGGCTATCCTGCTGGAAGGTAGTCAATTATAGGTTCGATGACAGGAGCTGAACTAGAGTGCTAGGTCAACAATTAGAGTGCGTCTCTGTGCGTGTCTGTGGAAGGACTCTGTCTGGAAGATGGGAAGAGTGACGGATCAGGCCATTGTCACAGGTAATGTTTGCTCTAGCACTTTTGCTCTCCTTCATTCTGGCTGGCAGATAATAACGGATGGCTCGAACAAGCCTCTCCATCTGTCATGCTGCTGACAGCCAACCGGAGTGGAGTAGGCCTCAAATTCTCTCCATGAGTTCGAGACAGAGAGCAGCAACCAAAGACAGAGAAAACCCCATTAGCTCCCAGGCAGGAATGAACAATGCACACAAAAATAAAGCAATGAGGTGTCAATGAAAAGAAAAAAAAGAGAAAACAAGCCAAAACAAAACCGGGTCGTATGAGCAGTGTCAACAGATACTTTATAAACCAAGTTTTTTATTTTATAGCGCTTTTAACAACCAAGTGATATGGGTTAACATTTGGGACTTGGCATCACATACATAAGGCAATTGTCTATGGTTAACCATAGACATCCTGATAGAAAAAACACATTTGAGTGCTCAAAATATTTTTAACACCACACCTACACTTTACAGCACTCAAAAAGATAGACGAGCAAAATAGCCCAGGAAGTTGCAGTTGGCTATCAAGTTATTTTTATACAGCGAACAAATCCTGCAACCACATTTCAAAAATGTATTTTGGTTTAAAAATAAATAAATAAATGAAGAAATAAATAAACCCTTGGCAACATGATTTAGCTAAATACTGTAGAGAGGAAACCTAGGCATTCTAAAATATTCATATTTCTCTGCAAAACTACATTTGAAAATAGAAAAATCAGTTTTTGGTTTAACAACCGTTTGAAGAGATAATTAGGGATTGAAGGATAGCAAGCTTTTCCAGTTATCTCATACGTGAATTGTAAACTCTGAGCCCTTGGTTCAATATTCTCTGCTGAGCTGTCTAAAGGGATGATATATTTGATGGGAAGACGGAGTCCGAGACAGTAGTTTGAACCCAGGAGGTTATCTGAGAAGCTTGCTGCAAACCACCTGGGCTTTGTAGATAATTGGCAGAGCTTTTGTGGTAAGGCTTTTCTATTTAAGGAGGAACTCTAGGCTCTTGGCTTTGATGGATTCTTTACTGCTATTTGTGCAGAATAAGGGGACACTACACTCTAAAAGCCCTGGAAACATAAAGAAAAAAACGCCATATGCAGTGTCAATCCATATCTACTCTGCAGACATGATTTTAGTACAAACATTTTTTTGTTATTACTCAGCATTCCTTATGGGGACAAAACAACTATTTCAGGGCATCTAAACAGAACAAGTCTTTGCCCAAGACGTGCACAGATCATTACCAACAAAACCCGATCACACCACCATCCATCACTCCGAATATCAGTAACAAACCACACAGCTCCACCCGAGGCCATCTGCGTCCCGGAACACCTCCATCACCTCCATCTCTCCACTTTTTTCTTCTCAGCACTTCTCCACTTTCTCCCAAGCCTGGTCTGGTCCAAGCCTGAGCCACCAGCTGATCATTAATGTACGACACCAGGCTAGCACACACTCCATTATGGATTGCGCTGTATTCGCCCCCCAGGTGTTACAGTAGAGCACCAGCGCAGAGTGGGAAGGAGCCTGCGTTCGAAGTGGGAAAAGAGCCACCAGCTGTATCACGTCACAGATGGAATGGGAGCAGGAAAGGAGGTAGTCAGTGTGCTTTGCGAGACCTGAGCTTAACGCATTAATGTGAGAACAGTGAGGAGCACCTGACACAAAACCTACTGCAGTGACTCCCTACTCACAACAGCACCACTGGAGAGAAATATCAAACACAGCAAACCTAAAAGCAGTGGAATTTTTTAAAACTGTATTTGTTTAACCTTTGTTACATGGCAACTAAGATATGACATAAATTATATGACATTTATTAAATAAAATATGACATTAATTAATGTGCAATTTACTGAATAAAGATGCGTAACAATACATTGATACTCTTACATAAAAGTAAACAGAAGAATGGTGTTAAACAGTGCTAGTATGCATTTAACAAAATACTGCCTTTTTTCTATTCCACAGATCCCTGTAGTGAGAAATAGACCAAACACAAACAGCTCAAAACGTGTATCAAATTAACATCAATACAGAAAGCTGGAAATTACAGAGCCCACAAACATACGATTTTTCTAGTAACCCCCAACCCCCACGCACTCAGACGCACATACCCATCTACAGCACCACGTCTAAATAATACATGAACACATATCTGCCCCACCTACTGCAGGTCTAATGGACTCTGTAAGTAAAAGGAACATGTACCAAAGAGCAGAGCATTCCTACACATGGGCATATAGTGCTGCCCTTCATCACTGAACTAAGGCCAGTTTCACTGTGTCCCTTGGACAATCAACAGCAGCAATTGGCAAGGGAAACTGGTCCTTGAGCAGTACACAAAAAAAAAAGTCTCTTTCTGGCACTTTCTGTATCCCTGTCTCTTCCTCTGGAGGCCATCATAGATCTTAGCAGATGGTCCCAGTCTGGGAGGCTGTAACGTGGGTGTCTGTTTATATAGCCTTCGTGTCTCATAGGTCCCTTGGATCAGAGGGCCCTTCCTGAACCAATATGCTGAATTCCTTGGACTGTGATCAGAGTTCTCACTCTATGTTGTCTGCTGCTTTCTGTGTTCTAACACATGCAAGGCTCAGATCTTGACTTTGTTACACACTGTTATGTTTATCATTGTTTAAACTCTTTGATGTACATGATGCAAACATTATAGTAAAGTGATCGCTACACACAGACTGTAGTTTGAATGCGTCGTAAGCACCAAAAAAGATGAAGTTTTGAATATGAAAATCACAAAAGGATTATGGTCACATTTGCACACTAGGCAAAGCCAAGCCACCTGTCCAAATAAATAAATCACTGGTTCACTTTCTCCTCTCCTTCACACCATGTATGTCGAGTGGCTCTAAATGTGGTTCTACACATCTATGAAATTGCTTTCACACCCTACACTCCCCGGTTGTCATAGCAACATGATCCAAGTGATCTTTTAGAATCTTCTTGAGAAATGTTCTTTTTCCCCCCAAGCCAAAGCAAGATGAAAACAATAGTGTGTGTATGCGTGTGTGTGTGTGTGTGTGTGTGTTTGTACTATTATTTACCCACCTTAAAAACAAAAAAAAGCGGATGTAGTTTGAATATTTTTCTTAAATATTTATAAGACCACAAAATACAGAGTGCAACAACAATTTTTTATAAGTGGTTTTTAAGTTTGATAATTATGGAGGGCTGAAAAATCTATATAAGAAGAAGATATCTGTATAAGAAGTGATGAGTAAGAGTCATAAAGGAAATAATAATCAATACTCTTCTATTACCAGGATGTTATTGTATATATCAGTGGTTTATAAAATTTAAAGCATCAACTTCATTTTTCTCTGCAGCTGTCTCTCTCTGTCTCTCTCTCTGTCTCTCTCTCTCTGTCTGTCTCTCTCTTGTGCTACATCTAAAAGCAGTCTCTCAGGTTTTGCAAGCAAAATATGTCATACAATATCACCTTGCTTCAATGCTTGTGATTAATTTTGCATGCAAACATTTTGTAATGAAAACAACAGAGAGCAAGCCTTCCAGAACACGCTTAAGAACAGAGAGCAAGCCTTCCAGAACACACTTAAGAACAGAGAGAAAGCCTTCCAGAACACACTTAAGAACAGAGAGCAAGCCTTCCAGAACACACTTAAGAACAGAGAGCAAGCCTTCCAGAACACACTTAAGAACAGAGAGCAAGCCTTCCAG
>JAOXYF010000006.1:1907560-1917730 GCA_028565775.1 Sternarchorhynchus goeldii | reverse complement strand
ATAGATAGATAGATAGATAGATAGATAGATAGATAGATAGATAGATAGATAGATAGATAGATAGATAGATAGAGAGACAGATTTCTCTGCCACTGATAAAGATCTTTGTGGGTTTGTAGCCAGTGGTCTCCAGTGCTATGCCTGTAACATTGTCGAGGGGCAGAGGTATGTTGATGTTGGATGTTCCAGCCCAGAGGTCATCGCCTGCTCCCATTTCCACAAAGGCTTCAAGCAGCGTTTCTGCATTAAAACGGAGAGCAGTAAGTACATGCTTCACTATTACATGCCCACCTCCTTTAATGTACACCACCAGAGACTTACCCTTTGGTTATGTTAATGGACCTGACAATGTAAAGCTTAAACCTTCAGGACGGAGTGCAAAATCCCACTGCAGTTCATAGCGCTGAAGGTGTGCTTGACTGCCACCTGTTGGTCTGCTAAGTGCAGAGCGATCGACTTTGTTAATGTATTTATTTTTGTGGCCTTTTACTATAACCCACAGAATAAAAAAGTAAAAGGAGACATGGAGACGATGTTTACATAATGGTTCTGGTTAATAAATACGTAGCTTTCATCACCTTCTTGACACCCTTATTTTACCATTTTGCTCATCTGAGGTCTCGCATGCAGTTTATATTTTTAAATTATATTGTTAAATTTAAATTATAGGATGTTATGATTTAAATCATTGAAGTTATTATTTAAATCACTGAAGTTATGATTTAAACGTTTTTTAAATCATTAAAAAAAATATACACTTTAATAATCCTTTTCCACTTTGGAAATACCTTACACAGCTGAGAAAGACCTTCTGTCCAAATCATTCTACTTATCTGGAAACATTGTGTACTACCCTTACGATTCTGAAGATTTGGAACAACAATTGGAAAATTTGGAACAACGATTCAAAATTCTGTCAGATCTCGTGGGACACGTGGAGGAACCTGACCCAGTTTAGGCTGTATTTGGGGCACCAGGGGATGGGGGCGGTTTACAATCCCCTCAGAGGTTTTCCTGTCACTGGGCCAAGGCTTGTAACCCTTCTAGCATGAAGACTAATTCTGCAGTCCTGGAAACATGCAGAGCACCCCACTTACTGTATGCTAATCAACGATGCAACACCTTAAACCTGACTACCTCAAAATCTCACAGCGACTCTTTAATTCTCCTGCTGAAGTGTGAGTGTTATCCACGGGTGATCCGTCCTCTGAGTGAGTCGTGTGTGACCTCACCCCTGTGTACTGATTACCATGTTCTCTGTTCCCTTACTAACCTGCATTAACCCCCTATATCCACACTGTAAGCCCCTGTGTAAACCTCTTGTAAAAAGCAACACCTAACCATCATGCTCATATGGTTTCAGTTTCACTGCCAGGCTAACATAGCTAAGTATCGAACATGTTGCCTGTGCATCTATCTCACGGCTGAGCTTAATCAATCACCTCACATACAGTACATGACAAAGCTGGTACTTGTCAAAAAACGATCTGTTACTCGACACCTTACATGTGAGCAATTTTCAATGTTTAGCCCTGTGAACCTGTAAGCACTGACAGAAACAGGGCTGACTGCTTCTAAACATATCTCAGTTATACACAGATTCTGAAATGAGTCACTGGTCCCTCATAGAGGGTTATTTTGTGAGTGTGTGTGTGTGTGTGGGGGGGGTTAAGATCCATTAAAAGCCACCCATAATCTGGCATTTGAAGTGGTTTATCTACTTTGCAGTGAGCTGGTCTGTCTAGCTTGCGCTGCTGTTAGAAATCCTCCACAACCTCTTAGGGCATGAGTGCAGGACAAATTATCCGTCCACGTCCCAACGTTCTCCACAATTGTAGACCTCATTTTTAAGGAGCACTTTGCATGCATGTAGAATGTCCTACTGAGTTCATTGTTGTGTTTTATATCTCACAATGTAAAACAAAGTTGTATTTATGAATGTAGATGATTGTATGATATTACAACGCGTTTCTTTCAATATATGACTTGGCTGGTAACATAACTATCTGCGTCGCTTCAGTTGCGTCGGGCATTGTGTTGACCAGTGGATGCGCTACCTCACGACACTGCCACACGGAGGAGCTGCCGGGAGTCAGGATACACTGCTGCGATTCCGACCTGTGCAACAGCGCCTCTGCACGGCGCACGTCGCTATTACAGGCACTTTGCTTACTGACCGTCTTACTCGCAATAAAGTGGATAGCGCTCTGATGTCCACAAGCAGTATTTTTCTGTCGTAAATCATACACAAAATAGCGATGCCTGGACAATGTCACATGTTGTGAAGACAAGAACCCCAAATCTGTATTCTATTTGTTCTATTGATACGGTTTGTTTATGTAATTATCATCGTACGATATGTTCATATTTTAAGCAGTCTGAATGAGTTCAAATGTAATGTTATTTAAAACACATTTAAAAGTGAAAATCAGTTTAGATCGATCTTTAACTTCTTTTTTTCAGAGCAATATATTAACGGTTGATTGACCTATCCGATATTTTTCAACCCTTTTTGGGGTAGGTTTTTTTTAAAAATTTTAGGATGAACGAAATGTCATTTTTACTGTTACAGTCGGGCACTGCAGCAAGTTCTGCATAATCCCTTTTAATACTGTCTTACTGTGTGACAGTCTGAAAAAACGTTAGCTGATGCCACATCCTAATTTTATGTTCTTGCTCCGAAAAGGTTTCGCACTACATTTTATTCCTAGCCTACTCGTTTGGTAAATATAACGATACTTTTTAGTATTATCTTAGACTCTTATACCAACCTGTGTTAAAACATTTGTCACCCTTTGTAACTCCACAACGGATCTCAGCTCGCTTTTACTACCTAACCAATGTGACTACTAGAGATTTACCCTTTTAAAAAAGTTACTACGTAACGTAAACACAAATCTTGAGGATGGAGCGATCATGGGGCGTTTGACTGCCACCTGTTGGTCTAATACTGGTAGGGCAACCGACATTGTTAATGGATTTACTATGTCTTCATGTATTTATTATTCTTATTTACTATTAAATATGTATTTAAATATGTATTTATTATGATCCCCAATCTGGATCAATAAAGTGTTATTCTATTTTTAAAAAATAAAGGACCTTTATATATATATATATATATATATATATATATGTAAACGTCCTGATGAAGGACGTCTGTCCAACCGTAATGTTTCTCCTTGTGCACTTCAGTACAGTTTAAAAATGTTCTATATATTTTACTTCTGAATATTGTGGTTACTCACCTAGATAGATAGATAGATAGATAGATAGATAGATAGATAGATCACTTTATTGATTCCTGAGGGAAATTCAAGACCTAGAATCATCTTCAGATTTTATATATACACATACATACGTGTTAAAACATGTCACCCTTTGAAGTGACCTAATATCTGGTCCTGAAGATGAATTTATGGACCATAATGTGGAGAAGCCTCGTTTAATGTTGCAGAATTCTCCCCTAAGATCTCTCATGAGCACTAACAACATTACACGAAAGGTGGCAGCCTTTCTCGCTGCGTGGATCCAAACGCCGTGCTCCACTTTGAAACAGGCAGCACTGAACGCGTTTGATCACTACGTTCAGCTCATTTGTGCTGGAATAAGTCTCATTGTTTAACCAGTAGTCTTTCAGAACTATGGTAAATTCTAGTTATTTGTACTCCAGATAGACTAATACCGATACCTTGTTTGTAAAAACATATTCTAGAGGAATAATTCTGTTTTAGTTTGCTTTGTTTAGGAAAGCTTTTGGAAGGAAAAAAAAACGTTGCGAATGGTTATGCTTTCGCGGAGTGCAGCAGGCGCAGCGCCCCACACACATCTCTCATTCCCTTTAGGCTATGACAAGTCGCCTGTTTTATCTACAAAGGCGCCTCATGATTCATACAGAAATGAGCAGAGCAGAAGTGCTGAGACAGCGCCCTGACAAGGTCGCGAGAGGCCGTATGAATTACCAGAGGAAACTTAGCTTTTTGGCAAAGCCTCAAAGTCACCGCTTCGGTTAACGTACATCTCATGAGGCAAGCTTTGTTAAAATATGATCGCCGTCAGAAGGATCATTCATTCATTATCAATGACTGTTTATTTCTAATAAAACAAGCAAAACAAAGGCAATCGTATTATCAATACATTAACGGTAGCACGGGAAACGGGAGACTACTGGTAAACTAGATGCATATAACCTTGTAAACGGGACCTGTGTTTTTTCTCCTCATCTGAATACGCAAAATAAAATGGAGATAACGCCATGTGAATGGTACCACAAATGTGGAGGTAGAAAAAGGTATATAACTAAAGAGTTACTCAGGTCTAGATGTTCACCATTTATACAAATACCACAGCTAATTAGCCACTAAAACAACAGAGTCCGATGGCACGTTATGGTTTCAAATGATTTTCAGACACTTATTGTACTTTTCCTCAATTTACTGGAATCATGCTGGAACCATGTTTAAGGTACTTGCTGTTGCACTAATAAAGCCTTTTTTAACATGAAGGTTGGATCTATTCTAGTTATCAAAATGTCACCGCTGACACCCTTGGGCCAATATCTATTATCACTGGCTATTATTTTTTTGTAGAATTTTCAAAGTACTAGAACATTGTTTGACCTGCAATTCTTAGAAACGATTGTGTCTAAAATGATAACTACAATGATAAGTGGTTATTGATCATGAATCAGATGCTGCTTTTGTTGTTAGCAAAACTGGACGTGCCAATGGAAATGTGTGTGTGTGTGTGTGTGTGTGTTTGTATGTGTGTTTGTCTCTCTGTGAAGAGGCTTCTGTTGTCACCATTGTGGCTGTTTCACACTTTGCCTGGAGCACGTTGTTTATGTCTGTGCCTAGCTTTGAGACGTGTGTGTGTGAGCCTAGCTTTGAGACGTGGGTCTGTGAGCCTAGCTTTGAGACGTGTGTTTGTGCCTAGCTTTGAGACGTGTGTGTGAGCCTAGCTTTGAGACGTGTGTCTGTGCCTAGCTTTGAGACGTGTGTGTGAGCCTAGCTTTGAGACGTGTGTGTGTGAGCCTAGCTTTGAAACATGTATAGTAAAATGAGTAGTAAAACTGCAGTGAGAAGCCAGATTTGCACACTAAGGAGACTTTTAGCTCAAACACAAGGATGTAGAGTCACTGGTATAATATTGTCTAACATGGCTAATCAGATCTCTAGGGCAGATAAACACACACACACACACACACACACACTCACACACACACAAGACACCGGATCTATGAGAAGTCTTTGAACAAGTATCAAGAGACATTCATTTTTAATTTTCTGTCTTGCTGTTTGCTAAGGTCTTATTGAATCGTACCCCTTTTCTTAGATGGGACTTAAATGTTCTCATTCTAGGTGAAACACCAGTGGACTTGAGTCTTTTCATTTCTTCGTAATCTTATTAGGTCTTGTCAACCTAAAACATGGCAGCTCTTATCTGCGTGGTTTGGTAAGGTTGATTAAACACCTATGAGAATAAAATCTGTGACACTGCCGTTCTAATGTCCACATGATTTTTATTTAACAACATTTCTCCATTTAAGATTGCCTGAAAACAATAAAACTATGCATTCAATGGCCAAGAGTAATGAGATCTTGGAAAGCTTGGAGATGTGCAGTATATGAATTCATCATACATCTTTCATGTTAAATTAAGAGAGAAGGACAAGGGAGTTTGATGTGTCTTTTAATCACTTCAGCACTCTGATAGAACTTAGACCAGAACACAGAAACTGTACGTTTATAAAAGTACCGTATTCCTTCGAGGACTCAGATCACTGGTCGCGACCGTCACACTCCAACGCCACTGAGTTGTACCCTTCATTGACTGAATGCGAACTGCTTTACAGTTAATGTTGCATTTTGGGGAGACTGTTAAGGCACAGGAGCAGGCAGAAGTCAGGCATCTATTCTGTTAAAGCAATCCTGTGCTATTGGATTACACAGCAGAGATGCTGCAGTACATGAAACGCAGAAGGAGCTTCAGCTGCTAAATGAGACCCTGCGTTCCATTAACCCGTCCTGCGTGGACACACCAGTGACTGCGCGAGCTGTGGGTTGGTGGTGAGACACACACAGCATGACAAGTCATGCAGGAGTGTAATGGCTTCAGTAATTGAAGTCTTTTATATATGCACATAAAATGTTCAAATCAAGCCGAGCCTCTCTGGTGCTTAATGATAATTATTAAAAAAGGATCATCACTAATAGCATCGTTTAGCTTGGCTACGTTGTTGCTGGGTGATGTATTGCAAAATAGGTCTTTAAGATTATGAGACACTTATTGCAGTAGCAGAAAAACATGGAGTCGACAAATATTTGAAGGTAGATGTGCTCACCATAATGAAAACTCTCTACCAACATGTATTCTGGTAATAGAAGGTTTGATATTTGCCTTTTTGAATTTTTATGAGGCATAAACCCATCATTCAGAGATGAAAATGGTGAGATCAAAAGGAGAGAACATAGTCCAGCTCTTATATGTATGAAAACGATATATTTGGGAATTACTGGCAAAGTTCCAGACCAAAATCACCAGACACCATAACCACCCACATCCCCTATTTCATCTCTGAAATATACATCCAGACCGCAGGCAAAACTACCTCTGCATCATGGGTACATGAGAACTCACAGCATCTCTCACAGCGCTCTGTTACACTACATCAGAACAGCGCGACTTAAGTCTAGCTGAGTTAACTTTCATGTACAGTTTGCTAAAGACTGGTATGACCTGTTTGTTCGGAGTGATTACTCTCCTGAACCTTTGTGCAGATGTTCGCAGATTAGTGAGGTTTGGCCCTGCCATGGCTTGGTCTGTGATAGTAACAAAAACCCAAAGGAAAAGTACTTATCAAGAGACACTGTGGAGAAAAGCATGGACAGAAATAATGCTCTGTAATTCTGTCTAATGCTGCCTGTGAGAGATACTTCTGGTGTGTGTATGAGCAAAGTTGTAGACAGACACTTGGACGTACCTTTAAGGTATTTTGTGGTTGGAATAAGAAACCAAAAAAACACACAAAAAAACCCCCCAAAAAGCTTTCAAAGCAAAGAATCAAAATGCCATATAATGGGTGACTACACAATTCATGAAAAGGAAGCTTACTGGCTGCACAACTGAGATCTCCTAGAAAAACAGCTTCTGTGCCTGTTAACCTTTTAACACATGACTTCAGCTTCTTTAAAACATGTTTTTATCTGAAACTTTACAGAAATACTTAGTACTGAGGGAGCCTGGCTCCGCAAGACATGATTACATGAAGAGAAGACCATTAATCCACCGTAGCCCATTTTTATTCATTAGAGCTAAGCATGTGATCCAGCATGAAGCAGGACATTTGGGATACAACACACTGGTTATGGTGGTGATGTATGGGCTGCGGTTTAAAAGTCTGGGGTTTTAACCCCATCCTCCATTACTCGAACTCATCACCGAGGACGTTTGTCTTCTGTTTTGAATTACGTCTGAATTGAGCCTGAGGCTGTTGATGCAGGAAGCCATTAAGGGAGGAAGTTCTATGGGATCTTGAGTAATGTCTGGTTTCTGTAGTGTACTCGCTTCTATGAGAGTGAGAGAAAGATTGAGATTGAGAGAGAGAGAGAGAGAGAGAGAGAGAGAGCTGCTGCGTGACTCTGAGAGTGGCGAAAGGAGGATGACATTAGATTTGGAGCAACTCTGAAAAAAAAAAAATGATATGGACTGATAAAAATGATACACATTTCAAACACATCTTTCACAATAACACTGTGGTCACTGTCACAATGTTACCAGGTATACAGTATTGCAACAACTTTTTCAGAAATAGAGGACTGGAAGCAAATAGTTTCTCAGTCTCAAAAAATGTTCTCAAAAAAATGAATTAAAAGAAAACACATTAGTCCAAATTTCAGACTTCATAAACACTTCACTCCTATCCAAAATATACAAAATTACATCTAAATCTAATCTAATTACAAATGCTGATTTCTGTATACACATTTGCAAAAATAATCTCTACACAACCACTAACACTTACTTGAAACTCATCCTGCAACACTCTGTGGCACTGTACATCTATAAAACTCTTTTGGATACCATTTTTGGATATAAATACCATTTTTTATCACACCTTTTATCACACACTCCCTAAAGAGATCTCCAGCCCTGTCTGCTATGAGACACATTAGGACTTACAATGGCAGTACTTACAGCATTAATCCTAGCCAAGAAAACTATCCTCTGAAAATAAAAGAAATACCATCTCTGTTACTCACTGGAAAAATGTATTACTATATGTCAATGGAAAAATGATAGGTTCCATATGTTGACTTAATCTGAACACATTTAATCAATTATCTACAAGAGTGATTCTCTCGGTAAAATCATTATCACAGGGAAACGTAAAGCACACCAAGGTCTAGCCTCCAGAATCACATCCTACACAATTTCCACTACAAATTAATATTCTGTGGCACAATAAAATTTTCTTGCTTATACTCATGTTACTCATAAACTCTATTAATCCTGTTCCTCCAAACATTCATGAATGAAAAATAATGACCTTAGGTTATCTTTGCCTTTGATCCAGTCATGTGAAGGAGGATGTGATGAGATCAACAGTTCACTCCTATAAATAAAGGAGGAGTTGGTAAGAGATAGTTAAGTCATATGACTTTAGAATGTTGTGTTAAGTCATACGACTTTGGAATGTTGTGGATATTTTTCTTGGGAGCATGTACAAAAGTACCAATGTCATTATAACTACTGGAGTTTTAGTTTCATGAGACATACCAGGCACTGAGAATTATCAAGGGAAATGTACCATTTAATGAGGAATTTGTTCAGGAAATCCAGGCTCTAGTCAGTTCCACTTTCTGTGTGTGTGTGTGTGTGTGTGTGTGCGTACATGCTTATTATCTTATTAGGTCAGTGACTGAAATATAAATTCAGTTCAATGTCACATTGATTTAATCCCAAATTAACACATTCAGGTACTAATAGCGCTGATGTGATGTGACAGAAAGACTGAAGCACTGACTGAAGCACTGACTGAAGCACTGACTGAAGCACTGACTAAAGCGCTGCCTGTAATGAACAGTACTGAGCGCAGATGAAGAGAGACTTTCCGTTGAACGCTTCGTAGTTTTGCGCTCTCTGAAGTTGAGTTGGATGCTTTCTCAACAGTTCCATTCACGGGTCATGGGCATTTTCCATGTGATACTTTAGCACACATTTTGAAATAACTTACAAAAAAAAATTAAAAAATGCTGATTCTTGATCACACTGCAGTATATTATCCCATAGTGGCTCACAGCACATCTTGTCAGAGTGAGTTGTCTTGGTGACACTGATGTACAGAGAGGATGTGAAAGTGTTGTCTTCAGCAACTTTCTCACCCACAGGCCAACAAAACGTAGTACTTCATCATCCACCACCACTCTTTATCTTATTTATAGATGTCCCCTTCAGAGTGACAGAGTTTTATAAATAGTGTAGAATTGTGAAATAAAATGTAATTGGGGTTTCAGATTCCATTAGGCTGCCTTACAGTTTTCCACTGTGTGTTGATGTGTGTCAAGTAATTAGGAGAAGAAAATATCTTAAACATTTAAACTATCAAGTTTTTCTTTTTTTCTCTGTTTTTGAAATTGTGTTCTCACTATAAATATTTCATTTTTTTTTAATATCTTTACTAACCTTAAACGTTTTTGCCTGGAATCTGACAGGATTCAGTTTAGCTACAGTTAAGTACAGTTACACATCGATGTTTTTTCTTTCCTCTTGTATGTCTGGAGAGCTGATGTGTTGAGAGAGTTATCAGAGGAAGATGGAGGGGTGCTTTAGCATCCTCCTGGTGTTCATTACTCCCTCAGTTGCTAGTAGCCTTTCATGTTCTTAGAGAATATAGGCTATAGAACCAGAATCCCCATTGTATGATGTTCACAACCACTATTCCTACATTTCTAAAACAAGAATAAGTTTAAAAAATTGTCATATAGCTTAATTTGTAATAAATATGGTGCAAGATGCATATGCCACTAGATAAATATATTTAGCAAGAATTTTCAGTGCTTGGCATGATAATAGAGTTTAACCCCCTACACTAGTTCAAGAATGAAGATTAATTTAAAAGTAATGATGGGGAAGGGGGGGGGGGGGGGGAAAAACGGGTTTGATATTTTA
>JAOXYF010000006.1:1853461-1864581 GCA_028565775.1 Sternarchorhynchus goeldii | reverse complement strand
ATACACAATAGTCATGTATATAGTCATGTACAAAAATTAGTACATGCTATGAAAACGAGATTTAAACATGTTGACATTTGCTCTTCATTTTAACAACATTGAGAGATGATGGTAATATAACTAAACAAGTAAAACAATAAATGTAAATAATTTGTAAAACATAATGATTAGAAATGCAATTTTCTTGTGAGTGAAAAGTTAGGGCACTCCCATTTATTACTAAAATTAAATTAAATTGCATCAGCTGCAAATGATTAGACCATCGTTAGAGAGGATTTTGGAGGAGGCTCTTATTTAAACCTCAGAAATGAGCTTGCTCTTGATTGTTGAAGTGAGTGGTATCACCATGGTGAGATCCAAAGAGCTCACTGAGGCCTTCAGAAATAACATTGTAGATGCACATGAGTCTGGGAAGGGATTTAAAAAAACTATTAGAAATCAGCTATTCCACTGTCTGGAAAATAATTTACAAGTGGAGAAGATTTAAAACTGCTAATGTGGCCAGGTCAGGCTGTCCTACCAAGCTCCACCCATGTTAGATGCATAAAGAAGTCTACAATAATCCTAAAATGTCATGACAACACCTACAGGTAGGTCTTGCCACAGTTGATATCGTAGTGCATGTATCTACCATTAAAAAGCGCCTGCACAGGTTTGATTTTCATGGGAAGTGTGCAAGGAGGAAACCCTTGTTGCCCAAAAAAACATGATTAAAGTTTACCAGCGAACACCTAGACAAAGACCAGAACTTCTGGAGCAATGTGCTTTGGACGGATGAATCCAAAGTTTCATTATTTGGGTACAGTAACGGAAGACATGTTTGGCGCAAACTGAACAGCTGTCAGCAATGCCCATTTGTCCAAAAACTGAAGCGAATCATGTAACGTAACAATGATCCAAAACATTCCAGTAAATCCACCAAGGAATGTCTCAAAAGAAAGAAATGGAAACTTCTGGAATGGCCAAGTCACAAAGTCCTGATCTTAATCCTACTGAGATGCTGTGGGGTGATTTGAAAGGATTCTGCATGGAGGTGTAGAAAAAACTCGTCAGAGACTGGTAGATGGTTATTGGAAACATTTAATTGAAGTTATTTCAGCCAAAGGATATCCTAACATTTTATTCCTTCAGTAGGAATTGGCATCTTCTTTCATTTTCTTTAAGTCAAAGTCAAATTTTCTTTGTCTTACATCACCTTTATCTATAGATATTGTATGAAAGAAGATGAAATATTTATATGAGGATATTTATTAACAAAAAATAGTTTTTTAAGGGGGTGTCCTAATTTTTCATGACTGTATGAGTGGGGAAGGAAAAAATTTATATAAACGTCTGTGAAGACAACTGAACAAAAATCTTCATATAAATAGATTTTTAAAATATATTAGATTATGTCTATTTTACATTTACATTACATCTTTTTCATACAATACAGATTAGTGGGACTCAGATAGACTATTTAGACAGTCAGCAAATTAACAATGTAAACAATGTGTTAAGTGCCTGATTTATGATATAACCTATAACTGTAATACAGAAAATATATAATCCTCTCACTTGTGTTACAAAGCAAAAACAAGTCTAAATGAAAATTAACTCAATCACTAAATGAGTGACTGAGTTACAGGCAGAAGGCCTACAAGCCCAGACCCCACTTGGCTATTTAACTACAGTTACTTGCGCGAAGCAGCCTGCTTTTCGCTGCAAGAGAAGTACAAAAGCATTCTAGTAGTTTAAGTAGAGCCCCTTCAAGCAAAACAAACAATTATCTGCAAAAGTTGTAGCACTGACGGTGCTATACAGCAGTACAGTCCTCTCGGCACAGTGAGATGCTTCCGTTTTTGTTTTAATAAATATATGCATAGTTTATCACGAATGAATGCATAAATATGCATATATGCATAGTTTATCATGAACGAATGCATAAAGGTTGAGAAAATAGTAAAATAGCATGTAAAAGGAGAACACTGTGTTGAGGGACTGTCAATATTCTGAGCAGACTGGGCCAGCCCACATCTCAGTTAACTGTGTACCATCCTCAGACCATCATAACCAATACAGTGTAATGCTCCTCAAAACCCCTGAGAGATCAGACATCACTGACAAAGGTCTATTAAGTGCTCCTCTGCCTTAGCAATCGCTTTTCCACAGTTTGATGGTCTTGTCGTTCTCCAGAGCTGCCGAGGCTATGATGTTCTCAGTAGGATGACACGCTGTTGCAATCACAACATCTAGCAAAAGAGAGCACACAGCAGTTTGCAGCAAATCTTCACCAATTTCTTGGCCGAAAAACAATTTGCAGGGTATTGCGTTCGTAATGGACCGTGACTTAGCGTTTCGTAGCCTACCTGCATGCCCCTGTAATTTCTGCACTACTTCTTTGGTCTGGAGGTTCCAGATGTACACCATGTGGTCTTCAGAACCTGAGACTATCCACTAGGAAAAAGGTAAGAGGACTCGGGTTACACGACTCAAACTGGAACTAAGCGCTCTTGTGTGTTAATGCTACACTACCTATTAGAAAAGCTTGCAGATTTCTACATACCTTGCCACCAGTGACAGAAAAATTGGCAAACACGCAGTACTTCTCATTCTTATGGCCTGTGTAAATTTTCAGACACTGCAAAAACAGTGGATGGGGACTTAAAACAATCCCTTGGTGCAAACCCCTTTACTAAGGATCACGAGCAACACTTAACCCTATAGGCACACTATTTCTGAATGTAACAAAAGAAATCCTACCTTTCCTTTACTATAGTCCCAGAGCTTCAAAGTGCTGCAGGAAACAGAGTGAATAAAACCCATATTTTCTATGTTTTCCATATGAGCAGAACAGGTGTATATTAATCATAATGTTGGCTGGCTGAGACCAATAACCAGAGACTTGACAGAAGGCAATCACTCACTTATCCAGCGTTGCAGCCAATATATATTTCCCATTGGGTGAAAACTTGACAAATGAGACGGGTGGGTTGTCATCATCTGAAGACAAAGCAAAGGTCAAAGGTCATTCAGTCCACACATGTCCTTCAAGGCCACCCTAGTGTTTGTTATATCCGACACAACACTAAAGCAATGTGAGAGTGCTGATGTTGATAAGCCCCTACTGCTGGATATCTGGAAGAGGTGAAAAACTATTGGTGCCTTTGTAATCCTATGGTTTATAATTATTTTACTATTTTCACATAACATACCAATAAGTGTCTTCAGACACTGCCCTGAAGTAGAGTCCCACATTCGACTGAAAAACATATGTATAAAAGTTTATAACAAACATAAAATAGTACACTAACAACAATGTAACAACGAACAGTAAGAATGTTGTACTGCCTAGTAAAAGAGATGGCTCTTTTAAAAAAAAAAAAAAGGTTGGAGTCTTACCAGAGACCATCATAGCTACTGGACACTATTAGCGATCCATCCCTATTAAAGTGAACCTGCAAGACAAGGATTAAATTGTCTTTAATAACGTCAAATTGTTGAAATATAAATACAATAAACAAAAAAAAAAACAATTCAAGTTCACAGTGCGGGTCATTTCAGTGGGATAATCATTTCAGCAGATCACTTACAGCAGACACAGGGTCAGAGTGTGCCGGGAGGGTCTTCAGACACTTCCCACTCTTGACGTCCCAAATCCGCACACTCTCATCAAACTTTCAACACACAAATTCAAACCTCAGTTTACCTTGTTTACAGAGAACACAAATGAATTGACTAAAATATGAAGCTTTAATACACAATGCAAAGCATTTTACTCACTGATCCAGACACAACCAGATTTGACTGAGGGTTGAAGTTACAGCAAAAGACATAGTTGCTGTGACCTTTCAGTGTCTTCAGACATTTTCCCTTTTTATATCAAACATAACACAAGTCAGGATGCAAGTCATAATCGATATAATTTTGAGATATAAGCCAACAGCAACTTCCTTTGCAGTGATCACTCAGGGTTGCTGTACCCTATCACTACTGGGGCAGTGGTAGCTCATTGGTTAAGGCACTTGATTAGTAATCAGAAGGTTGCTGGTTCAAACCCCACCGCCACTGTTGGGCCCCTGAGCAAAGCCCTTAACCTTCAACTGCTGAAGATGCATTCAGTCACAATTATAAGTTGCTTTGGATAAAAGTGTCAGCCAAATTCTGTAAATGTTTGGTATCAAATATTTGTGCTGATGCTCAAATAGCGACATTTCTTACAAGGACAGCAAAAACATCAAACCAAGATTGCAGTTCACAAAACCACTTACAGAACCCATGTCCCATATTTTAAGAGTCTTGTCATCTGATGCAGACACCAAAAGACTGGAGTCTGAGGACCATGCCACGTCTGATATGCCCTGAAAGGATCAACAAAGGTCATAAATATACCAAAATGGACACTTACACACCCACAAAACACACAGTAACAGGAAACCATCAATCGTCTGATATTTTTGTTTGCTTTCTTTGCTGTTGCTTTTCAACACCATTTTAATATAGCAGCTGACCACTGTATTAACATTTCATGATTAATGGACCGATCGAAAGAAAATATTTCCAAATTAATTGGAATAAAATCATATACAACCACTGGCAGATATTAAGGATGGTTTTAATCTCATAAAAATTTCAGAGGTACAAGAGCTATGTTCAAAACTCCACCCTATTAACTATAAAGTGCACTACTTTAGGGTTCAATCATCTTGCAGTGGTGTCCAAAAACATAGAGCAGGATGTCCAGTACATTATAACAATGCCATAATGCACTGCAATAGGTAGTATTCAAAGATGTACACTAGGAATATCCATAATGCACCATAATGCAAGGGGTGAGGGTGACATCTTCAGAGACCACACAGAGGCCTGTTACAAATGTACACAGCAAGATAACTGAACAGGCTCTGTTATTACAGGTCAAGTTTGTATCTAGTGTAGAATTGTACATTTTCAAGACAGAACATTTTGTGTCCACCTGCCTTGAATGTTATAACATTTGTTACAATGAATGGTGATATGTTTATGTGAAGCAATCTGTTGTTACACAGTTATGAGCCAACACACATATTGTAGTGTCCAAAATCAAATTCTCTTCCCTATAATCAAGCTCTTTGTAATGATCCATACCTTCTGCATGTAGTGTATAGTGTGTAGGGCAATTTTTTACATACAGCTCAGGTTTTCTCAAGACAACAACAAGGAATTTAACTAAAGTGCCAAATGACGGCACTTAAGAATGTAACATTTAAGGAGAGAATACTTACAAGTTTATGCCCAGAGAGCGATCTTTCAAATTTCCCATCATATGCTCCCCAAATTTTGATGAGTTTGTCAGCCGCTGAAAAAGAACATGTCACGCCTCTGGAATCTAATTATGCAGCATCACAGAAAACAGCAAAGAAAAGAAAAAAAACAGGGCACTCTTACATGAACTAGCCAACCATTCTCCATTTGAGCTGAACTTTACAGAGGATATGGCTTTTGTGTGACCAGCCAGAGTGAACTTCAAAGTATAGTTTGGCTTCACTGGTGTGGGCTAAGATAAAAAAAAAAAAGAATAAACTGATTAGTGTTTTAGATGATATTGCAATCTGTTAGTTTTTAATAGCTCGAGATATAGATATAATAATATATCTGCAATAATATATGTAAAATTGTGGTATGTGGCAACTCTTGATGCATTATCTAGCTCAGAATGGCATATTTTTTAACCTTGGTGGTTAGTGCTGATGATTGTGTTTTATTTGCTTCAATGTCTGGTTTCTTCTCTTCTGTTGCCATAACTCCTGTGGGAAAGAAATTCAAGTCCTACAGCAATTATCTAGCGTCCAGCCTAGCAGCAAACAAAAATGGAGTCATACAACACTGGCTGATTGATTTTGTTTTTAGATTTAACTTTACTATTGACAACGTATCGCACTTTCAGAATGTTTAATCTAGGTATACAAGTCCTATTTATAGTCCAAGTCCTCTTCCTTAATGGGTTAGAAATAGCTGATCTGAGGACGTGAATTCGACTGTCTGCTACATAACTGATGCAAATCTATAACAGATGGGCTGTGTATACACACTCACTTTGAATGCTTGTTGTTTTGGTTCTAGCAGTCCGCAACTAACTTAGTTGTTACAACAAATTTTCAGGTTTGACTAAATGATCAATTTTCGACTAATAAATCAGAAGTTAGCCTTCCACTTTTGTCATTCCCGTCTTAAATTCACTAGCCAATGGCCCGATTTGGGCTAGGGCTATGATTTCGACATGGCAACCTACTCGGCTAGTTAGCTAGCTAGGCTAATAACATTAGCGGACGGCTGTCTGGCAAGCCACACTTCCGTTTTAGTCTAATTATTTTAGTGTCGTATAAAACGTGAGAGAAGAACAAATGTTCTTACTTACTTCTAACGGATAAACCCTAAGTTGTATATTCGAAAATAAAATGTCTGCGACAAGAATAATTTATTTGAAGAAACACTAAAACACATTAAACTTTTAAGCAATGAACAAAATCTCACTTCTAAAGCTGTTGCTGTCTTCGGCGCATGAGCAGAACACTGACAACATGAAATTATTCGAATAGTCGCTTCCATCACATTGTTACCAGGGCCACATTTTTTTTATTTCTCGTACCTCTTCCGTTATTAGCAACAGTAATACAATCCCGTAACACAAAACACAATTGCGGTTTTACCAGTAAGAAAAAATATGAAATTAAAACTTAAACAAAAAAACTTTTTAGGTAGCATTGACAAGAGCCGATCTGGGATCAGTTATTCGTTCGTTATTATGCATGATTCATGGCTCAGATGGTCGGGGAGCAGGTCAGACAGCAGAATTTGTGAATGACATACAAGTCAGGGCAACAGTTATTCATTAGCATAGCAAGGACCACAATACCGTGCGACATTGCGCATGGGCAAAACACTAACCAACTAGTGTCGACCCCAGCCATCTATTATGCTTCTTCGCTGCAATAAAAGCTACCTGAAAATCTGCAAGGAATACGCTGCCGGAGCCGTTTGGAGTAAAAGTAATAAAGTGTAACATACGTATTTGCGATTAGTGCTTTTCGATTGGAGTTTATTTTCGGTTTCGATAGTGCAGATTGATTCTTTTTTGGAATATAGAACTGAATGTAGCCACCAAGATTGCCTTTCACACAGTGAAGCTGATGTACCGTGCTTTGCAACAATGTAACAAAGCGGTTTTTTCTCACTCAATCAGTGTTGGTTCGTAAATGTGGTTTGCATTCGAACTATTTCTAGTGTTGTGTGTTTGATCTCTTTCGGCGTGGAGCATAATCGAGGCATACCTTGATGTATTTCAAATTGGCCCGCTAACTAGCTAGCTAGTTGGACGGCATGCACACAATGGCTATCGTTGTGGAAAAGATATGGAGGATCTAGTTAGCCACAGTAAGCTAGCTTCAGAATCCACGGCATTCCACACTCGATGCACATCTTTACCATGCCCGCCATCTTTTAAAGAAGTTAATTTGAAACGATCCAGGTTGCTTCCTTCGCTTCTAGGCTGAATGTTTGTATTCAGTGAAATTCCCCATTAGAAAACGTTTTAGGGATTCGCGCAGGCGCGCAATTTGCTGCCTAATGTTCGCGAGCTAATTTTATTCTCAGTAAGCCAATAAAATTCAAGCGGCTTCCTGCGAGTATTTAAGTTTAACTTGGATGTATCTTATAAACTAGTACTGTACAACTACACAACCCGTAGTGCTGCGAAAATGCTCTGTTATCTTTTACATGCAGGGCATGACATCTGTGAACAACTTTTAAAATTTCTTATGCAAATATTTTTGTTATTTGAAATCAATCATACTACTACATGATCCCACGTTAACAAACGTTGGCGCTATCTTGATTGTATTTCATGTTGATTTCACACGCGCCGGTCAAAAACCGATATTAAAATCTTTGCATAATTTATTGTACACCCCTACATCATCGTTTTTTGCCGTGTTTTAGTCTAAATGATGAATTTTGCTAAGGTACTCATCTTCGTGAAAAGTGTATGATACTGTGTAACACTTTAGCTGATAACGCTTATGATGCTGTGTAACGTTAATATCTTTAGCACCGTTTTGTTTCTATATACATGCATATAAAATATTTTTTTACACATCTTGTCTGTTTTGTGCTGTGTTTACAGAAGCTACAGATTGTCCCTACAGATTGCTTTATTGTCCCTACTGCTGAATCATAGAGGGTTCTTGATGTTTTCTGGCAGAGTGCTGACACTCAGGTCCTGAGATGGGATGTGTGCATCGAGGAGGGAGTAAGGCGAAGAAAGAGGAACACAGAAATCACTAAACGCATAAATCCCCAGGTTCCAGCCAAGTGACTTCTCCCCACCCCACCCCCCTCCCCCCTCCCCAGAATGTCGGCGGTCACGTCTCCAACCCAGTCTCCTCCCCCTATTGTCAATCCCCCTCCACCTGAGGTTACGAACTCCAATAAACCTGGCAGAAAAACCAACCAGCTACAGTACATGCAGAACGTGGTGGTAAAAACCTTATGGCGACATCAGTTTGCTTGGCCCTTTTACACACCTGTGGATGCCATCAAACTGAATCTTCCAGTAAGTAAAGCTTTCATGGTTTAATCTTCATTTTTAATTGAACTGTTTTGGGGTTTTTTGGGTCCTTTTTAACTGTTCTTTTTCATGGTTTTATATTCGTTTTAAATTGAACTGTTCTTTTTTTTTATTTATCAGCTGTAAGTGTAACAAAGTCTTTTTTGTTATTACGAAGGACTATCATAAGGTCATTAAGAACCCAATGGATATGGGAACCATCAAGAAGAGACTTGAGAATAATTACTACTGGACAGCTGGTGAATGCATGCAGGACTTCAACACTATGTTCACAAACTGTTATATCTATAACAAGGTAATGGAAATGTTTGCTAATTTGTCACATTAAAGAGTATTCCATCAGCATTTATTATTTATATACACATAAGAGAGTGAGATTTAGATTTGGAGTGAAGTACACAAGGTTTCCAAAGAAACAGGATATTTCAGAGAAAGCAATGGGCTTCGAAATTTATAAAAGGAGGAGTGTGTGTGTGTGTGTGTGTGTGTGTGTGTGTGTATACACACAATATTACTATATTATAATATAGTTACATAGTAACTATATAATGTCTCTACCTTCAGCCTACAGATGACATTGTTCTTATGGCTCAAGCCTTGGAAAAAATTTTCCTCCAGAAGGTAGCACAGATGCCCCAGGAGGAGGTGGAGCTACTGCCTCCCCCTCCAAAAGGCAAAGCCCGCAAGCCTGGAGCTCCCCCCGGCTCAGGTAAACCTCCCAGAGACTTCATGCAGAAAGTTCCATGGTGTGCATCGGTTCTGTCCGAGCCCTTACCCTTCCTCCCTGTAATGCATCTTGACAGAAAACCAGCAGGCCCTGACGCTGTCGTCTGCGTCACCGTCATCTTCTTGCCCGGCCTCACCCCCTCAGCTGCCCCCAACCCCGGTAATAGCGGCGACGTCCGTGCCCGCCGTCACCTCCAACGTCCAAGCCGCGCCTCCAGCCACAGCCATGATGCCGAGCGCCCAGCCCGTTGTCAAAGTAAGACCCTTCGCGCCAGGACCCGCGTCCAAGAACGTCTCTCCCCGCGTCTTAATGTTTTTTTGTTTTGTTTTTTTTCGTGTGAAGAGTAATTCAGTGATAGCGAAAATATCTTTTGTCTGTTTTGTTTTTTTTTTCTCCTTTTTTTCCTTTTGGCTTGGTTCCAGAAGAAGGGGGTGAAGCGGAAAGCGGACACCACCACGCCCACCACGTGTGCCATCACCGCCTCCAGGGGCGAGTCGCCCACCGGCATGCTGGAGTCCAAGCACGGCAAAGTGGTCTCGAGGCGCGAGAGCACGGGACGACCCATCAAGCCCCCCAAGAAGGACCTGGAGGACGGCGAGCCGCTCCAGCCGGGCAGCAAGAAGATCAAGCTCAACGAGCACCTCAGATACTGCGACACCATCCTGAAGGAGATGCTGTCGAAGAAGCACGCAGCCTACGCCTGGCCCTTCTACAAGCCCGTGGACGCCGAGGCTCTGGAGCTGCACGACTACCACGAAATCATCAAGCAACCGATGGACCTCAGCACAGTCAAGGTAGAGCCTTCTGGCTTTGCCCATCACCTAAACCGCTTCCAGCTGATGCAGGAAAGAATATTAATAATAGATTTATGTATAAATTAGTGCTGTTGAGTGCATGTGATCAAATCTGGGGTTTTTTCTGCCTATTGTCTTATTATTTTGTTTTTATTTTATATTGCTAGTTTGTATTTGCAGGCTTTATATAAGTCTCACATGAAATTCACTTTTTCCCCTCCAGAAAAAGATGGATAGCAGAGAGTACCAAGATGCCCAGAGCTTTGCAGCAGATGTCCGGTTAATGTTCTCAAATTGCTACAAATACAACCCGCCAGACCACGAGGTTGTTGCCATGGCACGGAAGCTTCAGGTACACAGCAGTGGGACAGCCGTCCCCTTCCATGTCGCTGGGCTGCGCGGTGGTTAGCATGTTTGCCTCTCAACACTAGGGTCTTGGGTTCAAGGCTGGGTGTCGACGGTTTCCGCCCGCAGTCCAAAAAACACGGAGGGTTGGTAAATTGGCTTCCCACTAAATTGGCCTTGTGTGGTTGTGTCTGTGTGAGCAGTGATGTGTACTGTGTGTGTGTGTGTGTGTTGGCTGCCACTCACTGTGTCTGGAAGCTGTGTGTATACCGAGTACGAGTGAACCGCTACATAAACTGAACATTCACTCATTTGCTGTGCCTCTTTGTTTGCCCCCCCCCCCCTTCTCCTCCGGTAGGACGTGTTCGAGATGCGCTTCGCCAAGATGCCAGACGAGCCCGCCGAGCCGTCGTCGCCGGGCGCAGCCTCGGCCGCGCCCGTGGTCAGCAAGAGCACGGGCAGCAGTGAGAGCAGCGCCGACTCCTCCAGCTCCAGCTCCGACTCCGAGGAAGAGCGCGCCACCCGCCTGGCTGAGCTGCAGGAGCAGGTGAGTGAGCCTCCAGCAGACGGCCGCCCCCTTCCCCCCGCCGCTCACCACCAAGATCCAAAGCAGGGGCGTAGAGACAGGCCGAGGCTCCGCCCACTCCCTTGACCCCTCCACCCCACCCCA
>JAOXYF010000006.1:1823093-1853361 GCA_028565775.1 Sternarchorhynchus goeldii | reverse complement strand
CACCACCCATCACCACCTCCCCAAACTACCAACCTAATCTTAGATGGGAAATCACACACAAAAAAACCCTCTAACTAGCTTTAACCAATGGTCCATTTTTTTTTCCCCTCGAGTAGCTGCAAGGCTTCTATCTGTCGCGCCTACGCATTTGATGTGTCAGCAATTAGCGAGAGACTTTTGTGCTCGGGTGAGAACGGAGTAGCCTACTTCACCGGTCATGTTTACGCTCTGAAAGGAGACACAAAAAGGCCAAACGAGGACAGATAACATGGGCACATCAAACATCCATGCTGGGCTGCGCTTGTTACTGTTATGGCTCCTTCCCTTCCTTTATGCAGGGCGACGAAGAGCAATCCTTTTCCCATGAGAAAGCTCACCATGGGATGAGTGACATCATGGGGTGGCCCCTGTGCACTCCTCTCCCCCGACGATAGGCCGAACTCCCATTTATGTGGGCACCTCACGTTCCCCTTTGATTCCTTCCTGCTCTAATGGCCCCATTGAGCGATAATAACAATTAGGGAGTCCCGTTTGAAGGCTCCTACACTCAGACGGGGCCCAGACTGGGTGTTTATTCTTAATGACAATGTTTTTTAATAACAACAGCCAGAAGTCACCTGCCTGAGCCGCCTGGCTCCCACATGCAAGTGCTCTTTTTCCTCTACCTCTGTCTCCCTCCCTTTCTCCTTGTGTCTCTCTGAATCTATCTCCCTCTCTCTCTTTCACACACACACACACACACAGTTATACACACTAGCTAACATCAAAGCACCCTGCATCAGGTTATTCTGAAAAACAGAGCAGAACTGCAGGAGGATTTGAGAAGGTTGGTTTATATATATTTTTACCTTTTTTTAAAATCGAAGTTTGAATAAGTCATTAAGGGCAAGTTTTTTTAATGCCATTCGGTCACAGCCAGGTCTGTAAGATTGGGGCGGTATTTCTTGTTTCTTGTTTACCACCCACGTGGTATTCGGTGTTCTCTCTCTCGTTCTAATAGGCATATTTTAACAGTAACTCACCATGTTGCCATGTGCCCCCCTCCACCCCACCCCACCCCACCCCACCCCACCCACCCCCATCCCTGACCATCCTCCCTCACTCAGAGCCATTAGGAAAAAAAAAAGCTTGCTTTCTTTTTTCCCCATTTTTTCATGTTCGACTTAACTGCCCATTTGACACAGGATTGAAAGTTTAACCCTCTACCGCCTCTGCATTGTGTATTGGCATCTTGGTACAGTGGTCTGCATGCTTTTTACAAACAGTAGCTCTTGGTGTTGCACGTAATGGTATGAATTGATTGTAATTTATTAAACTGATCAATTTTGTTCTTAGAATATTCTATTAGCTAAAATATAATACGAATAATGTTAAAATATATTTTCAGAATGACTATTTCTTCCACTTCCACTGGCTTTTTTATTTTATTTTATTATTATTATTATTGTTTTTACCAGCAATTCACTATGGAGCACCCCAAGGGTAACAGGGCGGGGCAAAAAAACGGGTGTGCCAAACGTTTTCAGGTGATCTATGTTTTCACTTCCCGGTCCCCACCTCCCCACTAACCCCTCCATTTTTGTTAGCACCCGTTTAAGTGTGCGGTAGAGGGTTAAGATAGAGTGTAATTGAGTTGGGCAGTCATCTCCCTCAGTGACCAGTGGGTCTGCTTCTCCACTTCAGCTTGGTGTTATGTTCTGCCTCCTGCTCTGCTGATTGACATTGACTGGCATGTTTACTGGGAAGAGTCAATCAGAGGACTTGCTGTTTTCCGGGGTGGTGTGGTCTCTAGTGCTTCATGTTTTGTTTTGTTTTTTCTTCTCTTTTTTTATATCTCTGGTGTCAGAATCAAAAAGTTAAAAAACTTTAAAAAACAAACAAACAAGAGGATCAGCTAATATTTAGGTGGGACAAAAGAAGTGCTTCAGAATGTCATCCACTGTCTTAAAATCACCAGCCCCATCACCAGTCATGTCATTAGTCCCTGCACAGATAATACCTTCCTCATAGCCAATAGCAGCAGTGCAGTCTGCCCTTGTCCACACCCCTTTCTCTGCCCTGCCTGCTAACCTACCCTTCTCTCTCTCTCTCTCTCTCTCTCTCTCTCTCTCTCTCTCTCTCTCCCTCTCCAGTTGAAGGCTGTTCACGAACAGCTGGCTGCTCTATCGCAGGGCCCTGTCAGCAAACCAAAGAAGAAGAAAGAGAAGAAAGAAAAAGAGAAGAGAAAAAAAGACAAAGAGAAAGAGAAAGAGAAGGACAAAGGCAAGGCCAAGGTGGAGGATGAGAAGAAGACCAAGTCATCTCAGCAGAACAAGCAGACTCAGCAGAAAAAGAGCTCAGCCAAGAAGCCCAATAGCACATCCGGCAGCAGGTGAGCAGCTGGACCATCCGGGGTTGTTGCCGCTTTAGATTTGATGAAAATACCTACTTGTGATGTAAATCGGGTTTTTGTTTTTTTTTTAAGTTCTTTTTGTTTTTGTTTTATCTTTCCTATTGATTTGTTCTGAATATGTACCAGAAAACTGTCAGGATCATTTGCAAAGTTTGTCATTTCTCTTGTTTCAACAAACTGCAGTGTTGTTGTCGAGAACACTGCCATAGAGCCCAAACTCAACCAAAACGCTCGACTATGCAGGCAGCCGAAGAAGGGCAGCAAGCCCAGCGGGGCGGCCTATGAGTCGGACGAGGAGGAGGCCTTGCCCATGTCTTACGATGAGAAGCGGCAGCTCAGCCTCGATATCAACCGGCTGCCGGGCGAGAAGCTGGGGCGCGTCGTGCACATCATCCAGTCGCGCGAGCCCTCGCTGCGCGACTCCAACCCGGACGAGATCGAGATCGACTTCGAGACGCTCAAGCCGTCCACTCTGCGCGAGCTGGAGCGCTACGTCAAGTCGTGTCTGCAGAAGAAACAGCGCAAGCCTCTGAGTAAGCCCCGCCCCCAACCAGCCATCGCCGTGGGCGCGCGTTGTGTCTGTGGATATGCACATGCTCTCTCTCTCTCTCTTTCTCCCTCCCTCTCTTTCTCTCTCTCTCTCTCTCTCTCTCTCTCACACACTCTCTCCTCCTCTCCTCTGACCCAAGCTCAGTTTTCTGCTGCAGATGGAGCTCTCCTCTCTGGCTGCTGAGTCTGCTCTGAAAGCTAAATCCATCCATGGTATTCCCAGTCTGTGCTGGGAGCACAACGTTTTTCCCTGCTGTGTTGCATGATTCTTTGGTGGATTACTTCTCAACTCTTTTCTCAGTTAAAACCTTTTCTCCAACCCCCTCGTATAAAACACCAAAGTTTCAATAAAGCAGAAGTGTTTTCTTCTAGTAGGATTATAAAATATTGGAACGAACCTCAAAGACAAAAATGATACTGGCCTATTATCTGGTCTGTTATACCTTATTAGGGGTGTGTTGTTTTGAATCAGAGCACATACATAGTAGAAGTACACATTAGTCCATAGATACCCTAGAAATTAGACGTTATGAAGTAGTGGAATATCACGGCTTTAGAGTAGCAGAGTGCTTCTTGCTGCTTGTTGCCACGGCGGCGGGGGCTGATGCGGGGACTCACTGGTCGCCGCTGTGTGTCTCCTGCAGCGGGCACTGGGAAAAAGAGTGCCAAGACTAAAGAGGAACTGGTTCAGGAAAAGAAGAAAGAGTTAGAAAAGAGGCTGCAGGACGTGAGTGGACAACTGAACAACAGCAAGAAACCGCCCAAAAAAGGTACCTGTGTGGCAGTGTGTGAACACAAGCAGGCAGGGCCGCCAAAGCCCACGGGGCCAGCTCAGGCAGGGGCAGCAGGACAGGCGAAGGGGGCTTTCCTTTGTGCCCCTGTTCCTCCTCTTCATTCACCTATACGTGGGTTTGTGTTATCCTGATTTGAGGGCAGTAGTCTGACTGAGGTTTTTCAGTTAGCCTGCGCACTGATTGGCTTTCATGAAATGGGACAGTAAAATTAGACAGGACCAAAGGAAGGGAAGAGAGCAGCTGACGGCCTTGGATGAGTGTGGTCTGTGTGTGTCTTCGTGCAACTTGTACTGACTCAACGTCTCTGGCTGCTTGATGGACGCCCCCATACAGTTCGATCTGTTCTGTCATGATTAATGCTTTGCTCTGTGTGCATGTCTGTATTCTCTCTTAACGTAACCACACGGGTGGGCCAGGCAAACAGGGCTATGGGTTCTGTCTGGGGGGGCGAGAAAGTCTGTTCTGTCCATCTCTTTTAACTTATTCTTATAAAATTTGGACGTTTGAGCTGTTTCCTCTGTGAACTGTAGTGTGCTTTGCACTAATTTTCTCCTCTTGTACCCAGCAGAGAAGGCGGGGTCAGTGCCTGGGGGCGGGCCGTCACGGCTGAGTGGCAGCAGCAGTTCTTCCGACTCGGGCAGCAGTAGCTCCAGCGGCTCTAGCTCCGAGAGCAGCGACTCAGACTGAGCTTTCCGCGATCCTCTCCCGTTCTCCAGCCCCCCTCCATTTTCTAATGAGTAGTGTGTGCTGTCACGATAGTGTCTCACTTGAAGACCTGTTACATAAAGAGTTGGAAGAACAGAGGATATTTTAAAATGATCTGTTGTAGAACGTCCTGGGCTTGGATGAAGACAAGTATGAAAATGTGCTGATGGAACTGTTTCGGGTTTATTTTGCTGGCCCTCAAAGGGAAACACCTGGTATCACCAGATTTTTTTTTTTCTTTTCCCCGAACATGTCACTTGTGGAGATCCAAATGGTTATGTATAGTTCCATTAGTTTCCTAAGGTGGTTTTCTCAAGAGACCCAAAAAGAAAACTTATTAGGGGAAAAACTAACAAATGCTTGGCTGTGTATCAGTAAATGAGTAGCTTCATCAAGTCTCAAAGTTTGAAGGAACAAAGCAACTAACTGTTTCTCTTTCTGGTGTGGTGGTCATGTTAGCATGACGCTTCAGCTCATTCCACATTTATTTTATGGGTGATGATAATTGGTTATCGTTACCACTTTTAAAATAGACTTTATTTATTTTTCAACTATAAAGGCGCAGCTCTTGGTTTTTGACTGTCATGTATTACAGAGGTATCAAAAAAAAAAAAAAAAAAAAAACACAAACAAACAAAAAAAATGTTCTGTATGGAAATGTGGTGTATCCCCACTGAACAGGGAATGCCCCGTGTCGTTCCATAGCCTAAATCTATCTGCCTAAGTGTCAGTATGGTGTTCAGATCTGTACTTTGACAGGCCTTTGTGTAATCCACGGTAGTTTTGGTTATTTCTGCGCTGTAATATTTTTCTCCTGGTGCTTGTTTCTCATCGTCAGTATTTGATGTATAATTTTGTCAGATATTTTGTTTTTAAACTATATTATTCGTTCAGATTAATAAGTTTGGGTTTTTTTTATATATATGATCTCATTTTGACAACTCAATACCCCCATGATGTATTTCACTATGATGTATGGCCAGAGCTCCCTTTTCTGTTTGTTCTGGAATCTTTCATCTTTCCCCAAGTCCAATCACTGGACAATCAAATTCAATGGTGACTAAAATGTGTTATTTATAGTAGAATTGGCTCCCTGCGTGGTCTCTTGGAATGTCAGCAAAGTGAACATGGTGGAGGTAGTCTGAATTACCCATTATTCTTGTCAATATGTACTGTCTTTTCTGAACGGCTCTCTAAAAACAACACACTGGGCTCCTGTGGACTCTTTGGAGTCCAGTCACCGTAACATTCTCCCTGAAAGAAAAATGATTGGATCGTTCTCCTGTAAAGATTTCAAACAGCAGTACTAGGTTTAAACTTCAGAAAAGGAAGATTGTGTGTAGTCCTTTCCAAAGTATTACAACTAATGTAATTGCTCTATTTTATTAATACCTTTTTTAAATGACTTCATCTCTTTTGGAATACTGTATTAAATGCTTTGAGTGGTACTTAAATGCTTCATAGAACTTGCTGGAATATTTTCTTGCTGTGTCCTTGAATTGGTTAACTGACTGGTAAACTCTATAACAAATGAATGTAATAGAGATTATTTCTTTTTCCGTTGCAGCAGGCTTGCCACCCCGGTATTGTCAACTTTCATTAAATATATTTTAAAGGCTTAAACCCATCATTGTTTTACAAAAACAGTGTGTACACTAAAATAACAGGCCGATGGTCTTACTCTAATTGTAGAACTGATTTGAAACCTGTGTCAGGATTGTGTTTTTTTTTTTTTTTCTTTCGTTTTTTATTTTAAGTTTTTTTGTTTGTTTTTGTTTGCCCTTTGTAGCTCAAATAACATTGAAACCCAGATGTCAAGATTTGATGATGTAAAGTGGATTTTTTGTAGGTTTTCCTCTCAGTAGTAAAATGTCATGAATGTGTGTTACTTTTCTCCCCCATTACTGCCACTGGACTGTTCTACGTCAAAAGTCATTATCTCTTGTGTGAGACTGTAATCTACCTTGGCCTGTTTAACAGATCATTGTAATGTCTTTCTGTTGCAGTTCCTTCTTTCCCCGATGCTCAAATCCACTAAATGAAAAATAAGTAAAAAAAAGGGTTTCCTGAGTGATGTCAGCAAAGTTAAAAAGACTGAAATATAAATATATAGGCTATATAATTGCAGATATAAATGTATATTCATTACTTATTCGTTAACACGTCTTGGGTCAAAATATTTTAGTTATTTTTTATGAGAGCGAAAACCTTTGTGTATTGCATGCTGATTTACAGTATCTTTCTTAAACCTTTTTGAGCTGTTTATAACATGTAAATGTCATTCTTTGAAGTAAAACATCAATATTAGTAGAGCTCCATACAAATACAGCAAGTTAATGCAGGTTTATAGATGGGTTTTCAGACAGATTTAGGCATTGAGATTACTGATGTATAAGCTAATTCGAAATTTGGACTCTGAGCCCCTTTGTTTTTTCATAAATAAATAAAAAAAAGGAGAAGAATCCTTCATGGTGTCTTCACTCCAAATACATTTATTTGCTGTGATATGTTGGATGTGCTGCAGTGTTTAACAGTTGTTTGTGTTATGGCGATTTTGTAAAATACTGCAGTAATCTCATGAAACCAATGTTAAGTCTTTCTTGACATGAAGAAACCTGCATCCCCATGTCGATTTTAAAGACTACCCGACCCTCTACGGTAAACACCCTGTTCAATTCGGACATGTACTCCAGTTGTGATACCAAGGACATTTCTACCGCAAATTCGGCAACTATTTCCACATGCTTTACAGTAAACGTAGAAGGGCTACTGTGAAAGAAGATTACAACAAATAATCTGCCTCGCTGTTCCGTTACATAACAGAACAAATTCGAGACCCACTTTCCGGGTTTCTTAATCTGGTTTTGTCCCGTATCACTACGGCTTGGTTGCCGTACTGGGTGTACCAGGCACTCTGACTCCGACTAAGGTAGTTGTTTGGCGGAGCCTTTTCAAGCTCCAGCTGTTGTTGCTGCCAGATCAGCAGAGATGTGTCTTTGTATCTAAGCCGAGCGTATCCCTCTGACAAAGCCTTCTCGGCCAAAGGATACCTCTCCGCCATAATGTCCGGTGGCGGCGAAGGAGTGACAGCACTTTGGTGCGATTCCCTCGTTAAACATGTCAGTAATCCTTAATAGGCGCCTTTGAAAAGGTGTCTTCGCAACCAGTGTAGACGCATGCACAAGGTTTACAGAAACACGCAAGATAGCTGTGTGGTTCAGCTTGCTACTCAAACCAAGTTGTGTGGTAACATTCAGGTAACGTGCGCTCCTTTGCTCTTCTTGAGATGAACGTAAACTGTGTCAGTTATTAAATCTCAGCATTTGTAGTGTGCATCACGGCCCGAAGTATTCCTGTAAAATGCTAGCTAGCTAGCTACACTTTTATCCAACAATTTGTTGATCTTGCGATAGTCAGTCCATAGGCACAGGCTGTAGGCACAAAACGTCCCCAGTGCATGGCATCTGAAAAAATCATCTTGGACTTCAGCTTTTTTTTTTTTTTTTTTTTTAAGTGTAAAGCCTTTCTCGGTTGTTTTTTATAGTGCTGTATTAGCATCCAGCGAAACAACTCCAAGCGCTGCCTGTGGCAACCACCACCATCTTAGTTTGCGTCCGTCTTAAATCTGAACGGATGAAGCGTTCCGGGGAATTAATTCAAATTTGCTCGAAGACAGGACAGCATACACCAAACTACAAAATACATTTCTTAATTTAGCGACTTGTTATAAATAATTTTTAAAAATCTGTTTTTGCCCACTTAACGCATTTCAATTTCTAGCAAATTCAGAAGGGTACGGTTCGGCATCAGAACTAACAGTATTTGTGACAGTGTTGTTAAAAGATCTTCAGTAAAACGCAGCTTGCACATTCAAGGAGAAATAACCCTTCCTGTTTCTAAAGCGTCTTCTCCTGGGTTTGATAATGACATACGATTGTATATAGCACCTAATACACCTGGAAACCGATAGACTTCAGATAAAATTCCACTGTTGATGATGCCTGTGGATATGATATAGATTAGTGCTTCAGTTTAGCAATATCCTTTGAAACTCTCAGCATAGTACTACACACAGCTGACATGTTCACTCTAAAAAGACAACCACCACCATTTGGAAGCATCTAGTGTTGTAAAAACTTTGAGCTATTTGTTGCAACATTCCTTACTTGGGGTACTTGAAGCAACCTTCATTTTATCTACTTATGGTAACTGAATCTGTTGAAAAGCAGTTCCACTGCAGAAAAACACTGTCTTTGTACTTCTCAAGAGAATTAAGTCTTTTTATTATCCTGTTATGAACTGACAGTTGATGATTCAAGCAAAGAAAACAGGCAGCCGCCATAACATTTAACCACCAAATATGGCAGATTAAATTTAATCCATAGGATGAAATCTGATTTTAGAATGTTGATACAACCTGATTAAATGACATTTAAATTTACTTTGAATACAGTTTAAATATTAGTTTAAACTGGGTTTCAGTTTAATCTTGTTAACTTTTTGCGCAATAGGTTTAACAATTATGCCCCAGTTTAAACTGATTTAAAATCAATCCTTTCTATTTAAGTTTAAAGTGAAATATCTAACCCTGTTTGCCCAAAAGCAAATCACAACGCAAAAATATTTTAAATGTACAAAAAGTATTCACATTTCAATTAAGCAGTAAACAATATAATTTCAATCATTTCAATTAAACGTTAAAATCTAGATTCCTCCATATTAAGAAAGCCAAAATGTCCATACTTTTTCAAATGCAAAAAAATTTTTATTTAAATTTGAGAACAACAAGCATAACAATTTTCAATGTAAAGAACATAAAAGCCAGTTAAGTCCTCAAAAAAGCACTGTTCAAGTTACGTAGCACTTCATAAGATTATGTAAGATTTTACACTTTCTTGCATTGTCAATTGTCAATTAGATGACATTCGGTCCACCACTGGAATAAGCAGATCTATTACTGTTTTATGAAAGGGAACAAGTGAAGCAGCAGCATGTGAAAATAAAAAGGATTGAATAGATAGGGAATTCCGGAGGCTTAGCGGTGGATTTCGAGGATTTTTTATTCATTTCTTCTTGGGCCCTGAATCAAGTGGCAGCCCAATGTCTTTTCCACGCAGTTTGAGTCCTGCAATTGCCCAGGAAATATCAGATAATCACTGGGTTACTATTTACAAAGGCACAGGCCAAACTAAATAAGATTTGGAGCATGGCTCAAAACAATACATCTGCCAAAACAATAAAAGATTAAATCTTACCAATAGCTCTTTCAATCTTTCCCATTACTTGATTGTTGGGGATGGCTTTCCCAGTTTCATAATCTGCGATCACTTGTGGCTTCTCATTTATTTTCTAAAGAAAACACATCTATATTCACATGCCCTCCAAACATTATGCTGTGCAAGATCATTTTTTGGAAACACTCAAGAGGCCACTTCCTAAGCTGGAAGCCAGCACATGCCTCTGATCTTCTGCTACCACCACAACCTTTTGTCCCATCACAAAGAGCCAATGTAACTTCCAGTCTTCCAATAATTTACATTAAGTCTAATTATGCCTAATTCAGTGCACAAAACAACACTAATCATTTCCATTCTTCAATGGAAAAAAGCAATATTCCATGTCCATACTCACAGTGGCCAGGTCCTTCTGGGTTAAGCCCTTATTTTGTCTGCCCTGCTGAATGACTTTGCCTACTTCCAGAGGCACTCTCTCATGATGTAGCTCCTCTGTTTCCCTGTCCAGTTTAGCTGTGTTCTTTGTTACAAGATGCTGTTTATTCTGACCAGCAGCCCCTGCAAAGAGCACAATAGTCTTCTAAAAACACACGTAAAACAATAACAGCCATATATTAATAACTATATATAGCTAGCTAGATAGAGGGTACACGCAGCACGTTATTCTACATCGTCGCGAGAAAATACAGGTAATAGCCCGACGGCTTACACTTCTTTGTAGTTTCAACATCCTCTCCTCGTCTCTGTGCAGAAATTACAGCCTACAGAGAAATATTTCGTCAGACATTGTTTTGGACACGGCAATGCGTACGCTCAGTTAGCTAGCTGACAGGCTGACTCGTATATACTACAAAAATAAAGGTTGTAAATAGTCTAATCTAAATTAAGAGGTATTATCTGTACGCCCGAAATATGTATTCACTATATATCGCAGCTGGCAATCACAACAGCAATACAACTGGTAGCTAGCGTGCTGGCTAGCTAGAGCTATCCAGTTAGCTTAGCTAACTAGCAATCAACCTGTTTAGATTTCGACTGTGCCGCAGACCCCTTCTTTCTCAGCACAGTCACTGTATCCCAGTCACTCTCTGCCATATTTTCGAAGCTTCTTTGGCTTTGTTATAGATTGTGTAGCTCGGGTAAGAAATCTGGAAGAACTTCGGCTACCACACCACACTAAGGAGACTTCGGACCCTTTCTGTTCACGTTGGAGAAACGCGGAAGTACGAAAATTACGCCATTGCGTAAATCAAATGTCGTCACTGTGTGGCAGTAGAGTTAGTCGTGACAGTAAAAAAATCCTGTACGATTTCATGGGGATTAGTTATTTACATTTCATTACCTATTTCACCTTCAGTGTACAGTCATTACTGGTTAAATTAGTACCAGGAATTATTACTAAGAAAGAACAGTGTTCGATTAAATATTGGAGAGCAAAACTAGGCCTGTGCAGCTCTAAAATAACATGGACCCAGAGCAATCCCAGAGTATTTATAGACTGCTGAATCAGGGTATAGCTCTAGAAGTGATCTGATCACCACTACACAGACAGGCAAAACAGACTGACAAAGACAGCTGAGAAAATACACAGCACTCCCTTAACTAGTTGGTACATGGCCCTGGCCCAGAAGACATTTCTGTTATTGAATGTCACTGCACATGTCCTGAGGTTTTGTGTTACTTAAACAGAATTAGAACTCAACAATAAGACAGAGTTTTTTTAAGTCAAAAATTGGTGATCAGGCTTTAATTTGGTTTTGTATCACTGACAACTGCTTTAAGTAAATGTACAGTAAACCTTTAAACGTATATTCTACCTCAGTCAGAGCGCCTGGAACAACACAGCAAACATAAACTGCATGAGGCAGGTAAAACATTGTTACGGAAGACATTTGCATACCCCACTTTATTCAAAATGACCCACCTTCTGTTGAAATTCTACAATCGTGTTTATTCTCGTCTTAAAATATTCCCTTGTACCCTACATGTTGGAAGTTATTAACCAAACAATTCAAAGGAAATCTCTCTCTCTCTCTCTCTCTCTCTCTCTCTCACACACACACACACACACATGCAAGCACATTAAATTTTTTACTTAATACGAAGTATTCATATAGTTGTAATCTCATAAATCTATAACAAGCTATGTAACTCTTGCCAAACTGTGTTTTTTGTCAGGTTAGGTAATTAGTCAGTCAGGCTAAAATATCAGTTTGGTCTGACTGATATGACTTATGCAGTTGTGTAGTTGACTTGTGTATACAGTACAGTGTGTAAAGCACTTAGATTTTTTAATGAATATCTTACACAGGTGTCCAGATTTATTAGTGGGACTCATTCAACCACAAATGACTTATGTTTCTGAAACTAAACATTATTGCTCCTAAAAAGTAACAGAGCAATAATAAAAGTGCCTGAAATGTTGAGTAAATAGGAAGTCTATGCCCTTTAAAAGAATATAGGGTAAGTGTTGTATGTTGAAAAAAATAGAAAGATTTCGTCGTATTTTAAATTTCAGCACTGAAAACATTCTGGTATAATGCCTGCTACTTCCTTACAGTTATGTCAATAACCAGGTATTTCTTTTATTAAGGATACCCAGTTTGAATAAGACAGAGATTTTATATGACACAGTATATTGCTTATGCAAAATCCCTGAGCAATCATTCACATGCTCATAGCAATCAAAAATAAATGCAAATCAAATAA
Organism: Sternarchorhynchus goeldii; assembly: GCA_028565775.1. Taxonomy (NCBI): domain Eukaryota; kingdom Metazoa; phylum Chordata; class Actinopteri; order Gymnotiformes; family Apteronotidae; genus Sternarchorhynchus; species Sternarchorhynchus goeldii. The sequence continues at coordinate 1,840,978 of JAOXYF010000006.1, read as the reverse complement.
TCTTATCTACATTGTACATATTGTACATACTGCATACATGTTTTGGCATTTAACAAAGTGTGACGGTAGAATTCAAAGTGTGAGCATTGCTATGTTTACATCAAACGTCCACTTTTGTGCTTCTCAATTGTAGCTTTGATAGAAATAAAAAAAGAAATGTCCAATTCAGGCTTTGCAACTACCTAGGACTCTTGTAATATGTGCATATGCACTCTTGTTTAACTGTGAAGTACAGGCAGAGGGATTTTTAGCCTTACTGAAAATTTTCAGTGGCTGTAGGTATCATCCATCAGTAGAGGGGGTTCCAGCTGAGAGTCCCAATGGAGATAAGAGTCTGACATGTGCTGGAAGACAACCATACCATCTCCACCAGACTGTAATGGAGGAATCCCAAAGCGAAGCCGCATCCAACATCTGTAAGATGGTGGCGACCCAGCAGCACACGGGACATGCCCACCAGCACGGCCCAGAGCACCAAAAGAATGCGTAGTGGGACAGCAAGCACTAAGTGCGCCAACAAGAACTTTGATACCAGGGCTGCCCGACTTGCGTGGGCTGCTGGGAAGGAATAGACGTCCATGACCAGGTAGTCAAGGAAACTGGGTGGCATTTCCCAGGGTCCTTTGCGCTTCACTAGCTTCTGGATGCCTGCCACAGTCATCACATCCAATAGAAGGGCTGCAATTAAAAGAAGAAGTTTGCTATGTAAAAATAAAAATGCATATTTGGTTACAATTTGGTAAATTTTAACTCCCTATTTTCTAGTTACATACATATTTTAAAAATACTACACATATACTATCTACCATATCCACCACCTGGTTTGATCAGGGTTGTACCAACTGATCATCACAGTTAATAGCTGTGATGAACAGCTGTTAAACAGTTAATAGCAACAAATTTTAACTCGGAAGATGAAAAGAGGTAAAACTAATTAAATTAATTGCACAGGAAAGAAACTATCAGAAAATCCAAAGTAAGTAAAACAAACAAACAAACAAAAACCTCGTCAAAGCTAAAAAAATATTTGGCTACATTGACTTTGGCTACTGATTAGTCGGTGTAATCAGAAGAGGGTGGAGTCACATGGACATGTAACTCAAACGGAACCCTCTCCCTCATGAATTCCCTTATTCACTGACCTACAAACCTAACAGTTCCAGCAGCTCTAAACGTTACAAACCTAACATAACCTCACTTTATGTGGTATAAACTGTGATCCCTTTAATAGGCCTAATACGATGTGTTAGATCAACCAGCGCCTAAACTGTTCATTCCTGGATAACAGTTTTTTAAATTTGTATCCCCTGAGTACACGTCAACGATGCGTGTAGTTATTAATGATCGCCAAGGAGAGAAAACTCACCAAGCAGCAAATTAACCAAAACCTCCTGTCCTGCCAACGTGTTGCTTCTCGTGAGACACACAATTGTGCCGAAAATCCAAGGGATGCCGTGACCAGTGAGAGCGAGCAACTTTACCATAGATCGCATGCTGCCCCAAGACGACGTCGTATGTGCACATACACCAAGTCTCTTAGACATACAGATATCTATAGCCAAAAGAGAGTTCACCGCTATTCCTTTGAATGACGGATTAAGCTGCATGCAGTCTTCTTCCGGAAACTCTTTTCTCTCCTTATTATTCTCGACTGGCTCCTGCTGCGCATTTTCGCTGCTTTGGTGTTGATATTGCTGGTGTTTGTGCGATGCCCTCCGTCCATAACCACGAGCTTCAGCGTTAGGGGTCCTCATAGGCTGATGAAGGGACATAAACTCGGGTCTGTTCAGGACATTGTTCCGATCCCTCGCCTTGGATCGACTCTGGCTCGTAGGCATCTTGATTTTCTAAAGCCAACCCAGTATTTGTCGTATTTCTGTGTCCCTTTCTGCGCAGAGGGGCGATAAACGGTCTACCATGTGTCCATTCTCAGATCTTGTATTGCCCTGTTGTAACTCTTCCGAGTTCTATTCCAGTTAGCCTATAAATAGACATACCAACTGACTGGCTTTATGAAATGCGTCCACATGGCAGTTTAAAACTCTTCTTTCATGCAATGAAGGATGCATAAGATATAAAAACAACGTCAATAATAAAAGAAAAATTACCGATGTCAGCAAACGCGTATGAACGCAGTTATTTACGTATTTGTTTAGTTATTCACGTTTCGCCAACCTCAGTCGAGTGGTCGCGGAGCATCCTGTAGCGGTGTAATTACTTTTTTATGGTATATTGCTCATTACTGCTGTAAGAGGGAAATTTGTATATAGTACAACTTGAATTAAAAATACAGATCACTAAAATTGTCGAATATATTATTACACTATTTTCACATTGCCGTTCATAAACATGAGCATAAACATGAATAAAATTTAAATGTTACTATATTCTTCTGCATTTTTCACGCCTATTGGTACTATATTAAACCGATTATTATTTTGCAGCGTTCTAAATTTCTGCCTGAAAACTACACTACCCAGCACGCTCACAAGAAGGGAAGTCTAATTCTAAGCTGCTTGGAAAGAAAAAATAAAACCCAACAGCTGAAGCGTTGCATTACGCGTGAGGAAACCTGCCAAGTCTATAATAGGACAAGGGCGAAACAAACTTACCACGACTTGTCGCGGACCTTAAATTTCACAGATATGACGGCGAACGAAAGAAAACCTCAGTGTCATGCCACAGACCGAGACCTTAAATCAGGAGGCACTGCGTAGATGTCGAGTTTGGACTTATCTAAAAGGATGTACATTGAAATATTGATTTTTCTTCGCTATCCCCATGGATCGTTCAAGACGGAGAGAAGCGAAATTCAGTGTCTTTCGCTTATTCTCTAGAGCGTCCTTGTACCCTATTTGTAGTGTAATTGATCGTTATGCCTTGCTATTGGACACTGTATAGCAGGTGCTCCTTGAAGATTTGCACGCCTGTTATTATTTACTACATTTACACACGAGTTGATATCGGCATCGTCTTTCAACTTATATTATGTTGTTGAAATAGTTGTATATATTGATAGTAAAACTGATCTTTACTAGTCTGGATATTCTTTAGAGTTATATATTTTTACATGTCTTCATCTGCTAAAAGGTGATTGTAGAGCTCATTTCAGAGCCACGTTTTGGGTAGAGAGACTTACTATGAAATAGCTAGACTTCTGTCCTGCAAGTTTAGCCCACACACCAGACGTGTCTTTGCTATATACTCTCTTAAAACTTTTCCCACACAGGATCGACTACCTCATATGTAGCACCTTTAAAATCTGTTGACCTTCTGCTCTTGGAGCATGCACATAATCATCTGCCATTTTGGATCAGGATATAGCAAAGACTATCAGCATTATAACCAAACATTTGTTTCCCATTAATGTGAATGTTAATTCATTTTACGACTGATGGGTACTAAGAGCTTTGTGTTTCGCCGTCATGGGGTGCATGCCGAGTGTCAGAGTGAAGCCGAACTGTTACGAAAACATTGCAGTCCTTGAACTGACCACCTCTATTGATTCTAACCCTACTGTCCTCGACGAATCATCCAGCGTGGTGCTGAGGTACCGCACGCCCTTCTTCAGAGCTGCGGCACATGTGCAAGTGCCACCAGTGGCCCGCAAAGAGATCTGGACTGTGGGCTGGATCCAGGCTTGCAACCAAATGGATTTCTTCAATTACTATGGCGAGGAAGGAGTGTAAGTATGAAAAGTGACACAATGAACAATTTGGGTTGTTTATCAAGTATGAACACTGCCCAATAGAGAAAGCATCTGAAATATCTTGGGACTGTACAGTGTCTGGACTAAAAGATCAAAGTGTAAAATTCTATGTTACAAAACAGGTTTTATGTTTTTAACAGCAGCTAAAATAAGATTCTGTGTACATTGTGCATCCTGTCCTTCTCAGAGGGATTACAGGCAGCAGAGAGTTTCAAGGTACTTACGCAAGATTAGTTACTCAGGATGTTAGCAATGTTTATGCTCTAGTTTCCTGAGATTGTTTCCTTAATGGCATAGAAGTTGAACACACCCCAAGTAGGACAAAAAGTATGTCTTTTCAAGCATCAGTAAAGAAGGAAATATCCTTGTTTTTGTTACTACCAAATGCACTCATTCATCTTTTTCTTGATAATCAGATGGGCTTTCACAATAGATGACCTTTGCCTAAGTGTTCCAGTATTTCCAGTATTTGTACTCATGCAAGAGGACTCCCCTATTTAGGACTCATTTATTATATATTTACAGTCACTGCATGTGATAAATGTTTAGAAAAGACTAGATTATTCAAGTATGGTTATTAGAGACACTGGCTTCCTCAAATACTATAAGGGAAGCTGTTCAAGCACAAAGAACAATTAAAGAGGAAATATGTGCTTTAAGGAGAGGTTCAGATGGCTTCCTTTTAGTGTTTCCACTCACACAAGTAACCCTTACCTCTGTAGATCAAGCTGGGAGCTCCCTCAGCTGAGGGATGGACATATCCAGGCCATCAGTGACTCAGACGGTGTGAACTACCCTTGGTATGGCTGCACCACTGAGATGTACACAATAGTGGGGCCGACCGACAAGATCACCACCCTCACAGTCAGCATGAATGACAACTTCAGCCCCAGTGTGACATGGAGTATCCCCACAGTTTCCGTCGGAAGCCCCCCACTCCTCACTTCGATCCGGAGGAACCAGCGCTTCACCACCTGGCTGGTGGCTATGAACGAGTCCACGGCCGAGATGGCGCTGCTTAGAACCATCCGCTGGAAGATGCAGCTCACTATTGATGTGGACCCAAAAAAGCCTTTGGGACAGAGGGCTCGGGTTCTGGAGCCTCTCACTCAGGAACAGCCTGAGGTGCTGCCTAAGAATGAACCCATCCCATCCAACGTCTTTGTTGAACCTAACGCCAATGATGCACAGATGCTAATTTGGAGGCCTACAAGTGCAGAGTCTGTTGTAGTCATCCCACCCAAATACTGATATAGGTGTTTTTGGGGGTGGGAAAGTCATGGTAATTCATGAAGAATGTCATGGTCTGAATTAAATAGCTCTTGGTTATTATAGAATTTGACAGTCATATATTCTAAAAGGTAATATTTCTGTCTGATTTTCAAACATTCAAAGACTTTTTAAAAGTGTATATGTTTAGTAATATTTTGCATATTTTCTAAGGTGTGTGGCCTTACCTCACTCTGCACTGAAATTTTGCCTTTTGCTCACTATTGTGGAATCTTATATGACGAGCTTTTTAATGTTCAGTTTACAGGGGTGTATAGCAAAAATATTTGAAACCAGGAGTGGCCTAAGTTCCAAAAGCTGAAAAGATGCTGCCTTTTGTCTTTCATTCTTATGGAAGGATATTGAGTATTTGATGTAATATGAGGTAAGATGTTGAACTTCTCTTTTTGGTGAGGATCTCAGGTTAGTACCAAAAGATATTTCTGGGCTTAGTGCAGACTTTTTGGTACTTAACATTCATTTTATAAATGTGTAGAATCTTCACATGGATACGTTCAATAAAAGAGAATGAAAATTTTATTGCATTGATTGATTTTTTTTCATTTAATAGTTTATGCATATATATAAAATACATATTTGTGGTTTGATTTCAATATCAGACTTGATATAAACAAAAAGACAGTTATTGATAAATTGTGACATCATGCCATAAATATGATACAAAGTTAATGACCAATTCTTAATGTCTTTATTATACCTCAGAATTCCCTTGAACTTTGGAACAAGTTTCAAGCTCACCATGATAAACCTCTAAGACAGTTTCATGTCTGCAGCATGTCCTCGGTAAGATCATGGTTAGTCCTAATCCCATGAATCACGCTGTACCTGAGGCTGTGGTTGCAGGGTAGGAACATGGTCTCAGTGGGGACTGACTGACCTGATTCCAAAATACTCATGGCTGCCCCAATTTCTCACTCTTAAGAATTCTTTTAAATTGGTCTTGTATCTGCTGTGGTGTTTGAAAGCAGAAGACCTCTGGTCTCCAACTCATTTTTGTTATTGGATAAATCAAGCATTCCTGAGATCAAGACATAAACAACTGGGGCAGTCGCTACGAATCCCATGGAATTCATTCCACAGTCTAAATTCGTATTGTAAAACTGTTAAGTTTTTGAACCTTTAAAAATATTCATATACCCTTAAAACATTAAAAATATTCTTATTTGTTAAATTAAGAGAGAATAGAGTTCCTTTTAGTATACTGCACATGAGTTCAGTATTCCACTTTGAAAATCTAAATATTTTACACAAAACAGTTGTGGTACCTGATTACTTAAAGTGTTTAGTGTTGATGCTTTTTTAAAGATTCTTTACATAAACAACATACATAGTTTTTTTATAATACCATGCTCAGCACCAGTGTGGTTTAATACAGTTTAATGCAGTATATCTTTAAGACGGAATGGCTTAATAGGAGAATAATTTTGAAATCATGTACAATTCACACCAACTCAAAGTGCATTGAGTTCATTGTGATTGTACAGTTTCTACATTGTTCAACAACAGGAAGATGTTTTTTTAAACTAAATATATATATATATATATTTAGGATAGCAATGAAAAGCATTGCATTTAGTTGACCAAGGTTACATACATGCTGAGAAGACCTATTGAATTATAGATGAGGGTAACAATTCTTAGTGACCTTGCACTGTAATGGCCTTTGTACGCACATCACACCCCCCCCCTTTAGTTAGTTTAAACCACTTTTGATACACAACTTGATACTGTTTGCTAAAATGCCGTTAACTAACATTGCACTTCACTGACAGTATGTTTGTTATGAGCTATGCTGACATGTTAATCATTATGTACATATTTTAAACAAATTTTCTATGCATATGCATAGAAATTGCATAGAAAAGAGTATAGAGTGTACAGGAGTGGTGGGTGGGTATCAAACAGGAATTTGAATTTTTGGGTGCATAAGTATGTCATTTTATTTTCATAAGCATGATAAAATAGGCAAACATAATTTGATTACGCCCTGAATGCTATGCTTGCAAAGGAAGCCAGGTCTTATACACTAGTAAGCAATATTAGTGAATTCGCCATCTGTTTTGCATACAGTAATATCTGCTGTGAATTATTATAAATAAAAGCAGACACTGGATGACATCAGATAATACATCTTAGTAAACAGCTTTGTAAGTCGGTGCTTGGAATTAGATAAGTTCGCAAAACTTACAAAACTTATGTTTATGGTACATATGCAAAGTGCCTGTAATCCCACTGCACCACATGTTCTCTCTATACAAAAGATAACGTTTTTACAAATGAATGATTAATGAGATTACACAATTAATATCACCCTCTCCTTTAAAGAATAGTTCATATATTCAGGTGATAAATAACAAAATAGTTCCTTTCCTTTGATCATATTATTGTATTAACTGCAGTTATCAAAAGCAGTTAATGTTGGTGTGTAAGGAGTAACTGTAAGAAAGAGCAGATGATGGTTAATCTTTTTGATTCAGAGATTTGGACTTGTCATCCTTTGGGAACAATGATATAACAGAAGGTAATGTGTGTTATCCTTATTTGCTCAGAAACGCTAGTTGAGCCATATTAGAAAAATGGGCCTCATTTGTAATCATTGCTCACGATGGTTCAGCAGCAGAGCTTTGAAGAGGAGAGCATGTGGCATAGAGACGCATGAACAAGAAAAAGACTGAACTACGTAAACTCAAATGGCTCTTGGAGAACTATATCTGAGTCTGGCCTTTCTTCAACACCACCAGGTGAACACAACTTCTCTGAGCACTTGTCAGCTCTTTCTGTGAAACTGGCAGGTTATATTTTGACTGCTGAAATTTAACTACATTAAGTACTTTTTTTTGCTGATGTCTGTTATTTTTTTTTACCACATGAACTGAGCTACAAAGGTTTCTGTAAGATCACCAAAAGCATGATTTTATGTGTGCAGCTCAAAATAGCTTACAGTCGAGATCTGACATCTCTTTCCTTTATACAGAGAAGAGTTGCTTTGAGCAAATGTTATTCAGACTGGAGCTGTGAACCTATGGATTGGCGTTTTTCCTAAGATTTAATAAAAGAGTATTTACTATATTTCTTACTATGAATTGAACTCCATAGACATTCATGCTGCATCTTGAGGGTGGCAATAAACACAAAGCTATGGAAAGGCTTGAAGTTCCACAAAGGGGAATAGAACAGATAAGAAAGGTGAGCTTTTGGTTTGATGTTATGAATGTTACATAAGCGACGCCTCACAATCGTATTGAATAAAGCTTTGCTAGCTTTAACGGGATGGCCAGAATCTAGGCCTCAGCAGATAAAAAATATTATTTATGGACTTTATTTTACTCTGTTATAAGACCTTATTTTGCAGCGCATTAGCACATCAAAACTGTTTAAATGGGATGACTGACAAATAGTTCCCACTGAAAATGTTTTACAAACGTTTAAGTAAATATTCTCTACGACTGTACATATTCTTTCATGCAAAAACAATTGAACAGTGGTTAACTTTTCGGACTGGCGCCTCCCGTGATTTCACGGTAGCTCTGATAGCATTTTTTTGCTTTTAAAGTCTGTTGGATTGTGTTTATTCTCCATGTTGGAATAATAGGATTTAGAGCGTAACAATAGGATTTAAACTACACTTGACAAAATCACATACTTTTACATTTTCTCCCCAGAATTGCTCATTTCACCCCTGAATTGCTAAATTGCTAATCCTCATGTGAAAGTCTTGAATGGGCCAGACTTTGAGCATCTGAAACCCCTAGTTCAGCTCTGCAGAGGAAGCTTTCTGCTGATTGAGTTCCTCACAGGCCTAAACATGTATTGCTGGAGGAAATCTGGAATTAATCATGTCCTTATCTTCAAGCTGGGTCCCAGGCAATATTTATCACATCATCACATTTTTGAGGTGACAAGCTCAGCGTGTTAGAATCTTTGGCAGTTCCGGCATCACCATCACAGTTCATCAACATCAGGCTAAGCTTGTGGATATTCTTGTTCTTGTGAATATTCTTGTTCTTGTGAATATTCTTATTCTTGTGTTTCTGTGTATGCACTGTAGGTGGCAGGATGCCTGGCCATATGCTGGTGTTCTGGCCTGTCTGTATCCGTTTCTCCTGTCAATCTCACAGAAGCTCCACCCCCTTTTCTTCCACACTCTGCTGCTGTTACTGTTAAACCCCTCCTCTACTTGTCATGCTCAGTCTCATCGACGGCTCTGTGCGGTGATGGTGAAATATAACGTTCTTAACATTCTAGATCTCACTCCAGGGCTTTGGTTTCCGTGCTAAGAAATTACATCTATATACAGTTTATCCAAAATGATTTTGCTCTTAATAGAAAATATACTGCTTTTAATAGGCTTATATTGCTTTTAATAAGGAAAATATCTCTAATGTTTAAATATCTCTAATCCCTATTACACCACTTGTTCATCCTGACTGCACCTTTCCAGCCTGTTGGTTTTGCAGAGTGCTGGCTGGCAGACCAGCTCAACTGTCTGATTCCTGTGATCATGAGCACATGGAGGATGATGTGCTTCTACGTCTGACAGATAAACTGGGGAGACTTGCAGAATGGCAGCTGTTTGTACAGAGGTGAAAGAACCCCCCCCCCCCAAACCACTCCATCCCACATGACTGCATACTGCTCTGGATTTCATAAGACACAGCTAATGAAAGAAATTACGTAGAACATCACAAATCCTGACAGAGGAATTAGTTAAGAACCAGCAAAGAAAAGAATCTGTAAATCTATGTTGTAATATGTATTTTTCCCCCCTATCTTCTGTTGAATAATGAGCTGGAGGTGGGCACACAGTTTCAGTCACTGCTTAGTGAGGTACTGACAGATTTCAGTGTTTTTCCTCTGTCTGTTCATGTCTCTGTTGGTGTGTGTTGCTCCAAAGACCATGGACAGGGAGGGATAGAGTAGCTGTATGTCTAATTCAATGTTTTCCTCTGTGACTGAGGTTTGTTCAGTGTCTCAGGCACTTCTGGAGCAGAGGTCACTACCTACACCTCCTACACACTGGAAAATAGTCCATTCCTTTCTCATGGCCATCTTATAGACCTCTACAACACAACAAGAGGTAAAAGCAACTCATGCCAAAGCGACTTAATAATATTGTGGTACAGAATGTAATAATTGCCGTACTATCATGATAAATGCTCACAGCGTTTATAGAGGACTGGTCCAATGATCTGATTTAGAGATGATCTGTGTCCGTTTAGAGAGGACTGGTCCGATGATCTGATTTAGAGATGATCTGTGTGCGTTTAGAGAGGACTGGTCTCGCCGCAGAGGTGAGTGCATATCTGTACCTGAGGGCCATGTCCAGGTGTGTCAGTGTGTTAGTGACAGTGAGCCTGGACCCAAGGTTGGACTGGGGATTGCTCCAAGGGAACAGCTTTCTGAAGGAAGAGCCAGTTTACTCACGAGAGGATGGATACCCAAATGTGCTCACAATCTGCAGCAGTGCTGACAGATTCTACATATGGGCTGTGTTGGGATATATTTGACAGTATGAAAATACTGTTATTGGGAGGGATGGATAGATGGTAAAGAGCATAAGTTAATGCAACACATCTTAAATATGATTTAAATAGGTACTTTCTCCTAGATACATACAAGTAGAGAATTAATGTCAAACTTAATCCCTGTTTTATGTCCTGCCTCTATGTGGTTCATTTTTCTTTCTGGTAATACTGTGGCAGTTTCTATAGACTGTCTTTAAGATTTGCGTCTTTTTCAGGTGTACTACTATGCTGCTATGTTAGCAAGCAGGCGTGCTACTGCTTCTGTCCTGTTCTATAAATATCCTCCTGTCTCAGATGAAGGACTCGTCTGCTGCCACTATTCGTGCTCGGCTGGCTCCACTGGAGGTCCTCAGGTTAGCGTCGCCTTACAGAGATGAAAACGAAAATATACCAAGGCTACTGGAGCTTCTCAGAGTCTTGGAGGAGCAGTTTAGCTCCAAATATAACTTACACAAACTTGCACCCTTGTTTTGAATTCTAGTACCTTTAATCCAGTTCGATAATTATAGAGAGCAGAGGAACCTTTTTCATCTCAAAACTCAACACCTGTGAAACTGCAGTGTTGAGCTGTGCATGACTTTGATTTCATTACCACATGGGGAAACCCAGCGCAGGTTTGATACAGCTAATGGTCAGCTGTATCACACAATAAACCAATCAGTTCACCATTCACATATGTAAGGTAATCAGATTGTTCCATAATTGTTGGCCTCACCACATCAGTACATCCTTGGTACCACAGTAGAAGAGAAGTGAGAATGACACAGTCAGGTAAATAATTTAAAAATTCAAATTGTTAAAAAAGAGAGTTGAGGTGACTAATTCACCAGTCGGGAGCCAAAAAATGCAGTAATCTGTGTTTGTAAAGAGATGTGACCTGAAAAGAAAGATAGTAAACAAGCGATGAACAATAAAACAAGTAGTTTGACTTTCCAGCACCTAATATGTTTTAATTATACCAGGCTGTGCTTTCTGTTGTATTTTTGTTTATTACATATTTACGTATGACTTTGCTGATCTATAAATATTGCGTATTATGTAAGAAGCAAAACCAGTGTTCCTCAAAACAATTCTTTCCTTTATTTCATTTCTAAAGCCATCAGTATTTCATTTTTCCAAACCGGCTAATTTGCAAAAACTGCAGAAGTATAAAAAAAATTCTGGGTGTCAGGATGGAAACATGAGGAAAAATGAGTCCACCACACAAAAATGGCCTGACCAGATTTATTCAAAGAACTCATCTGACAGCAACAATTTTTATGATGATTGAAATGTTCTTGATTCATCAAATTAATGGGGAAGAAAAAAGCTGAAAAAATAGAAAGAAAGAAAGAAAGAAAGAAAGAAAGAAAGAAAGAAAGAAAGAAAGAAAGAAAGAAAAACATAGCAGGATGACAATGGACAGAATGATCACCCTGCAAAACACTCAGCTCATTGTCCAAGTCTTTAGCACCACCAGAAAGTAAAGGAGCCCACCTTTCCCCTCGTCTCTCCCTCCCTCTCTCCCTGAGCCTCTTTCCCTCCCTCCCTCCCTCTCTGAGCCAGTCTGCTATCTGTGCGAGGAATAAAAGCATTCTCACAGAGTTTAGTTATGGTCATGGTTGCATTAAATCTTTAAAGTTTTATTAACCCTTCCTTTTCCGAGTCCCTCTACTTCCCGCCTTGTGAAACAGCCCATCCTTTTACCCCGTACGACCTCTGTAACTAGGGAACCAATCTTTAATTATTTTTTTTATCAGTACCTGTCTCGTTTTAGCCGAAGGCACATGTGTCATGGATCACCTCATCCCCTGCTGACGTTAACATGACCATTTTACACATATTCTGCTCTCCGAAAAGCAACACGATCCTCTCATGTGCTCGTGCTAAACAGGTACGATCAATATTCCTGATTTTACCTGACCTACTCTTTCGGTAGCTTTGCATACAGAGAGAAGAGAATGGGCCTGTGTGTTCCACTGATGTAAGTGTTTACGCACTTAGGCTATTCACTAATCATACACACCGTAGGTCATGAAAAGGGAACAGAGCTAATCATGCGGATTTCAATCACACAATCATATATGCATACATAGAAACAGAATAAAATAACAGAACAAAATCAAGACTACTTTCTTATGGCATTATGTGATCTGTAAATATATAGTTCATTTTTGTTGCAAGGAGCAGTACCAGTATAAGGAGAGATACCAATATGACCCTCAAAATAACACTTTCCTTTATTTCACTTCTAAAACCATCAGTATTTCAATATTCCAGACCAGCTGATTCGCAAAACTCAGGCAAGCATGTACTATACAGCAGCTTCAGTCTGAGCGTGTGGGTGTGTGTGTGTGTGGTTGGGGGGGGGGGGGGGGAAGCATAGGAGGAGAAAGTGAGAGTCCAGCAATTCTCTCTCCAGAGGACTGTTGTTCTCTGTTCTGCTTCCTACTCTGTGTTCAAGTCAGCAGTTCCACACTGAGCTCTTTCCCAGTAAAGCAACTCTCTGCTCTTCTCCTCCCTGTTTACAGTCCAGCAGGATAACTTTGAGATCTAAAAGCATGAGTGTTGGGTTAATGAACAGGTGCTTGTTATCCTTCGCTTGTTTGACTTTTTTTTTCTTACCATGCAGAGGTCTGTGAACATTTGTATGGTCTGAGTCGTCAGTAAAATGCTGAGCACCACATGCATAATTACCCACACTGTAGGATGCCAGCTTGTGAGTGTATGTGTGTGTGTGTGTGTGTGTGTGTTTTATGCTAGTGTGTTTGTGTGTGTGTGATGCGCACGCACGCGTAAGAGAACAAGAGTAACATACTTGATAAATGGCTGCTTAATCTCTTACAACTCTTTGCAAATTGGTGTATTTGGCATTGAAGTTTTTTGATTTATCCAGGCTAAGTATCGCACGTCCGTCATCTCCCATCGTGCAGCGCTTTGACGTGTTATTTAGATGGCACAAGCCATGGAATGAGTGTCAGTGGTCCTTTTCTTGGTCAAACAGCAGAACAGGTTAAAGTCGTATGAAGAAGACACACTCACTGCTCTTCCACCAGGGGTCTCTCTCCACCGAGCTCCTCCTGAGGGGTCTTGGGGCTGCTTGCTGGCCCGTCCCCGTCCGCCCTCTTGCTGGCTGGGTTGAGTGCCAGCACAGTCCCTGCTCTCTCCGAACTCTCCAGGTGCCTCGCGGGCGCTTCCTCCGGGTCGTCGGCGGCCCGCGCCCGCAGAGGGTCCGCCTTGCCCGCCTCGGTGCCGGCCCGATCCTCGGTGCCGCCGCTGGGGAAGTGAGTGCCGTTCCTCAGTGTCTCTCTGCAGTCTCCGTAGAGGTGCTGCTCCAGCGTCAGGTTGGACTGGGCCAGGTGCTTGAAGTCAGCCTCAAAGGGGAAGGAAGGGCTGGGCTGGGCGGAGGCGTCTACCTGGCCTAGCACCACTGAGCCGCGGTACACCTCGATGGCTTCGGGAAGCATGGACTTGATCTTGGGAAGCCAACGCTTGCGAACACGCCTGGCGTTGGTGCACATGTCTGCTGCAATCACATTCATCTCACTCTCCTTGAAGTTTGGGGCAAAGTTCTGACAGTAGACTGTAGAAGGCAGAGAAAGAGAGGGGGGAAAAAATATAGCTGAACCTAAACAGGAACACTATAATGTAGACTGCAGGCAACACTATAAGAGTATTCTCAGTTTGACATTAAATGGCAAAATTAGTTGTAAACATATGCTTACTCTGCATGTAATTGCATCCTGAATTGTGGCAAGATAAATGTATTGGAATTTTCACACAATCATTAGGTTAATGGAAGACTGAATGAAGCTGACTCACGCTTGACTGTGTTCAGTATGCGGCTATCCAGCGGTTTGCGATTTGGATCACAGTTGGAGGAGCGGATGCCTGTCCCGCAGCTGTCCGCCAGTGTGTTCCTACAGTCGTCATATCACAGTTAGCCACTAGGTGGCGGTCTCACTAAACATTTCCACAACAGCATTCGATGCATATTGTATATTGTTTGAAAGTCTAATTTACAGACATTGCAAATGGGACTGTATTTTTTAAAAAAACAACAAACAAACATCAAACAAATAAACAAACAACTCAAAAATGGTTTCAAAGGTAGTTACATTCCACTGTGCCTACATGCTTTAGAGACCTGGCACTCTACAGACCTGTCAAAAAACGCAGCAAGCAGACGTCGAAGCAGGACTTTGTGTTTGACCCCGGCACACAAGTGGCAATTCATCAGCTGCCCCCGTGTCATAAACACACCAGATCCTTTCACAACGCCAACAGCAGAGAAACAATGAGAGGCTGGCTCGCCAAGGGTGGCATTATAAAAGCACGCTGGTTTTATTGTGACCAGATCAGCTCTTTCTGAGGTAAGACGTGTGGGAGTGAGGCCTTACCTGCGATCAGCTCCAGCCTCTCTCCCGGGTCGCCCTCGGTGTAGAGTGCAGGGTGGCAGCGGTAGCCGATCTGGCTGATCAGGCCGGCGGGAAGAGCCTCCCTGTCGCCGCCGAGCAGCACGCCGAAGCGGCTCTCCAGGGAAGGAGGCAGCGAAGACACCTCCATTTTCTCATGTACTAGGAGGAGGAGACACACACACACACACACAAACACAAAGGAAAGCAATCAGAGCGGTGTTTAATCCAAAACGCTCGGAAAATTGCGCTGCAAGACCACATCCGCTGTGACATTTACTGCCATAGATAGCAGCCGAGACGCCATAGATCTTCCCTCCGGCGAGGTTGTCGTACGAGTCATCTTCGAAGTCCTCCTCCTCATTCTGATGGGACGTGGGGCTGTCTGTGGTGGGCAGGCTGGATGCCCCAGGGCTGGAGTGGTCCCGGGAGGTGTGCTCAAAAGGATGAACCGTGCTCAGGGTTCCGTTTGCAGAAGCTCCTCCGCCGCCTGTGTAGAAGAGTGCACTCCCGCGCGAAGACCTGCCCCTCAGTCCCTTGCCATCGTCCTCGGCTTGCTTGAGCTCCCCGCTCTGAGCGCACACTGGGGTCTCCAGCCTCTCCTCCTTTATTTTGCAAACGGCCGTGGGCTGGTCGCCTAGTAACAAGGAGTTGTTGTTGTTGCCGCCGCCGCCGCCGCCGCCGCCGCTGTTGTTTGGGCTGGGGGGGTCGTCCGTGGCGGACGTCTGCGAGTCGCAGAACGGTGCGCTCGCCTTGAACATCAGGTCCATGCCACGCTCCACGATGTTCTGGATCTGCAGGTAGCCCGCCGTGTACATCACCATGAGCTGGTCGCTGGCCGTCACCGTCATGCGGCCCGTGTAGCAGAAGGACAGGATCTGCTGGAAGCAGGACGGGGCCACCGAAGACGGCAGCTCGAACAGCGCCTGACTGCTGTCGCTGAACAGGTCGCGGAAGTACAGGCTGCTGGCAGCCAGCACGGCGCGGTGGGCCTTGAAGGCTTGCCCGTTGACCATGATGGCCACGTCGCAGTGCTGGCCCAGCAGCCGCTGCTCGTTCAGGCTGTCCAGCACCACGCTGCCAAAGTTGGGGATCTCCATGTGTAGAAGCTGAGACATGGCATTTGCTTCAGATCTCCACACGACGGAGAGAGGGGACTTTCCCAGTGGGCATCTGAAAGAGCGCAAGACGTTCTCAGTTACTATATTGGAATGAACAAAAACAAATAAAATACAGGATGAACGACACAAAAACGCTCAATCAGATTTACTCCATGAACCTGGCTGACAGTTCTTTTAATAAATCTGCCAATTGAAATATGCATGAATCCCAAATATTGAGTAACTGGGAAGAAAACAATAGAAATAAACATAGCAGGACAACAATGAAAAGACGTCTAAAGCATGTTTGGATCAGCGCACTGTCTCCTTTCTTCCTCTGTCTGTCCAAATAGCTGGAAACATCTCACAGACTTTCAGCACGGAGGAACTTCTGACTTCTGTCTTCCTTGTCTTGAACCTCTTCTTCTCTTGTCAAGGAAAGACCCAATCCTTACACCATAGGTGGCCTTAGGGAGCCAGTGAGTCTTCTGAGTCAAATCCATGCATGTCTTAGATATTCTGACCTACTGCTGATGCTGACAGTTCTCTCTCCATGGTACCTAAGACTCAAGGCCACCTTGTAGAGGAAGTACCTTGATCTGAGATCATTCTGCTTGTGTCGTCCAAAACTACGGCCTGTTATGTGATCAGAGGCCTCTCTCATAACAGTTTTGTACAGATACATAATCATATGATAAACTGATATAAGTTGTTACAAGCCTGAGCTATTCACTGTTCATGCACAACTTAGATTATGAAGAAAATACAGAGCTAATCATGCAGATTACAGTTGCAAAAATCACACAGGCACACACAGAAGCAGAATAGTTATAACGTAAGAAAAGGTCAGGACTTCTTTCTTCTAAGAGGACAGTCCACACAGAAGAAAACCACTGTACAGGGCAAGGAGAAAAAAGTTGCAGCTTCAAGAACAAACAGCAGGAATCGACCTCGTTCCCAAAAGTAAGAACTTGGTGTGATGTCTAGCTCTCTCAATTGCAGAAAACAGAAAGGAAACCTGGAGGAGAAATACTGCAATGTAACTACCCTATGAAATATCTTATTCTCCCCTCTAGCATTAGCACAGTCTACATGTTTGGTAACTCTGAACAAGCTTGTTAGGAGTATTCAGAAGACACTGCGAACTGACCACAAACTGACCCATTAACCCTGCCCCCCCCCCCTCCACCCTCCCCCCCCTGTACCACCATCCCACTACCTGACCTCTACAGCAGGATCCTCCGTGATGGGAGAGAGAAGGCAGACGAGCTCCTCACATTAGCTCAGCAGAACGAAGGAGAGCGAGAGAGTGAGAGAGAGAGAGAGAGCGAGAGAGAGAGAGAGAGAGAGAGAGAGATGTGTCTCAATCCGTCCTCTCCTCCCTGCACAGGACTTCCTAGCGAGAGGGAAGGCGAGCGTCTGCGTGCAATCGATGCACCATCTACTGTATGTCACAGGGAGGGAGCGAGAGGCTATAGGCACAGACACAGAGACGGGGGAGAGAGTGGGGAGGGAGGGAGACTGAGCGAAAGTCATTTAAGGACACATGGAGAGCGAGCGAGTGAGAAAGCGAGGGAGAGAGAGAGAGAGAGAGAGAGAGGGAGAGGGAGAGAGAGAGCGAGCGAGCGAGCGCAAGAAAGAACAGAGAGAGGGAGGCTGATGCGGATAATTGCCCTGCAGAGTAAATGCGTGTATGTGAGATAGAGACAAAAGACAGGCAAAGAGGCAAAGCAATGGTTCACTTTTATTAGAGCATCAGAAGATAGAGGAGGAAGGGAGGAATGGAGAATTCACCTCATGTCAACCTCCTCGCCGAGACTGAAACAGGCGCAGTCACATAATCCATCAGGAGCTGTCTCCCTCTGCC
>JAOXYF010000006.1:1795849-1823081 GCA_028565775.1 Sternarchorhynchus goeldii | reverse complement strand
ACAAGCCCATCAAGCCCCCCCACCAGGCTCAGCTCTGCACGGCAGGATTATTTACATTAAGGGCAGACAAATGGAGTGTGCTGGGAGAGCAACGCTGCAATGCAGTCCCTGTCACAGGCTGGCATGCTCAGTACAGAGTCTGCATACCCAATCAGATGTGCCGGCATAGCATCAGACAGATACTCCTCCAACAGCAGCCAGACGGGGAAGAGAAAAAAAAACAAAAAAAAAACCCACAACCAAGTAGACTCAAGGTTCAACCTGCTTCTGCCATCCTGTCTTTAGCTAAAATTACAGAAAGATTAAGCTTTAAAGAAAGTGTGAGATTTTGTCATGAGTAGGAACACTGCAGTGTGAGGCATGCTGTATGGAACATGGGGTGTGTGTGTGTGTGTGTGTGTAAAGAAGCATCGCTCAGCATAGAGGATGTGAAGAGGAGGGGGATTGAAAATGTACTTGGGCTCTGCTTTTGACTCATTGCCTTTTAAGGCTAATACGTCGACAGAGCATGAGTCAGCACTATTTAACAGAAGCGTAAAAACGTCAGTAATATTCTGGTCATGTGTCTAACATAAGGATGGGGGGGGGTTAATTAAATAATGTATGTCAGACATACGCCCTTGTAAACACTGCACGAGCTGAGCTCACCCGACTGTCTGCTCGTTTGAAAAGCTGTGAAACTGTGTCATCCAAAGGGAAAGAACAGCAAAGCCAGGCTGCACCGAGAGCCAGGCACCACGTAGCGCCTTCAGATATATATACGTTCACTACACTTGAGCCCGATTTTCACTTTATGCATCGATCATTCCTCAGAAACAGTCACGAACTTTCGCATGTCAATAATTCTCGCCCGGAGGTAAGTCTTTGCATCACTGGGTCAAACACGTACAAGTGCTTGAACATAGACTTAAACATTTTACCCTTGGAAAAGTGTGCTGGAATCAACATCTGTTAGACTGACAGATGGAATGTTAGCAACAGAAACAGTGATTGTATGGTCACATGTATGACGTCCCTAGGGAGGAGAGACTGCAGTCTAGGCAGTGGAAGAGAAGAGGTGGCTCCATACTTCCCCCTGGAGGTCAAATTCAACCATGCATCACTGGAACACCCTCAAAAGAGATTTGCAAAGCTCTCTCCGTTGTCGTCAGTAATGCAGGCCAATGTACACATTTTTTTTTTTTGTTTTATTTTCAAAGACAACGTTCATAATTTATCATATAAAATGCCACAGTTCCTCTTGGAGCATAGGACCAACTACACACACACGAACCCCAAAAATACTCTTCACAGAAAAATATTCTATCCTTAAATCACTGAAAGACACAATGTAATTTTAGAGAAGTTGAAAAGGTCACTTTTCTGTGCCATTACCAAGAGGTGAGAGAGTCTTGTTGACCTATTCTCCTAACACAGAAACAGTACTAAAGTAAGGCTTATGAATTAAAAAGACTACATTTCATCACCAAACTGATTCAACAGGTTGCAGGGAAATAAACCTATACAATTCACATTTAATGCATAGAAATAAATGAGAAAATACATTTAATGACAATTGGCAACAAACACGACATTTGTTAAGTAGCTACACGATTTCTAGATACAAATCTTCACCCAAAATACTGTTTGTAGTGCACATGGATGATATGAACTTCATGTATCACTTTCAAGTAAAATGGCTTGGAATCCTCAACAGTAACATGATTTGGTATTAAATCTGATATTAAAATATATGTATTACCGCATTAAAATGTACTAAACTGTGCATTACCTCAGCAATTATAAAATCAAAAGGATCTACAGAATTATGTACTTCAAGCTGAAAGGTTTCTGGCTTGCCAGTCAACTGAAAAGGAATAAAACGATCATCATCGTTAGTCTTGATCCTTATGAGATACATTAAGAGACTATCCTTTTCCATATCAATAACTTAAATGTGTGCTCAGTGAAATACCATATCAACATCTCAAACATCAAGTGGATCTTCTGTCCTCCAAGCTGCGCAGTAGCTGTGACGACAGACACTAAAAATACTATTTGGGGACAGAAACCAAAATCAATTGTAATGAATGGTGTCAATGTTCAAGAAACGCTCGTACCATGTGAGCATTAGAAGATAACGCAGGGCACATGGTGACTAAACCATAAGAGCTGCTACGCACTAAAAAGAAGAAGAAAAAAAGCACTAGTTTACTCAGTCCACTACACGGTTCAGTACTCTGACACAGATCTGAGAACAGCACCACATCACAGAACACTACGTGAACTGAATTAATAATGAGCTTCAATGAGAGCAATTATCAAAGAGGCCATTGGTCCATGTAGGATTCTACCTATTGCAAATGTCTAGTAGATTGATTCATAAACAGAGTTTCTATTTGTCTTTCTGATGTTAATTGGAGACAGTGGTGTAAAGGCTAAGATGGTATCCTTAGGTGATGGTGTAAACAAAGACTATGAGCAGTGTTTAGAAATTCCGATACGGGGCCAGTGTGAGTTTAGAAATCCACTGACAAATTAGGGCCACGCTCTACTTCATTAAAAATCTGTATAAATAACTTTGTTATATGTAATATCTTCATAAAAATAGACTTATTTGACATTGGTTGTCAAATTTGTATTCCTTTTTACTAATAAAATATTTTCACCCGTCTAACAACTCCTCAGGTTGGGACTGAAAAAGCTTTGTAGAAGGACTGTGAAAGGATCCAAAAAAATCATACAAGCCACTGACCTTACAACTAGGCCTGGATATCAACTCAATCATAAATCAAGTTCATCATTAAGAGGAGGGTATGATCTCTTCACAGGGAAAAGAAATAATAATAATAATATTAATAAAAACATCACAAAACAGAACATTCATGAACAAATAAATTAAAAGTTTCCTTCAACCCCTGGCTGGAGTTTCCTATATTACACCCAGATCCCTTGGAACTAGTTCTGAAGGCAGCACCAGCCTGCTATACATAGGGCCGGTGGGTCCTGATCTTCCACCTTTTGGAGCGGACGCGGAAGAAGAAGAACATGAGCATGAGGAAGACGCAGGAGGCGGCATAGAGCAGCACACACAGGCTCATGTCCACGCTGGAGAACCCAAGCCCCAGGAACGAGACCCCCGGCCTGGGCTCCGCCTGGACCGCCGCGCCGCCGTCCTTGGCGGTGCGTACGGCGCTCCTCTTCAGGTGCTTGGGGGAGCCTTCGGGAGACGGCCTCGGCCCCTCGAGGAGAGGTCCGGCCGGGGTGTAAACCTCGGCTTTGGCCGGGGGGTCCGGCCGGGGCTGGGTGACGCTGAGGTATTTCGGGGAGATGTTGGTGGCGCTGTAGTGCTGCTTTAGGAAAGCGAGCACCATGCCTTCGTTCCACACGTGGAGGCCCTCCTGCTCCTCGTGACACGTAGGACAGAGGTCAGGTGTGGGCCACTGCGCCTTGGGAAACATGGGGTCTTCGCTCATCGATCCTGCACAGAACCAAAAGGTCTTTTTATGTTTTAATATTATTCTGTGTGCCGACATCAAATGCACTTAGAGAGCACTTTATTTGATGCATAAGATGCTATACAGCCCTTCCAAGTAGGTCACAACTCATTCTGTCAATTTTAAGTACCACCATTGTAATCTGAAGTCAGTTGACAGACCGTACTGCACTGTGTATACCATCTCAACCATTACAGGTTTCTTTCATATGTGCCCTGATTTTGATTAAAGAGCAAGTGTTAACTGAACATACATTTATACTGTAAATACACGAACACTGCAAACACGTAGGAATTCAGCATTTATTAATATCCATGCCTTTACAAGCCATAACTGTGCAAGAAACACTGGTAGTTCTGCTCAGTGAACTAACTTCCAAGTACACAGAACTTGGTCCAGCTACAGAACAAGAGAACCTGATAAAACACTAATTTACTCAGTTCATAGTCCTGTTTAAAGCTTCAAAGAAACTTAAAATTACAAATGTATGTGTAAACAGTGAAGGGGTTCTGGAACTCCTCCAGCAAACACAGCTCTGCGTGTGTATCTCACCTGCTAGTCTGGTGTTGACCTGGTTATGCTTCCTCCACAACCAGAGCACAGCCTCGTCCAGCGATTTCACCAGGCTCAGGGACTCCTGGGCCATCGCCTCAAAGTGCTGGCCACACTCACGGCAGCCGAAGAAAGTTGTGATGTAGCGCCGCATTGTCTGAAGCACTGCTAGTGGATTTTCCTCCAAAGCTGAGAGAGAGAGAGAGAGAGAGAGAGGAGAGAGCTTAGTATGAATGACCCGTCCTAATTAAGATATAAAGACCACTCCAATAAATGACTGAGTTAATAAATTATTAAAGATCAGAAAGAAGCAGAGCTGTAGGAGGATAAACGGAAGCGGTTTTGCCATCACACAGTTCAACCCTGATATAGGAAAGAGTAATACTCTTCTCCAAGCATGTACACACCCCGTGTATAATTCATACCAGGCATAATTCAAAGAGCTCTGGCTGCTGAACACAAAGCAACAGCTTTTTATTTGTTCCCCCTTTTTTCTCTTAGCCACCTGTGTGGGAAGAACCTGAAGGCATTTGGCCGCGCATACCGGTGTTGGCGAGAGCGTCTGTCCGGCTTGCGGCCTGGATGGTGAGCACGTGGAACAGGGTCCAGAGGGAGCAGGGATATCCTCTCAGAGCCGCGCTGCTGCCCTGGCAGCCCACCCACTGCACACGTTGGCTCAGGTGCAGCCCTGAGATCTGGACCCAACAAATGGATGGCACAACTGTTACAAAACCCACATTCGAACACTTTCTTCCAACAGCACCGCCTCTAGCTGCCTTTACCTGGGTAAACTGTGCTGGGAACTAAATTGTATTAGGTCCCTCTGCCCAAGCACAATATGGAACGAGTTAGGACTTGGTGCTCAGATATAGACCGAGCTTAAACAGGACTAAAAATACCCTTTAGAATGATGAAATTCCATTCATTTCCCAAGCCTGTGGTCAGTCTAAGTTGGGATGGAGGAGTGTTTGGAGGCACATTAATGTCACATCTTACCCGCATCTTGTTATTGGCAAGGTCCAGAATGGCATCGTAAGGGATCTTCTCCAGCGGTAAACTAGCCAGCCACTCGAGCAGGGTCTCCAAAAGCTTAACCACAGACTGGCGGCCAGGAAACAGCTGAAACCCGAAGAGGAACACAAGAGCCATGAGGAGACATGCCAGTAAATCCCATGATGGACAATAACCACCAGCCTGGGTATTTATAACCCTTACCTTAGCCACCACCGTAACAAAGTCTTTGAAGATTTTCAGCTCCTCTCCCTCTAAAGTCTTGTGAGTTGCCAGCTCCACTCTCAATAGGTAGTGCAATCCAGACTCCAGGTCCACCATGTACACTTTAGTCCTAAAGGAAAAGCCCATTTACTCATTGATAGTACTGCTTTCTCAACATAACCAGAAGCTGAATTTTAAATTAATTTTTTAAATTTAGATGACAAACTGCAACAGGGTACAAGTCCTCCTTTGTGTTAAGTGTTCCTAAAGCCCTTGATCACCAAGTTTGGTAACACAACAACAAATCATATTATATTATACATTATATATATATTTATATTTATATATTACACACACACACACAAACGAAACATTTTCCTTTTCACATCTCAGAGGTGTTTAGATTTTATTAGATTTTAAGGTGTTAAGAGTCTTCTTATCTTGACCAGCATTTTGTCAGCTAGCAAACTCTGTACACAACTTAAAAATAAATTTGAGTTTACCTTTGATGTTCACACACCTGCCAGAAAAGGAACATTCAGTGTCCCCTCCCCTCTCACCCCACCCTCACCCCCACCCTGTACCAAAATAACCCGAGCTGAGCATCAGACTGACCTGTCGAACTCTTTCCACATCTCAACGGTGCCTTGGCTTTTGTTGCCCATCAGTAGAGGCTGATGGGCTGAGGTCACAGGTTTCCTGTGCACTCCAGGAAGCAGTTTGAGAAAGGACGAGAAGAAAAACCGTAACCTCTTTTGCCTGCGAGCGTATCAGAAAAAAAAAAAAATTAACTGGACCAAGTATACAGAGCAAAAATTCTCAACACAAACAAGAATCCAGTGCATGCATGCTGTTACTTATACAGTTACATTAATGCTAGCTCAGTATACATACTGCAGACACTGCAGCAAAATCTAAACTATTATTAGGCTACAAGTACTGGGTACACTGTCGTGAGCAATGCACACCAATTACACTGGGAGTACACCGGCATCACAAAACACTGCAATAACAACAGAAACCCTGTCAGGAGACAGCTGGCATACGTACACATCCATGATGGAATGGGTCCCATTAGGGTGGAAGAGGTATGCTGCAGGAACTGAGGTGATGCCAAGCTTCTCCAGCAGGTGCTTTTCTGAGGTCAACGCCCTCTTTACTTCTACACCCTGATATGGCATCAGGTCCAACGTTACCTATGTGAAGGGCAAACCAGCTCAATTATTTCTGAAAGCATTACGTTTCATCATGCACTTCAGAGACGAGGAACCTTTGTTAACTATCGTTTCAGTACAGGATATAACCGTACGTCACCGCAACACTGTCGTCCACTGCTGTGGCTAAAATACTGTTACGTCACAGCGCGTCTCCTGCTGCAACAGTGCCAACGTTCAGCGTCACTGTTCATACCTCTCTTCCTATGTAGGATTCTTCATCCTCTATGATAACTGCAGTGTAGTGTTCTGATTTCTGCCCCATCAAGGACAAAATGTCCTCGGCTCTGTGAATGCCGGGAGAGGAACATTAAGGGATGACGATCGCTTTTTGTTGCTGAATAATTTGAAGTTAATGCGCTGAATCTTGAAACTGCATTTAAAAGATGGAAAGAGGGGGGCCAGCATTCCCCAAGTGTGCAAGGGGGTAAAACAACAACGTGGCGGGTGGGCAACTCTTAAATATTTTAGTATGTTTGTGGTTTGCTCGGTGCGCTTGTGAACAGACCTGGTTGGGTTCAGGGGTGGGCAGGACACAGGCCAGTCTTGCCTGGTGTGGTTTTGAAGGAAGTTCACCATCAGCTGTCTCACGGTCTGCAGCTCTCGATCTGCACCTGTCCATTGCACATACAAACCATAACAAACAAGTTGTGATTATAGCAAACAGAA
Source organism: Sternarchorhynchus goeldii (assembly GCA_028565775.1). NCBI lineage: Eukaryota > Metazoa > Chordata > Actinopteri > Gymnotiformes > Apteronotidae > Sternarchorhynchus > Sternarchorhynchus goeldii. The sequence continues at coordinate 1,815,955 of JAOXYF010000006.1, read as the reverse complement.
GACATTACATCCATTACTAAATAAATAAAAACTCAAACGAATAACTAACTAAATGAATTCAGCCCCACCTCTATATGTCTTTCCAACATCAAATGTAGTACCATGTGCTTTGAAGTACTGGAGAAGAAGAAAGAATATTGGAGTTATTCTAAATACAGTACAAAACAATAACCAGCATGAGTCTACATTTCAGGAAATATTGTACAGCAAAGAACAGCTTGGCTACTGAAAAGTAACCCAAGTGACTCTTCCATCTCGTGACAAAGTTTTTTTTGAGAAACTTGGTCCCAGTTGTGTGGCTTCCTTTTTTCTGACATTACATGGAATTTCACATTTAGCACAGTAAATGCATAAATAAGCCTTATCCTGCTGTGATGCAAAACATACCCGGAATGTGGGATAGAAGTGGATGCTAAACTCTTTACATATGTCAAAGTTCTTCTCGTGTGCACAGTCCAGAACTCCAATGCGGATAGCCAGAGTCCAATCTGTGGTGCAGAAGATCTCAGTCAGACCATTTCACAGTTAAAATACCACATAAATCTTTCTCCCTATCTCAACCTCCCAAGGCCCACAGGCATCCACAAGTTCAAATAAAGGCATTTTGCATGTTACCACACGGCCGCAACAGAAACTCAAGTTAATGACAGCGAGTCTGGTGTGCACAATCCTGCACATAATAACAGGCTCTGCCTTTATGTTCAGCTTCATGTTGGCCATCATCACAGACAGTAGCACCAGACAAACTTGAGGTTCTTTCAGTTTATGACATATACACAAAAAGCCCCCCTAAAAGCTGCAGATGCAGTGTGGAGGCATGAACCCTTGAGAAAGAACACAACCGATGAAGGTGATAGTGGGTGGTGTTGGGTTTGGAGGTGGAGGTGGAAGGGAATAGCCTGAGGGCATCAACCCTCCTAATCCCCCACCCTCCCAAGTTATTCTTCACCTGCTGGTGGGGCTTTATGTGTTTTTGACCATGTGGGGGAATGCACACCAAGTGTGCACCATGACAAAAGGGTCATCCGACCCTTTTGTTAGGGTAACAGCTGGTAGGCGGCCCCTCACGAGCAGCCCAACCAACAGCTTGCCCCATAAAAGCAGGACTTAACGTATGCAAGAGAACAAATGGCTGTGCTTCATCGGTGGCCCAAAGACCAAATCCATCTCCCTGTTCTAACTAAAGTGAGCTAAGTGAATATTCCAATGCTCCACGTTCTTTAGAGAGGTCACATGTCTTTGGGTGTCAAATGCATTCTGGAGTCACTTCACCACAAGACAAGGGACTTGTGGAAAAGACACAAAAAGAAGAAACAGAATAAAGTCTACCACAAGTTCGAAATTGCACATTTCACATTAATCAACTAGCCTATTTTTAGTGACTTCTGAACTCTGTGCTAACACTTCTGTTCATGTTTGGAGCCAGGCATGTATAAAAATAAAACAGAACACACACACACACACACACACCCTTCTCCACTGCACCACACACTAAGGTGAATCAGCCATACCATTTGCAAAGTACAGTCTGCACAGTGCCACTCTGCATTAATCAGCAGTCCTGTACGGCAGTCTAATAAACAGAGGGTACAGGCTGTTAATCCAGTTACTCATCCAGAGAGGCCACTCACCAGTTCTAGCTGGTGCAAAAAGGTAAACTTTCTTTTTCTTGCGTTCTCCAAGATGCCTGCCCTCCATCAGCTACAGCCAATCAGCTCAGTAATCACTGAGTAAACCGACAAACAAAGAGAGGACGGAGGTTTCCGCACGTTCGTGCCTTCAGGACACCTCACATTAACACGTTTCAGAACTGTTTCCAAGGTGACGGCTGTTGACTCAAATCTGACTCTCAAGCACAATATCCAGCAATACCCGTCAACAACGCTCCTGTAACACCCCAAAGATCAATCTGACATTTAATTGCAAGTACAATCCTGGATTTAGAAGTGATATCACTCGACTAAATCAATACATTTAAGACAGTAAAATAATCATGAATAATTTACGCCTGATAGAAATGGGATTACGAACAGTCGTTTAAAGATGTGAAAACCAAGATCTCGTTTAATCGTGCCAACCCTCGCCCCCAATAGCAGTACACCAGCTGTGCAAACAAACCTAGACTTGTCACTAAAACCTGTGTGCGTTCTTACAGGTGCTCAATTATATATTAACCATACAGCACTGAAATTATTGAACACGTGACCCCGAATATACAGGAAGTTTACACTAAAATCTAGCTAGTTAGTTATCTAGCTATAAGAAAGTTTCCACACAGTGAGCCTTGAACGCGGTTAGCTGTAGATAACGATCATCTATCGTATGGCCGAGAAATCAGCCATCCTAGATGGCTGGCTGGCTAGCTATCTGGTAGCCAGATTTCTCCACGCACTTTATTATTGCTAGTTGCAGGGGGGAATTCTGTGGTGGTCAGCCAGAAAAGACACGATATATGAAGCTATAAAGTGGACCCACCAACCCCTTCCTACCTCTTACATCGCCTGCCAAAGCTTTCCATGTCGGTGAATACTGGATGCAGTGTCCACACCACGACGAATAGAACTGAATCAGCCAAGCTGTTGAGGAGTTGTGCAAGGTTTGCTTCAGAGTATCACTGGTTAAGATAACCAGTGGGTCTTCCTCAGTATATAACCGAGTTGTTTGGCCGTACATAAAGAGAACCGTTAAAATGATATTTTTAAAGTAAAACTGGGCTGCCATTTGAAATTATATTTAGTGTAACCTGAGGCACCTAGCTAGCTAGCTACATTAGCTAGCAACTCTACTAGCTACGTTCAAGCAGACTGTTACTTGATTGCTCTGGTGGCTACGTTTTTGGAAATAACTAGGATACCTTCATGGACATCATTGTGGCGCTGGTTTGACGCATGATCCCACTTTTTGTCTGCGCTCGAATATCGCATCTTTAAAAACAGCGGTATAAATAATTCGGTGTAATCATTCCACTGGCGTCTGAATAAAATCACGAACTGTCAGATTTTAAGCATTAACAAGTAAACATTTTAAAGGCTAGTTAAAACGGATTTAAGGCTAACAATAATAAACGTTATTATCGCCTGCCTATGCATACCAAAATCATATGCTGATTCCCGTGTTTATACGTTAGCCTACTAAAATCATGACATCGGCTACATTTCCAAAATCTCAAATCTCAAACAAAATTTTGTATGCAAAAGTTTGTCACTTCATGAGAAGAAAGAGTACGTGAACAGAGATTTTAGAAACCATTTTACCCTGTGCCATAATTTAAAAATAAAACTCAGTTATAACTCTTCGAAAATATACAGATAATACATTAAATTCTAAATAAAATGACCGGCATCCTTTTAAAACGTAATTACAACAGATAGCATTTAAACACACGTTTAATTTAGATCATAGTTAAAACTGTACAGACATAAAGAACAGGAAAGCCATGAAGGTTTTGACAGGGTCTTAAAAAGTGCTTTGAAATGATCAAGATGACATGATAAGAAAGCAAATTTATAGTCTGTCATTTAACGTCAGGTGTGTATATGTGGTTAAGAACTGATATAGTATCGTCCAGAAGTAGTCTGAAAATCTCCTCAGATAGTCGTATTTTCACAGTGATCTGGTCAGTGCTGTAATCTACCCACTGCCTCTCCTCATTGTGAAGCTCCTGAATCTAGATAGATGTAAAATGGGAATATTATTAATTGCAGAAAAAAAAAAAAACGAACAATATGTGTTATTCGTAGTCTATGAAGATTCTGAAGTCTTTGTACAAACCAGAATGTAGTCCACTCTGTCCCTCTTAGCATACCAGTATTTACAAAGGGTTTGTAGCATTTCTGCCATTTGCTGATCAGTGTGCTCCAAATTAAGTATTTTCTTTGTTTCCCTTTTCACAGCAGCCTTGAATAAATAAATAAAAAAAAAACGTATGTACTTAACATTTAACTTTATTTACATCTGGTATACTTCTTAAATACGGTCCCATTCAAAATCCAAATTATGATCTTACCTTTAAAAAGGCAACTGATATTTGCCTTCTCTGTAGAGCTGACATCACTGATTTTAATTGTGTGTTCTGGAAAGAGCCACTTGTTCCCAGTATATCAGCACAAACCTCATGCAGTATATCAGAAGCTAACTGGAACAGGACCTGATGTGAAGGAAGGATGTGATTCATATGTCAATAAACAGTAATATTCACAGAGAAGCCAACACATCAACAACATTGTTGATGCTTACAAGGTAATTAATAAAAATGAACTCACCTGTCTGTAGCCCTTGTGGCTTTTGTCGTCTGCTAAATAGCTTGGTGTTTCACAAGCACTGAGGGCACCTTCATTTGCATGGCCACAGTGTACCTCGACTATGGCATCAACTAGGCTGTACACAATTCTGGGTTCGTGGATGTTGATCTGTATTTGTGGAGGAGTTTCAGGATACACCTGATGCCACTGATCCATAATACTTGATATGTTGGTTGTGAAGTCTTCCCTTTTCCAAAAATCCTGAAGTTCAAATAAAAAAAGTGTCAAAGATGGTGTATAGTAAATGTATGTGTTCTGGAAAATGTATTACCAACGTAATATTATGTACCACCACAAGTTAGTTCACGTACAGCATCTACCGGTTTACTGTCCTGCTTAGATCTGATTCTCTGTCTGTGCGTCTTCCTGGTTTCCTGCACATTCTTTACAGCAGCCACACAAGCCTCCTCAGTTAACTTCTCTATCTGAGCACCACAGCTACCAGCATGGAGCCTGCCTTTGCCACTGGACATCAGCTTATGGTCGACCTAAAATACCAAAGGAAAAAAATAATAATGACATACATATATTTATAATTTCAGATTTCGCACATTCACACCATCACTTGAAAATTCTTTTCATTTCCCAGTGTTCTTGTATATACATATTTGTGTGTTTGTTTGTTTGTTGTCTGCTTACTTTTAATGGAGATTTTTCATTGGATCTTGAACACTTCGATAGCTCACTGGGTATCATTCTGGTTGCATTTTCGTATGTGTCTTGCTGGCCTGTTTGGTTTAGCGCTAAGGAAACATGTCCAGCACAACTCTGACTGTTCTCGTTCCTCTCTATTCCATTCTTGTCCCCTTGTCCTTTTTGGAAGTCCTCATATGGGAGCTCATTTGGGGGATCTTCATCCAAAAAACTATCCTCATCCACACCACCAGTATCTAAATCACTCCAGTTGTCTCTGCATAGGTGAGAAATGTCTTCTGCTCTGACCAAGACCCCACGGTTTTTTTCACATGTAAAATATTTCACACCCCTGAAAGTTCCATTGTGGGTTCCCGTGGGAGTATCCAGTGTCACGCCAGCCCAGAACCCACTCGCGAAAGTAGTGTGGCCCTTATATTTCAGCACGCCTGGACTTGATTTGCATACAAGAACCTTATCTTCAATGCAAAAGGAGGACAGAGGGTCTTGGGTGTCATTATTCTCATCCACAGGAAGAGAGCTGGTGGGCTCTGAACCTTCTTCCTCATTCGGTCCTGGAGCCAGCACAGGATCAAGGGCTTTAAACATGTGTGCAGTAACACCATCATCATTATGTATCCCACTTTCCCTTAGAGATCTAGCCCTTCTCCTACATAAACACGGGTCCACGGGAAGAGGAGGGACGTTCTCGCTGTTAATTGAAGTGTCTTCGGTGAAGTCAGCTGGAGCTGGAAGGTCCTCCTCACTAGTCCATGTGATAATCTCAAAGGCGGGTGGAGGAAGTGGCAAACTGTTGCTGTCTGGTGCTGTCACACCTCCTCCTCTAACTGAGGGAGGGAGGTCAGTGCTTCCATATGACAAAACCTCATCTACAGGAGACAGGATCTCTGAGAGCATGGAGTCTGCAGCCATTTCTCTCTTGCTATTAATTGGACTGTGGAGACCCACTTCATAGTGTTTATCGTCTGACCCATGGTCATACAGACATGAATCTGGGACTACGATGAACTTTTCATCATAGACTAAAGAGCACATTGCTGCTTCAGTTTTTCCTTCGCTGAGAATATCTCTCTCTTCTTCTGACCAAGCCAGTGCTTCACTATGAAGGGAGAAAGGCTCCGATTTATCTTCTGTCTCAGAAAAACTGTCATCGCAGAATGGGCTCTCCTCAGCCCTTTTCACATCACGACTTAGAGCCTGGCTCAAATTTGGAATGAGTGGTTTGTTCATCATGGACTCTGTTGTACTCTGCCACATCTGCTGTCCAGAAATATGTGAGACTGAATAAGTATCATATGTCTCTGTGTAAGCTGTATATGTCTTCCTTGACTCATCACAAATCTCATGGTTATTATTTAACAGTAAGACAGTTTGCAACTGTTGGTTGTTCTGTGCGTTGAGAGCCACGTAGTCAGATATCGGCTGGCCACAGCCTAAAATCATGTCATCAGAAGCAGAGTATGCTTTCGGTGTCTCTTGAAAATTCGGTTTGCTTTGTTCCCCAGCTTTCTCATGGCTGTCTTCGTAATCGTAGGGCAATTCTTCCTCTATATCAGATGACAAACTGGATATAACGGGCACCATTTCAGAGGTACCACAGCCATGCTTGTCATGTTGTCCTAATGTGAAATACTGCCCATTCTTATTGGACCTCCAGGAAGCTTCAATAGGATTTTGAATGTTCTCTTCTGAATACACCTCACTGCTTTTAGATGGGCATTGGTGATTATGTTGATTTTTAAGCAAAGGGGATTCAGTTTTCTTAATCTCATGCTCTGAAAGGACAAACAAGTATTGACTTTATAGCATACTGAAAACATATGATAATAAAAATGGAAAATATCTATTAAAACAGGATTCACATCATATTTGAGCCTTGGCTATTGAACCCAGAATATTCTACTTTGTGCAGATGTATTTACTAACCACCACAGTAAGTAATTCTATTGCAGAACTGAACCCTTCAGCTAGAAGCATGAGTCAGCAAAATGCTGAACACATGCTGTAAGTCAGCTTGAACATGAATTACAGTCCCCTCAACAATGACTGGAGGAATGTCTTAATGTTCAAACGAAACAGAAACCAAACAATCCAACTACATGCATTTCCCCTCATAATAAAATTAAAAGAGAACAAAGAAGTTTGGTTATACGATTATAAGACAAGCCTTTATCTTTTTGACGATGCTACGTTAATAGCTGTGCAATCATTCATTCAATTGCAGCAGTAACCACTCAAAAAAGCATCTATAATTTTAAACATCTTTAAAACCTTCACCCACCATAGCCATTGGGTTTAGAGTCTGTCTGCGCTGCTTCATGCTGATGTAGAGATTTTACATCCCCTGTTTTCATTTTCTCCTTAGTGATGGCATGACAGCCAGGCTGTTTTTGATGGCTGTACACGGAGAAAAGTTTGGGGTCATTTGAATCTTTGGACCCTGCTGTCTGTAGGTTCTCTTGCTCTGTTGTGATGTGTTCTATCGACTTTTTCTTCCTCCCAAAACCCCATACTTCATCAGATGTTAGCAGTCTCCTCAAACCTGCTTTAGTCAAAAATCTGCAGAGACAAGATCAAAGTTAGCACTCACTCTGCAGACTCGGGGTCAGTCCGGGCCTTAACCGGGCGGCTTCGAAACGTAGCATGATTGGATTTTCGAGACGAAGGGTCACTTAGAACAGATTCATCATCCCACATGAAAGAAAGCATTGATCTTAAGAAATGCACTCTGCTCTGGTGGAATCCCAAGGGTATTTTGTTTCTGCCAAGTCTTCATTATGTAGCATATACACACTCTCAGAAAGAAGGCCATGCATGCAAAAGAGAGAGAGAGAGAGAGAGAGAATAATGTCTTCCTACCCTGGCCTGTTCATGGCTGGCATTCTGGCAGCACAGGGCCAGCAGAAGCACAGAAGCACCCAGGCAGAGGTACAGCAGACTGTTTTCCTTCAGATCCCCAGTGACAGACTTCAGCCACTCCCCAAATCTCCACTTGCAGTCCCATCTCAGTGATGTGTAAGCTGAGAGAACAGCGTGCAGCCTGCATCTCTCTCTACAGCTGTGCCCTCTTTTCCCTTTCAATATCCTCTCTCCTGGCTTGCTTCTCTTTCTTTCTCTCAGTCGCTCTCTCTCTCTCTCTCTCTCTCTCCCTCTCTCCCACTCTCTCCCTCGCTCTCTTGCTCTCTGTCCAATCGCTCTGCCTCTCCTCCCATCCAGCCCCCCTCCATCCCCCTCTCCTCTCTGCTCCTCTCCATCTCTCTGTCTCTCCCAATCTCTCAGGGTAATTATTCTGAGTGCTGCATTGTAACAATGATGGAGTACAGTGCACAACGAAGACAATAAGCTCATGGTATTCGCATCCTGTACTGCAACCTGTACTGCCTCCGAAAAAATAAAAACCATGCAGTGACGTGTGTCACACTCCACAGCCCCAGCATATGCTAAATACTGCACTGCAGTATTTCTTAAATCCCTAAGCTGATGCATTTAAAAATACACCAGAGGTGACATCAGTGGGCCTCAGTGTATCAGTGGTAAATGGCAAACAACCCTCCTCTGGTGTTTCATACATGATAATAGAAGTGGATTGTCATTCTTGCCTTTCTTGCTCTCCAGGTGTCTTATCTTCGCTCCTGGTAGCTGGTATAATCCCAGGTTTCGTGCTAAAACTCCTTCCCTCCTGCATGAAAATAAACAAAAGCGTGGCAACGTTCCATCAGCCATGAGCACATATCTGCGCAGAATTACGGAGAACTGCCACATGATCCAGCTCCCACTCCCCCCGGCCCATCGGCCAGCGTAGAGATCCGCTGCTGTGGCCTGCTGTCGGGGGTGACTTTTATTAGGACAGGCACTGGCTCCAGGGCAGGATGTCAGCGGAAGGTACAGTGTCTGCATGGGCTGCAGAGTAGGTATACCTGCACCAGGACCGCGTCCCTGGGCCTCGAGCCGGCCTCCGCCACCTTGCGGCTCTGCGGCTCTTGTCCGAAGCGAGTTGCTGACTTCTTGATGTCCAGGATGTCCCTCTCATGGTGAGGCAGTAGCCAGTGCTGCTGCCTCCCACATTTATAGACACAGCGCCAGTAGTGGATCTCTGCCTGTTAACGAATAACAACAAGGCAATAAGTTTTGTATGTACAAAAAATCTCATGTCTAGATAGATATGATAGATAGATAGATAGATAGATAGATAGATAGATAGATAGATAGATAGATAGATAGATATGGGAATAAACAGAAAGAAATTACAGTACATTGCTAAATTTCATTACTGTCAGAAATGCTGATTTCACCTGCTCCTCTCCTAGTTTCTTCAGTACTTCCTCCCGTTTCCTCTTGATTTCAGCCACAGCATCTTCCTCTAATATAACATGTCTGACACAGAAGCAATAGACCATATTATGTAAGACACATACAGTGAGATCAGGTAAAGCACCCCCTGCAGGTGCACCCAGTAAAAACACAATGCATGGGAAGATGGGAGAGGAAGATTCGTTTTTCTTATTGAATATGATTAAATGAGTTTGAGACATCAAACAGCCCTGAAACATAAGGGGTGCGCTCACTTCTTACGGCTCTCCAGCAACGCAAGCTCAGCTTGCGTCTTCTCCCATAGTGCTTCCTCTCGGAGTCTGAAGAGGGCGCTGTACTGGCGTGCCCTCAGCTCCTCTTCCCGGAGGAGCTGCTGGCTCTGGTCCATGGAGAGGTGGCATTTTAGCTGGCTGTGACCATATATCTTGCTGAGGTCACTCCACTGGCATGACGGGACATGAAATTACTGACACAGCGCACGAATAATATTTACATCACTGATCGGCCAGTATTGCCTGGCAAGGCATGACGAGCGCATTCAGACACACTCAGCTCTTATCACCGCTGTTACATCTGCATCTTTTTTTCTGCACACATGAGCATGACTGAGCTCTCTGACATACACTCGCATCCTGAGTCAAAAACCACTTGGTAGTTGCTGCTGCAGAGTGACACTGGTGATATCATCCATATGTTTCACATACTTTGTCATGACCTAGTGCTGGGATTTACCTCACTGGTTGAGTCAGGGCTCTGGTTGGAGTTGTGCTGGTGCTCTGGGGTACTCTGAATGCCGTTCTGATCGTTCTGCTTTCTACACGTCTCTGCAGGTGAACACTGAGCTACAAAACACATTTCCGAAATCACAGGTGGTCTCTCCTCATCCTTATGCCATGTCTAATGCTTCTCATAATACTGTTTCAGTTGTCCCAGTGATCAGTTATTACACACCCAGGTTGATCTGAAGCTCTTTCTGGTTTGCCACATATATGTCAGCAGGCAAACTTTCGTTCTCTTTGCTTCTGTCCTCAGCTTGGATTTGTCCGTCACCAGCAGAATCCATATCTATTTGGCCCAAAAGTCTCAGACGGACGGCTTCGTTCTCCAGTCGTACGTCCAAGGAGGCAATTGTCCTTTTGAGAGCCTCAACTCTGCACCTCCGGGCCTCAGCCACACTGATCTGAGACCTGTTAGCCATCCCCATCCCTCTCCATGTTATCAGAGAGCTACTTCATCTGCCCAGTTCTGCTCTAACACCCTGAAGTCACACCCACCACCTCTGATTTATGTGCAATACAGTGTGATTAACAGTGACACATTATCATTTTCTTACATTACCTGTAGTTAAGTCAACATATACCTTAATATATAATATATAATATTTATAATTATAGTGCATATGTGACAATAGGACAGACTTTTGAGAAAAAAAGCTGATGAATGCTGCCCTCTTCTGGTCATACAGCTAACAGCATACTGTAGGTTAAGCTCACTTTATTTCCCACTGGGGTTGGCTTTGGACCTTACTACTGTTGGTAACCGGTTCCCTTTTCCACACATGTCCATTCTTCCTTTCAGGACTTTTATTTTTCTAGAAAATGAAAACAAAAATGAAACAAAGGGAAAATCCCTGCAGGAAATGGGCAAAAACAGCTTTATAAGAGACACCAAAGCCATTTCATGTTCACACAATTAATAATGAAATAAGTATTTATTAATAATAATTTATGAATAATTTCAGTCAAAAGGGGGTTTTACTTGAGCTTACTGAACTCATACATGCTTGGTACAATGGTATAAAAAGAGGTATTTGCAAGAACGTGGCTGAGTCACAGGGGAGAACGGGAGTTGCAAAACTGTGTGGACAGCACCCCAAGGTTGACGTACTAAGAGGACACTGTGCCTAACGGGACCCAAATGCTGATGATGGGGAGCAAAAGAAAAGGGAAAAAATCAACTAAACCAAACTAGGACAAACAACAGAACAGGGACTCAAGCGAGGTTTCAAAGTAAGTTTCAGTCCACTTCACCATTGGGGAATGGGAAGAACGATAAGATGATAACTGGGAAAAGAAAGGGTAGTGCTTGGTGAAGCTATGAGGGGGCAGGTGGCTTACCCAACCAGATGGGATCATTTTACTGGTGGGTCAGCCCCAACTCACATCCACTAGGATCTAAACTAAGGGAGAAGACAAGGGCTCTGAACTAAAGGAGAAACCCACCTGGTCCACCAGATTTGGGAGTCAGACCTGGATCTGGAGTCAGTAGCAGTGTTACACACCTCAACATTTAGCTTTGCAAGGCTGCCTACATAGGGTAGGGCCACCTGAGAAGGATTAGATGAACGAGCCCTCACTAATTCTTGGCTTGTTGTCTAGTGGTCGCCAGCTGGCATTTGTACCATTCATTACAGTATTAGATAAACGGTCAAGAGTCGACGACTATGGTTCATGCTGTGAGCTCAAATTGCCAAGCAGAGTAATCACTTATAACTATGACAACTGGTGGACCTGTCTGAACGGATGCTCTGGAGAGGACTTAAACGGACTAGCATGAGTCTGCTGCAAAATGGAAAAGTACTACAACATTTGCTCATGTAAGCGTCCAGGGCATTTGTTCCAGATGCCTCTCACCTCAGACGTGATCTGTTTCCTGGACCGCAGGAGAGCTGCTTTCTGCTCTCTTACCACTTCCTGCACTTTCCTTCTTTTTCTCTCCTCCTCAAGTTCCGATTCTCTCCTTGCCTGGCGCGCCTTCATTCTCCTCTGGAGGGCCTGCTGATGCATGTATTTACGCACCTCCTGTGTATTGTTCTTCTGCGGTTGAGTCTGTGAGAAGTGACTCTCGTTCTCTTTCCCTTTCAAAGATGATGCCCACACTGCGAAGCTTTTACCATGGCCACCAGAGGGCGCTGCGAAGGTCTGGCTAGATGAAGGGCACTTGGATGAGTTTTGGTTTCTGTTGACAGTTATGAAATGTTTGAGTGCAGAATATTTTGTACCACAGCTTTTTTAAATTTTTTTTTTTTTTTTTTTTACAGAGGTATGATGGTCTAACCTCTCAGTCATCGTCATGTTTGGTTGTTGTTTCAGCCAATTCAAAATATTTGAAGCTGCTGTCTGCTGGTGAGCCATCTGTGTGTTTTTTGTCTTGTGATCTGATAACAAACAACCCTTAAAATTAGATTAGGAGCCATTTGCTTTACATCTGATGCATGAACTGCTCATATTGTTTGACTATATTATGCCTCAGTAAGAACATGGAGTATTCCATCATACCTATAGTGTTGTCCTTCTGAGACCCTGAGGCACTGGTCGACCTGGAAACCAAGACTTCTTTCACAAGCTTCTGGGCATCTCTCCAAGCAGATATATAAGCAGTATGGTCTTCTATTTCATTATAAAGGAAACACGATCAAAAAGTTTCTTTGATGACTAAGTTATTAAACATTTATTATATAACATGTGAAAGAGGAAATGCTGGCTTTGAAGCAATATGATACACCTTATATTAGGTTTTGAGACAGGCAACAACCCATTAAATCATTTCTTACTTTTCCTACAAGCAGTACCCCGAGACGCTGGTTTAAGGTGGCAGGCTACGGGCGAGGAAGGGCTTATGGAGACTCTCCTCAGTGACAATCCCATTACCCTAGCCGTACCAGGTACTAGTCTTGCCCCTGGCCAAAGAAATTTTATTACACCATATTACAGTCTAACTTAATTCAAAAGAGCCTCACACAGTTCAATCTCCTGCCCATGGCATCCCTGTATGCCTCTACATCTATTTTACTTCAGCCAGGATGATGTCATTGTGTGTTTGCGGTAATAGTCTATAAGACATTACAGACCATTACTGGTTACCCTGCAGACTTTTCTGGTTATGTGGTCTTGGTGCTTTGCGTCCATTATCAGGTTTCCAGGAATGGTCACCAGCTTCTGGTGCTGGACCTTCACCCTAAGATCCTCCAGAGCCATAGACTTTAAGGAACCACTCTTGAGAAGTTTAGCACCTGTGGAAAAAAGAGAACCACATTTTGTGGACCCTGAGAAGTGCATTATGGTCTACTGAAGAGGAGCAGCCTCTGAAACACCTCAGCTCAAATCCCTTAGCAGAGGTTCGTGTTTGTATTCATTCTCTGTTCATTCAGGTTGGATAGTTTTGGATGATTATCTTGTGACTACACTCAGCATACATTCCTGAGTTTGGAGAGCGTAATGTTCATTCACTTTGTTTAAACACTTCTGTTGTGACATAGCACAGTAACTTTTTGGATGTGTTAAAACAAATTAGCTTAAAGACTCATCTTAAATGTTTCTCTAAATAATCCGTGCCTATGTTTGCAGTCTGTGTATAAGTTAAATTTGTGATCTCCCCATTATAACCTAAAACCAATCTGGAGCAAGCCAGGACTATAATGGGGAATGTAATTGGCAAATTGTTAATGACCATGAAAAATATCTGTGCTTAGTAGAAATATTATTATATAGAAATATATACCTGTGTTTAGGACATTTTATAAACATGTCCTAGTTTCTGACATTTTATCTCCAAGTGCTTTCTATAGCCTGTGAATGATACAACTGGAGTTGTGGGTATAACCTATAACTTCACCTCAAACACATCTTTACTCCCCATAAAATGCTACATCTAATCCCCCTGTTTTCTTTTGTCTCATTTGTCTCTGTCATAATCAGTTAATAATTTGTTGATATTTCTTAGGGAGTAACCAGTCCCACCACTATTAGGCTGATCAGTGCTTTAATCCAGACTATATTTGTCTATCTTGCTAAGCACCTTGGGTTACTGTCCTTCCTACTGCTACAGTTCCCTTTGGGATCAATAGTGTTATCTTATCTCTTATTGCTATACATTGCTGGATAGAAAAACAAATAAACAAACAAACACTCCATCAAATCGAAGCTATGCATATGCATAATTCTGAAAAAAAGGAATAAATGAATTAATTAATACAACACTGGCAATAACAAGCATTATTTTTTTCAGCATTACAGATTATCGATATTCTCATTAAAAGTTTACTAAAGAAGACTATAGTTTTTGACCTACAATCGTTGCCTACCTTGGTTCAGCAGGTTCAGCAAATGTCGATCTGTTCGAACTTCACATGATCCCCAACAGCATCACCGATTTTGTTGAGACGCACCTTGGTAACAGTGACGCTTCTTCAAGATCAACAAACAGTGGACGTTCCCGCTAAACGTACCGCCAGTTCCGCGCGATAGTCGACCGCATCTCAGTTGCGTCTTATTAACAAGGCTATTTAGATTATTTTGAAAAGGTGAAACAGGCCAAGCGTGAATCGTACCGCGTTTTCATCCAAATGCTTGCACGCATTTCTAGAACCAAAACCTCTGCTCTAAAATGTCTTTTGAACCTTTTGATAAGTTCACATACTTATCAGTCTGTAGACACTGCAGTCATAGGCTATTCCTAACGGAAACACGTTTAGTTTCTATTGTTTATGCCAAACCACAAATGTTATAAGCTCTCATGAACTTCTTTTTCAAGCACATTTACTGACATTTTACCTAAAATGTAAAATGTCTAAACGCAAAAACAACTTATGCAAAATGAAATGCTGCATTCAAAACTCATATTATATATATATACAAAATAGTATTTTTGCAACACACACATACCATCACACAGGTCATTCTAATCTACACAGGCATTTTAAAAATCCAGTTCAGATTTTATTAACTGTGCCTCAAGTGCAGTTGTGAAAGCAAATGGTTTGTTTATCAAGGTTTGTTTTTTTTATTTATTTATGTATTTGTTTTGTACAAGTGAAACGGTCTAAGGGCTTCAGCTGCGGGATTCTGGAAAAGTCTGGAAATGCAACCAGGTGCAGGCTTGCTACCATGCTATGTGCTCCAACAAGTGCTCCTGTGTTCTGGCAGCAGCAGGGTTTCCTCCTGTCTCACAGACTGCCCACTGAGAGGGGGGGGGGGTGAGGACATAGAACCCAACAGTATACAGCAGTGAAGGGAAGCCCAGTCTGTCCCTCAGTACACACTTCATGGCTTGTACTTTGTTAATGCACTAGATACAGCAAAGCCAGTGCTGAATTGACTTATATACAGCTCGTCTGTGTCCAGCTGGACTAAAATAAATACTGTAGGTGTTCATTCAAAGCTACGTGTGTTAATTGGGTACCAGGCATTTTTGTCATGTGAAGCACATGCTGTTTTTAAGCAAATAAAAGCAGGCTTCTGCTTTTAAATATGTATTCCTTTCACTCTTCATACATCTTACACAGTTGTGCAGCCTTTTGGCCAGATTTTCTCCAGTTATGATGTGTGACTTTTCTGTAGAAACAATGGGCATGGAAAGTTAATAAAAGCACACAGTTTTCTTTTCAGTTGGAGCACGTATTAAATGGAGCATTCGGTGTCTTTGTGTGCGTGTGTGTATTCATAGGGAGGAAGAAGGAAGACGTCTCCTGCTTTGATGAATCATCTGAATGCAACACAGGGGCTCAGAAAGTGCAGAAGCCTCTTAAAATCTCACACTCAAACAGAATTTTGCTGCAGGAGATCAGGTCCAGGGCGTCTTGGATCACATTTTGACTTAGTCATCCTGATTGGGGGGGGGGGGTGGGGGTGGGCAGAACTCCAAATGGCAAGCCAAATAAATATTTCTTACATGGAGAAAACTAGGGACAAGAGCCTCTGCTAAATGCTGTAATCTAGATGCTACTGAGTCAGTCAACTATATGCATTGTTTTCTGCTCTGGAGCAGGCAGCTGCATGTTTCCATGCATCAATCACAGCACAGCCATCAAATCTGGTCACACACACAAACACAAGTGCAATCGAGGTTCAGGCAGCTGGAACCACAGCGCAGGGGTGTGTGTGCGATAGCCACTGTGATGGGGCAGGGAGGAGACAGCTGGGGAAGGGTGTGCAGCATAGCTGAATGGACTGCGATGGGTAGGAGACCTGCACGTAGTGCTGGATTAGCAGCTGCTTGCTGGCTGCCAAGCGGAGTTGGACCGGGGGGGAATCCCGAGAGAGAGAGGCTGCTCTATTCCTCCTGAGGGCATTCTGAACGGACTGGCATTCATCCATTCATTGCAGGCAGGGCCCCAGGCTACACTGTGTTGCTTTGGTTTCTGTGATTCAGTTGCTATTGCCCCCCACCCATCCACCCACCCACCCACCCACCCTCCAAAGGGTCCCTGAATCAACCACTCAGGTTTTTGTTGATCACAGCAGTGAAATGAAAATTGGAGGGATACTAGAAATCTTGGCCACTGGGGCCTCGCAAAATTGAGCTGCAATTTTTACTGACAGTAGGCAGAGAGAGAGAGAGAGAAGAAACTGATCCTTCAGGAAGTAATGAACAGAACTCAACAGTTCAGGAAGGCCAGACACATATTGTCTGCATGCATATGTGTTTGTGTGTGTTGTGTGTGTGTATGCATGTTGTGTGTCTGTATGTGTACACACACACACACACACTGGCGTCTGTCTGTGCCATGTGTTTGTGTGTGCTTCTATGTGTGCATTGTAGGAGAAGTGTGTGTGTGCACTTCTGGTTGTGTCTCCAAGTGTGTATGTGTGTGTTTGTGTGAGTGGCACAAGAGCAAGATTTGGGAGGCGATTTTCAGTTCCTATAGCAACCATGATGTAAGCCGAGAGGGGCAACTGAGCCCCATCTCCCCCCCACCCCCCTTTTCTCTCCCTTTCTCTCCCTCTCCCTCTAAAAGAGACACAATCCCGCTCTTAGGAAAGCTGGGTGCGTGAGAACGGGAAGTGCACCACGTTTTTCTGGATTACAACAAGCCTTTTATAACCTCCTGTTCTTTTTTGTATCGTTATGGAAGAAGATTAGCAAGCTGGAAACGTCGACCCAATAACAATTACATTTGGGTGTCGGGCGAGAAAGGTGTGTTTGAAATGTCTACCTAGGAATTCATCCGGTCAACCAGTGACTGGGGCTGTGGCTTTTGAGGCTGTTCAGAGCTAAACACAACCCCAGACAGCTGCTACTTCTGTGCATTCTGAGAAAGTTGTTCCTTTCGTTATAAAAGAGATATGTAGGTGCAAACTTGTCTATGTGCATTACATTTGTCATGTAACTTAATAGTTTACCTTTGTTCTGTCAAATTTACTGTCTAGAAAACACCTTCAGCAATTATTCAAATTATCGAATAATTATTTAGAAATTATAATTAGAAATTATAATGTACTAATCTATAACCAAATGCAAACCTATGTAAACTGTATTGTCATTTGCAACTGTAGTCCTTGTTCAAACTATGTTGGGCCTCACTCTGAGCATCATGCCAGCACTATCTAGGTTATTCTCTGTGACCTAGTTTAGCAGTGTTAGCTATGTGAACAACTTTTTGGGCCCATAACTTGAAGTAGCTCTCTGTGTTTGTGAATTGGAGTGGCAGTTGTACTTAGTTCTATTGAGAAATAATTTTTAATTATCCTTCCTTGCTTTCTTTAGTGACTCTAATACACCAATACAAATGTTTGTATTATTCTTAAATTATTTTAAAAAATGCATTTCATGCATTACACACTCAAATTCTTGCATAATGATAACTTTCAACAATCGAATTAAAAGTATATAGCGGTAACATTCAAATGCACATACTTATTTCAAAAAAAGAACCAGTGAACATTATCCTGCTGCAGTATAAAAGAGATTAAAGTTCTATTAGAGCTGAAAGGATACTCTCACAATATCACTGGAACAGTTTATGGAAACTTTAACAAGTGAGCACAACGTATGCATTCACAGTGTAGGATGGAAATAATCATTATATTTCTTTTTGAAAGAATTCTTTAGACTTGCCTACAGTGTTCCTGATTGCTGTCCAAGGCTCCATTCTGACTAGTTCGACTGTTCTGTCTACTTGTCTCAGTTCACTTGTCATTTTCTTCTCTGAAGCCAAGGCCGGGGCTCCACTAATGAGGACCGCCCCCCTTGCCGTCCTTGGCGCGAGTCTACGATTGGCCGCATGGACAACAGGCGCGGCTCGCAGCCTCCGCAGCTCAACGGCCAGCCCCGGGAGGCCTCATCCCGAACCCAGTCTCCCGGGCGCCGGTCTCCGTCGCTTGCCGGTGCTACCTCCCTCATCTCCCTCACCCAGACGGACGAGCTCTTTGACCTGATAGCCAGCTCGCAGAGCCGCAGGCTGGACGACCAGAGGGCCAGTATCGGAGATCAGCTGGGCGTCACAATAGCACAGGGCAACATCGGCCATCTTTGTGAAACCTGCAATCCACAGGAGCTGAGCGATGAATTCTTTAATATGCTCATAAAATATCAGGTAACATTGAACATTGCCCTTTAGAATGCACATTACACAAATGTAATTTTTAATATTATATTTTGTTTATTAACCTCTCATACCAATGTTTCTGCTATTTATACATATGTGTGTGTGTGTGTGATGCTTGTATTGAAGAAAACAAATTGAATGCAAGACCTTTTACCTGAATACAGATCAAACTGAGCATCTAGTCCATTTCTTGCGCTGTGTTTCATTTCCTCCAGTCCTCCAGGATCAATGATCAGAGGTGCTCTCTGCCTCCGGCTCCAGATCCAGACGAAGACTTTTTCAGTCTCGTTCAAAGAGTGCAGGCTAAACGTATGGACGAACAGCGGGTCTCCTTCCATCCTGACGTGGAAGATGACACAGACTCTGAGCCTGGACCCAAGCCCTCTGAAGACTCCAATTAGAGATTTAAGCGTTACTGCACTCACCATGACTGTGGCGAGGCCATCCCAGATCACACACTTCTGGAAGGGATATACCACAGCTAGGTGACTTTATTGTGAAAAAGAGGTTTAGACTATAATATCTACCCAAGGCATAAAGTCTATAGCACTTTTTTCCAATACCTGTTCCTAGTATCCCTGTATTATGTATTTACCGTTTGCCCAGCCCCCATAAAGCTTTACTCCGTTTATGAACTAGCTTGCCTTGCATACATTAACGTGGGAAGTTTGAAACCAATGCGTTAGAGCTTTGACGTCTGCTGATCCGGTTTACCTTGAGACCAAACTTGGAAAACATCGGTATAGTCTAACCCCCTACGCTCAAGGAGCAAATCAGTGGGCTTCAAACACGGACAATTTGCTTACAGAAAATGATAGAAAGAAAAGAGTAAAGAGAACCATGTTCTTCATGGTTGCAGTCTGAAAATGTTTCTTCACATTCCAATTCAACGTCACCATCGGTGACTATTAACATATGGATGATAGCCTACCTAAGGTTAACAGTACTAACTTATGTCGCACAAAATAATGTAGATCATGGTCACAACAGCTGTCGGTCATAGTGTTCAAGCTCATACGTTTCCGATAAGTGTACAGACGGAAATATATTAAAGCACACTGAATATCACTCCTCTTCTCACGTAGTGAATAAAGAGTGGCAGTAAAACTGAATATGAAGCTCTCGGTTTCTGGAACACGAGTTATAAATGGCATATAGATTCTTCATTGTACTTTCAGCAGTCTTGTGAACTACGACTGTCTTATGTCTTAGATAAATAAAACTAATAATAGGCTTAAATTATAATGGCAACTTGAAATGGAGTCTATGAATAAAGTTTTACAGTTTTAAAGTTTTGTATACAATGTTGGCCAGCAAAACTTGTTGATAGATTATTCTTTTAAACCCTAACATTCTTACGTTTCAGTCAATAAACAAAGAAATGTTTTAATGTCTTTTTGTGATCACAAAATGTTCATGTTCAAGACTTTGTGGTTTTTTTAAGTCATAATCTGCTCAATTGAAAAAAAACTTACATCACACAAAACATGTTGCATAACAACAGATCCATATATA
>JAOXYF010000006.1:1749951-1760039 GCA_028565775.1 Sternarchorhynchus goeldii | reverse complement strand
CATGGGTGTAAAGGAATGAAGGCCAAATCGCGCAATTAATATACATTAAAAAATAATAAATTCGCCGTCATAAATTCGTTAGCGCACTCCGAGACGTTTCGCACTCTCCGGGACATTTACATTTAGCTTAGTTAGCTGTCATCTGCTTCACGCGATAAAATAAACATTAAAATTAATTAATTGATTGATTAATACATTCATTGTAATAATCCATTTGGGTTTAACTGACATGAGTAAAATATACTCAAACACAATGGGTAATTTTCTGTTAAAACATTGATTCGTAGCCTAAGCTGATATGAAGAGTTATTGGCTTTAAACATCTGGTGTGAGACTTCGTTCAGGTTCCTCAGGTGTACAGTAAAATCACTTGAAGTAGCCTTTAGCAAAGCGTAAAGATAGCTTGGTCTTTAGAAGGACGAAAGACAGTGAGAAAACTATGCTATGACTAACAAGTCTTAAGACATTGCTAGTGTCACCCACAGCCCCACTGGAGGCAAGAAAGACTTAACTCCATCATGCAATGTTCTGCCATTCTAGCAGACATGCTTTAGCCAGCCACAAGAATGGCCTGCTAGTTTTGAAGCAGAGCTACATCCACATCTGATTCGTGTTGTGTTTTTGCAACTGAGCCAGTGGATTAGGTTTAATTGATTTGATTAGGCAGCTTTGACCTACAGTAGAGCAACTCTTGGTAAGGTTGGGGATGATGCTTTCTGGAAAACAAGTTCCTTCTTGATCTCGTTCCATAACCATCCTGTTCATCTTGCCACTAAACTCACTGCCCTTTTCTCCCTTTCTGTATAGCCAAAAAGACAGTCAAATATTTTCACAGGAAATAATAAAATCCCTGAAATTATTAGGAGGGAAACCTTATATCATCAGTTCGCCAAAGACCTATATCTCAAACAGACACAGGCTCCCTGCTGATGGCTTTTGGTAATGACCTTGCCATGCCGACCTCAGAACAGATGCAAGCAGAAGAGGTCAGCATACCCACCTCAGTATAATTGTAGGCAGCAAAAGCTGGCATGCCCACCTCAGAAGTTCCCACAGTGTTGACTAGTTCGCACACAGCTGGCTCATAACGCCGCCACCACAACTAATCATTGATTTTCTGCTCTACACCTTGCACTTAGCTGCCATGTTTATTCACAGCTGTGTGGAAGCTACATAGAAGCTACATAGCTACATACTTAAGACTGGCTTATGTGGAACTGAATCTGGCTTATATGAATGAATATATTGTGCCATCTCTTACTAATTATTATGCTTATCAAAATGGGAAGTTTATGAACAGCCACCTGCATTTGGAGTGTGTGTCAGAGAATTTCTTAAGAAAACATATATCCATATGATCCAGATAAGGTATAAACATTTTGCACATTTTTCAACAATGCGCTGCACTTAACATCATTTGAAATGTCACATACCCTCCGGTCTTTCTGATTTATGAATGTGAGCGGTGTCTTTTTTGGACAGAGTGCTGTGGTCTGAAACCTGCAGATAAGTAAATAACAGGAAATGATCCTCATCTTTCTCAAGTCTGTGTTCCCTTCGGAAGACTAATACGTTAAAAAACATTACAAACATTACATATATAGTTATAATATCTCAGCTAACCCAGGATTTAACTCTGCTGTGGCAGAAACGTGGCCTGATTGGTCTTTGTAGTGAATTGGCCAACAGATGTTGTTCTTAAGAGAAGGAATGAAGTACTGGCCTTTTTTTTTTTGAATGGCGGTTAGTGGGGGTCTGCTGAGAGGTGGTTGGGGGTGTCTGGGCATTGGCCTTTCTTTATTTTCCTTGAGCTTTTTTCAAAAGGGAAATGTTTGGAGAGGGCCTCCCGAAAGGAGCTCAATGGGACAGAAGGTGAGATGAGAGGCAATATGAAACACCATACATCTCAGCAGATATGAATTAATGCACTGATAGGCTTCCATGGTGTTGAACGTATGGAAGCTATAGAAGTGTGTCTGTGCATAATGGCAGTGTGTATTAGAATAAGGACATTTGTCCCTGTGTCATATGCAGGGTGGTTAAAACTACAGGGAAACGGACAAATACCAGAATAATAGAGATGATGTGTCTAAAATCAAATGCTGAGCATCATAAAGAGCTTGTGGTTGGATCCATCCAGATGACACAATGCATTCCTAACTAGACAGGGCCAGCGACCTCTGACACTAGAACTGGCCTTAGAGCAGAGCTCAAGTTTCATTCCAAATACAAACTCCCAATGTGATCCTGCAAGTCTCACGAGGACCATTAAATTACAGAACACTGCTCTGCTTTGCAATTCTTTACATTCTTTGAACTATTCAAACACACACCACCACACAAATCGCACACAAATACACACACACACACACACACACACAAACTCATACTGATGTTCAGACCGCCTCTATGCTGGTTTTTTCAGTTTAGCAAGACGCTTAACTGTGTGGTGATGTGGTGAAATTTGATTAATTATTATTAATTGATTAATTCTTGTTCTTTCAACATGATTAGATGATTACATGATACAAAAATTGGATTCCAGAGTATGTCATTCCAGAGTATGTAAAATAATAGCTTCATATTTTGTAGAATATATGAAATAACATGAGATAAAATACGTATTTTGGAAAAACTTCTCATTTCATTTCAATTGTTAAATGAACACTGCCATTGATCCAACAAAGAATTAAGCTGATGTCGGAATGAAAAAGTTCACAAAACTAGTTAATACCATCAACAACTTTAGTTCTATTGCTGATAAATTGACCATAGTTTGTACCAACCTCCATTATGGATTGTCAGTGCTCAGAAAAATTAATATTAGAAACAGAATAACAGAAAGAATACAGTATAGGCAGTGAACCAACCTGGATAATTTCCAGACAGCCAGGAAGAGCGCTGTGAACGCTCGTAAAGACCGGCAGCAATATAAGAATGGAGCAGCCATGGGGCTCCAGTAGGTCTGCAAATACTTTCTGGAGATTTGGTCTGCACAACCAACGTCAGTCTACAGAATCTACAGAGTCCTCACAATTGCCCTAAATGTCATTAACAGACTATTGCGTTGATTTACTGATTACTGTATACAGTCCTAAATTGAGTAAGTAGGGTCTTTTTTAGATTTTTTTGTACAGTTGTTTTTCATTAAGTGTGATTCTTTCAAAGACAGCTGATCCTTAAGTTTTAAGAGTATTATAGGTTTGTAAATCTGCAAGCAAGTTTTATTTTTGTTTCATCTCAGGACTTACATCATTTAAACTACTTTTATACTTCTGTTGATGGTAACATCAAAGTAAGGTTATTGTAAATACTCACCTGGAAAGCACATTTTATTTTATGTCTCAGGGCCTACCTGGATGTGAAGGAGCTAAAGGAGATCCTGCATCTGGATGGCTCCACACATCTAAACGTCTTCTTTGCAAACTCTTCTGATGAGGATCTGGCAGGAGTAGCCACATGGCCTTGGGATAAAGAGGCCTTAACACATTTAGGTAAACAACAACAACAAACTAACCAAACTAGACTTGAGAGGTTCATTTAGCCACTGCATTACTCTTTGTGTGATGAGGAAGAAAAGAAGTGAACATGTGCCTGGTGGAAGCTGTGTGATCTGCTCTCTCTTTCTCTTTTTGAGGTGGCATTGTGCTGAACCCCTCATTCTACGGGACGTTCGGTCATACACACACCATGATCCATGAGGTTGGCCACAGTCTCGGACTGTACCACGTGTTCAGGGGGATTTCGGAAGTGGAGTCGTGCAACGATGCCTGTCTGGAGACAGAGCCCTCGTTAGAAACTGGAGACCTGTGTGCAGATACAAACCCCACGCCAAAATACAAATACTGCAGAGACCCAGAGCCTGGAAACGATACGTGTGGACAACGTTACTTCAAGCACACACCGTACAGAAATTACATGAGCTATGCAGGTGAGACAGGGACACGTTCATCTTTGAGTTGAACTATTCACACATGCAAACACACATGTTCACATGCATGTACACATGTATGCACACTTAACACACACTCTTCAGTAGCTGCATTATGCTCGTGATGCAGCATCCCAGAGAAACACACACATATACACTCACATGCTCCACACTTTATTGCTATTTGAAGCTTACTATCTTACGCAGTATTACCATGTGTGTAAAACTTGTCGTATGTGTTACAGTGCACCTAATTCCCTTTTTTCTTTCTTTCTTGAAGATGATGCCTGCACAGATTCATTCACACCAAACCAGGTGGCTCGAATGCACTGTTATCTAGATCTGGTCTACCAGTCCTGGAGGCATTCCAGTAAACCAGCACCCGTCCCTCTGTCTCCTCGCCTGAGGAAACAAAGCCAAGACTCCCTCACCGTGGAATGGTTTCCTGCCCTTACTGGACAGCACTTTGACAGGTGAAAACGGATAATCCGCCACAGGTTATGATTTAGGATCATCTTTGTGGGACATTACACCACAGATCAGTACAAGCAACAGTAATCTGATCTGAGATTAAAAGTTCTGTTCTGACATTACAAATACACCAAGTGTATTGGATTAATAGACATAAAAAGACCTCAGGGTATTAGAAGTAGCTCTGTTTCTGTGTCTAAGTTTCTACCTCGGCTGTCTGTTCGTTTCCTAGAGAAGTGGGATCAATGTGTGACAGATGCACTGAAGACCAAGTGCTGCTGCAGTATGCGTCCAACTCCTCTTCACTAAGATCCTGCACCCCATCGGGACACTGGAGTCCCCGAGAGGCAGAAGGTCAGAGACTTCACTACAGGACAGTTTCAGGAGGGAATTTGTCACCATTCCAATGTAACATTTTCATTTAAGATAAACCATAAATTAATAATTCCGACCTAAATCTTGCATCTCTAATCTTGTTGTAACTCTGAATATAACCAAAACACTGGAGGTACTGTAGTCATTAGTACAGGTGTGTTTACATCTTGTTGCTGACTGAGTCACAGTTTTCCATGGATTCTAACTTGAATCCTGCTTTGCCACATAATGGTTACCTTCACTGGTGTGCTGTAAAAGCCTTTTATCCACAGCAGATCTCAGGAAAAAAAAATTGTTTATCTCCTTCATGACCCATGGAGATAACAGGGTGTTTTAAACCGTTTTTATTGGCCTTAATGATTAGAATCATACATCACAATGAAGAAAACGGATAAAAGTGCTACTAAACGTTCTACCAGATAAAAACGGAGAAAATTTGAGTTACAAAGTTTCGTTTACACGCTGATTCCCTGAACTCGCAACCCTATTCTGACTCCTGAGGGCTTTGATAAGGTAGTTTACCCCGCTGCAAAGGCTGAACGTGTCAGGCAGCTGATGAAAACCTGTGGCACATACCATTAACAACTTATTTGGATAATGTTAACCATCTCTTACAAATTTTTTATCAGTTAATGGCTGTTAGGACTAGAAACAGTACCCATTTTTCTCTTGGTGCAGTAGTGGAGGGTTTTGTTGGGGTTTTGCTCATGATAGTTTTGGCAAGGTGTGAGAGACATTTTTGGAAATTATATTTAATTAGTGAGTGCTGTTCAAATCATTAATGTGTTGTTTTATTGCATGGAATATAAGTATTGCACCTAACAGGGCTTTCCAAAAAGAGGCCGATATTGGGGTGGTACAGCTAAAGGATCTCAGAGAAAAAGTGTGGAAAAGATTAGTCATATGGGTTGTCATAAATTTTGATTTTCTCACGTGTTTATTTTAAGATATGAGAAATATGGACAAAAATATATAAAGGAGTTAGTCCACAGAGCTTTGTGATATGAATGAAAATGTTTTTTAATCATTGAGAGTGACTCATGTTTTCCACAGCTATATCAATGACTCTGTCCCAGTCGATTAAACTTTGATCTGACATTACAAACAAAAACATGCATTATTGCCAAAAATGTTCTTAATTCACTTTTCCTTATCTAAACCTAAATGTATGAAACCTGCTTTTAAGTTTGTTTTTACTAAAAATAAAAGTATTTTCTGGCCTTCACACATGCAAAATTAAACCCCTCAAAAAGGGAATAAGATTTGACATTGAAACACCCCAGAGACCTGCATTCCCCGGGGTCAACTGTTTTTTCCCCCCTGTTTAATAACTTAATCACAGTTTGGGTTGCTTTTAAAAATGGGTGAGGCTGCCTTGCGGTGAGGGAAGGCCGTGAGTATCCCTCAAAGACAAGATGGTCTAGCAGTGACTTACACTCTGTCAGATGGGGAAGACATGCCCAGGCTTGCCACTGACATAACATGTGAACTCCGTTCAGCACTTGGAACCCTTCCCTGGTGTACTCCATAGCCAGGCTGATCTTTCCACTGTTTACAATCGGATACAAACCTGCCTTTGACAACCTGCAGCTGCCTTGAACCTCTTCCCTTGCAAAGATTTTCAGAAAGTCACCTGCCTTCAGCTCTTCCACCATCTAATGCACGTTCTCTGCCGTCAGCTATCTAAGTTAAACAACTAATCCCAACACTTCTGTGTTTTTACTATTCCACCACCCACTTCGCCCTTCTCAGCACCCCCTCCTCCCCACCTCGAGTGTCCTCACTTGCCTCCTGACTCGAAAAATTGGAACAAGCAGTAATGGAGCAGCGGCCATATCGAGTTGCGAAGAGGAACAGCGAGGGCACCACTGTGCACAAGCTCGCTAGACCGCCCGCGGGCGAGATTTCGAGGTTTGCTATGCAAATTGTTCGCGAGAAAGAAACCCACAGCACGTCGGGCAACTGCGAGACACAAAAAACACAAGGAATGTGAAGAATTCCTGGCATCTCTGACCCTCACCTCAGCAGTCTGTGAGCCTCCCGCGCTTCTTCGAAACACCACCGCGTGTTGTAGACTTGTCTGCTCCCTCACACCAGCTGCTTAAAACTCAACCGTCATGCAGCTCAGTAAACCCCAGCTCTGAGGACCATGCACTTTAACCTCGCCAGCCCGAATGCCATCAATATTTCCTGACTTCAATGGCATGTGACTTTCACATATGATAATAGCTAAAGTCTTACGGGCGTGGATCTTTACAGATTTAACTAATGTAGCTTACAAACAGCAACAAAGTGCAATCTGTGTTTAATGATTGTTGATGTTGCTTCCAAGTAAGTTCATAAATATACTTCAGAGTAGACGTCCTTGGTATTGAAGGGAAGATGTGCATGGGGACCACATGGTGAAGACTACATTCAGCAGCTTGGCATGTGTTCATTGTTTCGACCTGCAAATGCCAGTGGTGTGTGTGGCCACCTCCTCCCTGACCTCCTACATGCACTGAGCCGAGTATGAATTATATGGATTATGATGGAAACTGTAGACATATTGTCTGTGCCTCCACGATGCTCTGGCTCCTCTGCCTTCTGCCATCAAAGGTCTACTTACTGTTAACAAGTGGGAAAGGAATTTCCTTAATGTATTACTCATATTTAGGAGATCGTCTGGCTGGACATGCGAAGTTTAACATAGTGGAGGTATTCCTCAGTACCCTTTTCCCCTAGTTCCCATTAGGCGCATTGTAGATGAATGTATCTAAAAGGGTTTTGTGGTAGTTTCCATTCTGAGTAATAGGAAGGAGATAAGTCCTTCTAACATTTATCATATCATGGTCACCCCTACTTCTGCTACAAGCGTGAGACCATGCTGTTTATCTTACCCTGCAACACTCTCGTCCTAGTTAGCACGGCTGTACAATCCTCCGAGGTCCTTTCCTTCTTAAGGGAGGGTCCTTCGGAGGAGCCTTCTGGCCAGACTTGGCCCCTCTGTGGGGCCCTCCCTCTTTAAGCTGCTTTGTAATGGCTCCCTGACAGCTTCTGAAAGAATAACTGGGCCAAGGGCCAAAATTCCCCAAATGACCTCCTGCTAAAGGACATCGCTTTCTCCTCCGAGTCTGTTTGTTTGTTTGTTTTTGAAATGCGTCTTTCACTGCTTGGTATCCAGTTTCATTGTAGAATCGTGGTGGTTAGGAAGAAAGCACAGCAGATTCTAAGTAGGAGATTATGGATGTTCAACCTAATCACAATACAGCTTCCAACTGTTGTTTGAGTATATGGCAATCACTACTCTACATTACTGACTCTCTTAAGAACCATTAGAAAAAAAGAGAAAGTTACCATACACGCCTGAACAGCGGAGTCAGTTTGTGCTGAGTTGAGGTGCAACACAGTAGCATTTTTATTGATTATCCATTTGTACTGATTATCCATGTTAGTAGATGAAAGAAATTAGCGAAAAAATCACCACAGGTCGGTCTTAAAGTGAACAGTTAGCACATGTTGCAATGGTTAGCAAGAGTAATTTTAGCAGCATGAATCATGGCTGGATTGTGGCACATTCCTTGCCTATGTTGTTAGTTTTGCAGGAGCTCAAGCACCCAACACATGCTAATGACTTGAGCCAAACCTGGCACCGGCCATGTTTTCATTTGCCTTAGAGCGACATTGCAAGGAAATGAAATTTTATTAAATGTGCTATGTTTGCACTTAGCGCTCTCTGAGCGTTCGTGACTTAACCTGAAGCGACCTGGCCCTGTTCTCCAGGTGCGCCGGACGTGGAGCAGGTCTGTGAACCGAGCGTGCGCACATGGAGCCCCAACGCGGGGCTGGACTCGACCAGCGTGGGGTCGGCCTCCTGCCCACCGCAGGGCTGCATGCTGCAGCTGGATTTCGCCCACCCGCTGGTGCCCGACTCGCTCGCCGTGTGGGTCACCTTCTTCTCGGCCGAGGAGGGCGGGCCAGCTGCTCTGCACAACGTCCTTCTGCTGACGCTGAGTGGTAGCAACGTGTCGCTAGGCCCGCAGAGCGCCTTCTGCGACATGCCGCTCACAATCAAGCTTGCCGTGGACGAGGAGGTTTACGCCGTGCAGTTCTTCACCATGGAGCAGCACCTGGAGATCGACGCCGCGCTCATGGCCTCCAGGCCTGGCAATGCCCTCTGCTGGCCGTGCCAGCCGCTGCGCTACAGGCTGATGCGGGATCCCCCTTTTGGCCACGCCCCTCAGGGCGTGGTTCTTACAGAGGGCGCTAGGAGATACACAGACCGGTAAGGACAACAGTTTTGGAAACTCTTGGTCATTTTTTTTGAGGTTTTAGATGTCATTAACTACTACAAATACTAGGCAGGTAGGATATATGTGCTAAATTATTTTTCCAGAGATTGCACTCCCCCAGAAGTATCCATGCCGTTTGCCTCTGCTGTGGTATGTCCTCTCTGTATGTGTGGGGTCTAGAGATATGCCCTGTTGGCTCCAGGGTTGGGGGGTTTAGGCCAGCTCAAAGAATTTCACAGCCAGCCTTTATGAGAACGACGCCTTCCACAGAGGTTGCAGGCTGCTTAGCCTGTTGGAGCAATCATCAGTCCTAAGCACTCAGCCACAAAACAGTAGGTGAGCTTTTGAAGAGCGAAGCTTTCAAAGGTAAAGTGAGAGCCTTGGGTGACAAGAGGTGACAGGGCTGCTCGGGCACATAAACTGCACTTAATTGAGAAATATAGACCTTGTAACCTGACCTTAGAGTGCTGGAATAAATCGGTCCACCATGCTTGAAGTAAAGCCTCATGTTCTGCTGTGGCTTTTTGCTTTTCATGGCGATCCACACATACAAAGAAAGAAAGAGAGAGAGAGAGAGAGAGAGAGAGAGAGAGAAGAAGCCCACTAAAGGACTATTCATTTGCTGTAAGCTATGACAAAACAGTGATCATACCTGAGACATCTCCTTCCTCCCTATGAGTGTTGTGTTGAGCTTGCAGAGTTGTAGTGTTGCAACCATGATGTTCTGCAAATTGCTTGATCTTCAAAGCTCAAAATGAGTTTCATACCCAGGCATGCTTTGATCTGCGCAAAACAGAATATCTGGTACATCGTGACCTTGGTGCGCAAAGGCTGTTATGCCGGGGTGTAAAATGTATCAGTGTCTCTGCTGCTGACTGCTGAGACTTTTGCAGGGATCTGGGTTCTCCGTGAGCCTGGGTTCACAGTTCAGGGGCCACACAGTGAAAAGAAGGTGGGGGAAGGTCCACAGTGGCCCCTGCTTTCTTCCTGAAAAGCAACACCATGAACCACCACCACTCCCCCCCCCCCAACTCCTAACC
>JAOXYF010000006.1:1736655-1749721 GCA_028565775.1 Sternarchorhynchus goeldii | reverse complement strand
CACCCACCCCCCTTGCACCTCTTCACCAAAGATGCTAGTTTAAAGCTAGACCTTGGAGAAAAAATACGTTCCTTCCACATCTTCCTTTGTTTCTCATTTGTTGATTGGGAAACAGTGCTTGAGTGAAGATACATTTAATGTCCATGTATGGTTTGGAAGAATGTTTAAAGTGCAGTCAATTAAAGTCCTTGTCTTTCATCACTGAAATGTAGCATCTATAGAGTATAACTAGTGAGCAGCCTGGTTAAGTTTTTTTTTAATCACCAAACTCCCTCCCCACACACACACACACACACCATGGAAGTCATAAAAAAATAGAGCATCCTTTCTTTCCTTTTGGCAGATGTGTCTCTTAATAACAATACAGAAATGAAGAGTTTAGTCATTTAAGAGGCAGGCATTGTCTTCGTTGTCTTTTATGTGTGGGTCGTGTGTGTGTTTGTTATTGCTGTTATTTTCTTCCGTGTGTTATTTATTCTGACGTTCTGAATAACGAGCCGCTCCCAATGTTCAAGGCTGCACCAGTGTCAGCATACTGCCAAAATGGTAAATTAGCTTTCACTAAAAATCTTGACCCCCATGTCTGTGAATAAACCCTCTTGTGATGTGAAGCCTTTTGTCCTTGCATGACGCAGGTACTCATGTGTAGTCGTGGGTACATGATCTTATCCAGAGCAACTTACATGTAGTTAGCAGTGATTCAAGTTAGTGAGACTCAAACCCATCACGTTGTGGTCTTGCTTTATAACTTTTATCATGTATAGACGGATAGATCACTTTATTAATCCCAGAGGGAAATTCAAGAAATATAATGATGATATTTAATTTAGTACTCCTAAAAATGCCTCTTATATTGTCATAAATGTCTTTTAGAGCAGACTTAAAAATTTTAAGATGTAAGATGAAGCTGCAATATGAAGTGGTTTAGCAGAGACCTACAACCCACTAAAACCTGTTAATTAGAATCCAGCTCAGATTCTGGGAGCCAGCTTGTGGACATCCTTTGGATAACACGATACTTCTCTCCAGCATTTTTTTTTTAAATCCAGGGCAGGTTTAAGAGCTTCCGCTCCGACACTGATCTCAGTGTGAATTTGGAGTTTGAATGGTTCGAGAAGCAGCCATTGTTTACCTCATGCCTCTCAGGCCAACAAAGTCACCTGTACTGTGAGCCTGAGCTACCGCCGTTCGAACCAATCGCCGCGAACTCATGCTGTCCATCATAAGGGAAGCAGTCTCTTTGAATCGTACAGTGGTTGTTTGAACCAAAACCTTGCTGCGCATCAGCAAAGCACAGACACAGATGAAAACAAATACAGGAACGAAGCCTTTAACTGATGAGTGTTTCCTCTGTGCTGGAATTAATGCCCTGAACACACCTTTTTCCTTCTCCCTTCGTCAGCTCTCTGGGTGATATCAGACTGTTTGTTTGATTTGTTTTTTTGTTTTCAAAGCTCTGTGTTTGTGCTGATGTCTTTGTTTCTCTCTCTCTCTCTCTCTCTCTCTCTCTCTCTCTCTCTCTCTCTCTCTCTCTCCATCTCTCTTCCTTTCCCGTTACCCCCGACTTCAGATCATTTTCATATTACTTGAAGGAAACAAAGGCCTCAAACTGTTCCTGTAGGAATGGCCAGGATTGACATTTCATCCACCAGGCGCGGGTCTTGTCCAGGCCAGGGAACGACCCCAGCCATTTGCTCTTTGTGTAAGAGTGAAAGTGACCCCCATCAGAGCAACGACCAGCTAAAAGTCTTGCTATTGAATGCTTCAAAGTGCAGGCCAGGAATGTACAGAGCTGCAGAGCCATCCGGCTGTGCCAAGCAGGACCATTAACTGGTACAGGCCACTGAAGTCCGCAGTGCCGCAGTATTTCACAGTGCGATTTATTACTCGTGGATTTTTTACTCGTTATGTTCGGAATAAGTGTGAAGAAAGCGTGGAGGCTGAAAGACGCTTAGTTAAAGTACGGTATGAAACAAAAGGGGAACACGTGTAACAGAGCACACGTGAGAATGTGGCCTTGAGGAGGAGGTCTTGCTTTCTTCTCTGTGTTTTTAATTTCAGGTTTGGAGCGCGCATGACTCTGTGCGGTGTAGACACACATGGAGTGCGTTCGGAAGCCACTTTGAAAGCACTGCAGCACTGAACCAAGCAGACCTGCACAGTTTTGGAGATGCTGTGTTAGCCGTTGTTTATTTGTTTGTTTTCTTTGATTTTCAAAGACACTTCAATCATGAAAGATCAGAAATCTGATCACTGATTCACTGATTACACTGATTCAGTTTCGAATTATTCACTTTGTGAATAATGAGCACGAGATTCAGACTGCAAGTGATTTTTCCCCCCTTTAAGTTAACATGATTTTAGGTGCTATATGCCTTGTACCTACATCTCCTAGTCATTGCAGGAGAGCTTGGCACTATGATGCCAGAACACAGAGTGTCTCCCTCTCTGAAGATACTGAGGTACCCCAGATAAGCTGTCCAGCGGGAAGCATCTCTCTCACTTTCTTCTCCCTCTGTATGTTCTTTTTTGCTTTTCTCCACTCCACTTTTACTTCAAAGTCCACTGAGAGCAGAGTAGATTGCGAAGTGCAAAACCGACTGTGTAAAACCAACACCACTCAGGGAGGCAAACAAAATGCCAGGAGGGTTTTTATCTGTGGCTGAGGAAAGTTTTATTAATTCTAACTGGCTGTGGATTAGACTGTATTGATCAGTGGGAGACTGTAGCACTTATGTTCTGCTTGTTTGTTTTCAGTCCCTGGTGAAGGCCAGACAGAGGCTGACGACATGCTGAGAGTACATGAACAAACACCCAGTGTAGCACTGGCACCCAAATTCTCTCTCTCTCTCTCGCTTTCTCTCTCTCTCTCTCTTTCTCTGTCTGGTGCTCTCTCTATCTCTTTTTCTCTTTTGCTTATTTTTACATAGTCTAACTTTTTAGTCAAGGAACAAAAGAAACATCAAAATGGCCAGTTCTAACAGGAGGTCTTGTCTACAAGTGAGAGGTTTGTTTATATGCAGTTTGTAAGGGTTTAGTGCTGATTGCTATACTGTTATTCCTAGAGCAATCTTCTCCCTGACTTCCAGGACTATGTCCACCAAATTCACAGAGAACCAGACCCAGGTAGTGCGTACTCCCTCACACACTGCTGCCGGCAGTATGGCCTGAAAGATGGCATTGTTGTGGCCTTGCCCACATCCTTGCACAGAGGCTCGAAAAGTTCAGTTACTGTTATCTCAAAATGAGAACAAGGGAAAGAGCTTTGACAGAATGCACAGTCTACTGTCTACTGTCTTCCCATGTTAATATGGTTGTTTCATTTGCTCATAGAAATTTGCTGAGTTCAAGTTGGGAAGTTTCCTATTAGACTTTCTTTCACTTTTTAAAGCACATTGCTAAATCCCTCCAAACACACTTGTTCAACTATGATATGGCAAAATGATGTGTGATTTTTTTAACGTTACTTTCTTTAATTAGATGACTGTTAATAAGAAGGTTTGTTGCTGTTCACAACGCTTTGCAGTGCACAGTGCTCCGTTTGTAGTGAATGATTATTCAACAAGAAAAAATATCCTTTCCTTTCAATGCAAGTCCAGCCTCAGGAGTCACTGCAGCTGTTAAAAATAACAACAGGACTCTTTGAAGCTTCATTTCTGCCTGACCACAACAAACGTGTTAGAAAAACAGCCAGATGACCGCATGGCGGGCCCAGATCCTACAGTCCCAGCGTTTGGGTTTGCCTTCATCCCAGTTCTCTGGCTCTCTGAGGTTCTCACGCCGCTCAGACTCTCTGACCCATATCTGACTGTTTGGGAAGTCTGCTCACAGAGTAGGCCAACAGAGTTACTGTTTCTCGGTGTGGTTTGGTTTCCGCATATACCTGCAGCAGCTGGCTTAGCTCTTTCCCCCACACTTTACGAGTCAGCCCGAAGCGCGTATTCCTTGAGGCGGCCGGCCGGAGCAGGGAGGCGTGTCCACAGACTGGACAGCTTCCTTGCGGCCGATCCGAGACCTGCTGAAAATGTTCTCATTAGCCGAGCCCCGCGGGCAGCTGCAGGGAGGTGTGGGAGGAGGTCAGCCTACAAGAAGAGGTGCTGGATACAGGGAGGGGAATTAAGGACGAATGAGGCCAGCCACTGGCAGTATTGTCCTGCCGCAAAGCGCTCCCACACCCTCCCCAGCTTTTCCATTTGATCCTGTTCTCCAGGCCTCCACCTCCACTCTTGGGCTCTTTTTTCTTGGGCTCTTTGCTCTGATCAATGGGGGGTGGGGGGTGGAGGAAGAGCAAGGTGGTGCAGGGAGGCCGGGGTTACAGAAGGGAGGTTAATGGGGGGCAGGGTTCACGTTAGTCCGGAAGCCCACCCTGCACCTCTGTTGCTTTGCTATGTCACAGCAAGTACAGGCTGAGCAAGGCTTGTGCTGTTCTCAGAGCAGTGTTTCTCCTTTGACGAGATGAGTGCTTCACTTTACGGGAATACAGCTGAGTCTGGCGCTCTGTAACCCAGAGGACTTGTATTACACCCCAGTGTTGGGTTTTTGACCGCTCCTGTTCTATGGCACATTTTGTGCTGTCTGTAAGGTCACGGTCTAGAAGCTTATTGTTGGCTGGTTTTCCACTGTCTTGATGTTTTATGCCTTTATGTGACATTTATAATATGTGCAGTGGTCTATACACTATATAGATGAAAGTACTGGAACCCCTATACATTACACCTGCAGCTTTTATGACATGCCATTTTAAATTTGCAGATATTAATGTGGAGTTGCCTCCAAAGCACTCCGCACCCCCCTTGAGGTTCTGTGCAAACCAATCAAGTTCTTCTACACCAAACTCACCCAACCATATAGACATTGCTTTGTGTACTGTGGCACAGTCATGTTTAAACTTAAAAATGCCTTCTCCAAACTGCCCCCACAAAGTCTGTATGGACGCATACAGTTGTGCATACACGTCTTTGTTTGCTAAAGCATTAAGATTTCCCTTCACTGGGACTAAGGAACCTAAGCCAACTCCTGAAAAACAACACCAGATACCTCCTCTACCAAACTCTACTGTTGGCACATTGCAGTCAGGCAGGTAGTGTTCTCCTGGTACTTGCCAAACCCAAACTCATCACTCTGCCAGATAGAGAGGTGTGATTTATCACTCCACAGAACATGTTTCCACAGCTCCAGAGTCCAGTAGTGATGTGCTTTACACCACTCCATCTGATGTTTGGCTTTGTACTTGGTGATGTGAGGTTTACATGCAGCTGGTCGTCCATGGGTTTCATGCCATGAGTTTCTGTGTTGGTGTTAATGCCAGAGGAGGTTTGGAACCCTTCGATTTTTGAGTTAGCAGAGCGTCGGTGACTTTTACGCACTACACCTCAGCAATCAGTGACCCTGTCTAACGTGTCCAGCCACAAAGTGGCTGAGTTGCTGTGGTTCTTAAACTCTCCCAATTTTTGATAATACCACTCACAGATGATCATGGAATATCTAGGAGGGTATATATTTGATGAACTCATTGGCTGTCGAGATGGCATCCTATTTTAGTACAGTGCTTGAATTCACAGAGATCTTTAGAATGGCCTAGTCTTTCACACATATTTGTAAAGGCAGACTGCAAGGCTAGATTCTTGATTTTATACACTTGTGGCAAAGAGGCTCGTCCCAATACATCCATTAAATGTATGTATGTCTGAAGTTTGTAAAGTTTGTGAACCTTTATTTAGTAAAAATATAGTAACTAATGGAAGTGCCTTTATTGCCAGTTATATCAATACAATGCTCTCTGTATCACATGGTCTACCACAGTGGTTGTGGGGTATTTTTGCCAACTACTCTATACAAAACTGCTTATGTTCATGAATATTTTTGGGATGTCTTCTTTGAAAGTCATACTGATCCAGTCCCAGCATTCCAAATGGAGATTGAGGTCAGGCTTCATGATGACATGGCTGTTCTAAAAACATGGAAGATCTGTTTGAGCCACTCTGTTGTTGATTTACTGCTGTTTTGGATAACTGTCATGTTGCATAACAAAACACATTTTGGGATTTAGAGAGATGCCATGACATTCTACTTAGAATTTCCTGATACAACTTGGAATTCAGTGGTAACATTGCAAGCTATCCGGGCCAAGAGGGAATGAAGTAAACCCACACCATTACACTTTCTCCACCAGACTTCACAGTTGGAACTGGGTTTTAGTGTTGGTGTGCAGTGTTTGGTTTTCTCCAAACATAACGCAGTATACATTTCTTAAATAGTTCAACTTTTGTCTCATCTGCCCACAAGACATTGTTCCAATTGTACTTGAGGAGCATCCAGGTGGTCTTTAGCAAACTTGAGACAGGCATCAATATTTTCTTTGGCGGACAGTGGTTTCCTCAGTGGTAACCTCCCATGAACACCACTGTTGTTCAGTGTTTTTCTTATTGTAGACTCATGAGCACAGACATTATCAAGTGCAGGCCTGTGTGATCCTAAGTTTCACCATGCAGTTCTTTGTTTGACGATTCTACATGTGTTCTTATGATTCTGATTTCAAGACTGTTCTAGAAAGAACTGTTCTAGAAAGAAATGATTTCTTCAGTCTGCCAGCATTATATTTAGTGTAGTAGTTAATACTGCTACACTACGCATATATTACAGCAAGATACTGTGTTGTGAAGAGCACACAGCTAAAAATGTGTATTTTTGCAAGGCATGACAGGTTCTACCCCAGATGAATTTGCTGTAATACCTGACCTTAATTAACCTTTTTTCAAGTCATTATTAAAGCTTTAGATACGGTGTCCAACCGTATTTGACCCTTTAATCTCTAAAATTCTTGGCTCCTTATTTAGTTATTATTGTTTGGACATGCTATACAGACACTATTTTAAAATTATTTACTGCCTTATACTGAAACTGATATGAAAGATACATAATTAGAAGAACCAGGAAAGAGTCTGGAGACACTTCTAGGTTCTAGGAGTATACAAGTTTGCCGATGTGAAATCCTGTGTGTTAAATAACACATTATAATATGCTGTGTGTTGAATAATACATTATTAAAAGTTATTATTCGATATTAATTACTATATTTAATCATTTATACATTTCATCATTATATATGAAGATGTCAGACTATCATAGCCAACATATTTAGTTTTAGTTATTAAAATACCATATTCAAAAGGTTATTTTAACCTTATACAACCTTTTTTGTGCAACCGATTTTTGATTTGTGCTGTAAATCCAAGATAGTCGTCAATAATGGCATGAACCAGACGATTCATGATGTGTATAATTTGACTCCGAAGTACGGCATCCTGTATCTTTGGATGTTTACTGCAGGGATGTGGAGCCTGGTGAAACATACACCTACCATGTTCTGACTGTGTCTAAGACAACAGAGAGTGAACCATCTCCCCCTCTTATACACCAGCTGGGATCACCCTACTGTGGAGATGGACTCATCCAAAAGTAAGACATCTCACACTCACAGGCAGCAGAGCAACCCAAGAACACAGCTTTTACCATTTTACAGGAAAATGCACTTAATATTATTATTGCTGTGGCCCTCGTTCCTGTGTGGTAAAGCTAACTATGTTATAGATGTACTGTTTCTACTACTCTACAGATATTACCTAAAAAGATTTGAACGATGTGTGTGTGTGTGTGTGTTTCAGATATCTGGGAGAACAGTGTGATGACATGAATTTTTCCAATGGGGATGGCTGCTCCAACCAATGCAAGAAGGAGCCTTTATTTAACTGTGTTGGTATGTTCCACTAACATTTTGGATAGAATTAGTTAGGAAACCACACACCTATTAATCCGAAGCAGCCTCTCATCATTTTATCATTTAGCTTGATGTATTTGCTGGATTTTATTGTTTATGTTAATCTATTTGCTCTGTTTCTCGGATTTGACACCATCTGGTTGGCTTGAGTTTTATGAACTTATTGTCAGTATTGTCCCTGCCAGCAACCCGCAAAACAGCTTCAGAAACCGTAAACGCACCTAAAAGGAGCAAAATCTCATTGTCTTGCCCAGTGCATGTGAAATCAGACTGGTCTTGCTGATTGAGATGCTAATACTGCATCTTAATTAACCTTTTTACGACTGGGCTGCCTGACTTACATGATGTGAGCTTCCTTCACAAAGGCATTGCTCTTAAAGAATCCCAAAGAATTACTCAACAAAGACCTCCACCTAATCCTCCTGCATTAGACGTTATGCAGTGAAATGAACAGGAATTCTAAGACACAGGACGAGCAGACTTCTGTGGGTCTTTTTCCTGCTAGCTTTCTTAGTGTTTCATTCTTCTTTTTATTCCAAAACATGAGAATGGGGCAAGAGTGGTAGAAGTGGAGAATGTAGGGAGTTGGGAGGGTCTGACCAAAGAATCCCACAGACCTCTGAAGTGTCGTCTTGAATGTATGTCCAGCTAGCTGAAGGGACGACCTGGAACACCTGTAAAAGCGAAGACTCTGAAACTGCTCTGATGTCTAGCGAACCTTAATTAGCGGCTCTCCTCAGAGGCGGGACCATCGAGCCTCTCGTCAGAAGGAGTTCAACGAGTTCGCCCTTTACAGGCAGTGAAATTCAATTCAACTCCTCTTTCTTCCCCAAGAAAATCGGTTGTCATCATTTTACAACCGCATGCTAGTTAATCATGGCCATTGGATTTTATTTTTTAAAACCCCCCAACTGAGCGAGCGGACTCATGCGGGCCTTTCCTCAGAGGTTCCTACTGTGCGTGGCTTCACACATGAGCCCATGCCTGTCTTGTTCTTTGACAGAAGTGCTGATCCACGGGCTGACAGATAGCTCTCTCCCTGTCTCAGTGGAACAGCTAGCAAAGACTCCCTGCTATTTCAACAGAACTTTTTCCCCATTATTTGCTCTGTTTCTCCCATATCCTGCCACCTCAGCTTCTTTCATGCAACAGGTCATAAAATTTAAAGACGATCCTTAACAGATCCCGCTGTAACCAAAAGACTGTCCAAAACACTTTCTGAGATGACTTCACATTTCCACCCTTGCTTAGCCCCCGACTTTTCGAGTGGTAAAATATGTGACATGAAGAAAGTGCCATAGCTTTATCTCCAAGCAGGGCTTTCCTGTGACCCACTGGCTATGTTGAGTCAGCACCAAAGCAAACCTCGCAGGGGGCTTTTGTATTCTGGAGCAAATCCTCTGGTGCTTGGAAGAGTTATTTTCCAGCACTATTTTTCGATGCGTCACCCGAAAAGCACGCGCAAACAAAACCGAGTGCTTTTTTAGCACGGGAAAGGAAGACAACGCAGTGCTGCTCGGATTCCACTATTCCGCATGGAATTCAACTTCCTCCACTTGATTTACACCACTTAGCCGCCGGGGGCCTGAACATGCTGGTCGTTTTCCATGCCGCCCAGCTCTCCGACCCACTTCCCGAAGTTCGCGCTATTCCATGGAACGATCACATTGATAAGTGGATATCCTGCAAACGTGTTTCCTGGCCACACTTGCGGTTCACTGGCACCCCATGGCTCTTGGGCAGCGGGGGCCAAGACCCAGAGCAGGTGACT
The DNA here is from genome assembly GCA_028565775.1 of Sternarchorhynchus goeldii. NCBI lineage: Eukaryota > Metazoa > Chordata > Actinopteri > Gymnotiformes > Apteronotidae > Sternarchorhynchus > Sternarchorhynchus goeldii. The sequence continues at coordinate 1,740,173 of JAOXYF010000006.1, read as the reverse complement.
GAGCTTTACAAGAGCTGCAAAATACCTCACTGCAGCCCTGGAAGGTGACTGGGTGTCGGATGCGCAGTCTGTAGATTCCTAACACCTCATGGTCCAGAAAAAACACTAGAAGAGGACATATCAGTGTACCAAACTAGAACCCTGGACCCCGCTCACACACACACTTTCCATTCCAAAATTTCAGTGAAGGGTTCATTGCGAGGCTGACATTTGAGGTGACTGTAAATGAACCACAGTTGCCCATTTACATTGGAGTAAAATGGTATAAAATGGTGCCAATGCAAATTTTTCTGTAATGCTTAGCAAACAGAAGTGGCAGAAAATGATGGACCAAAGTGTAAGACCCAAAAGCTGGTACCCTCTAGCTTGACAGCAGTATTCTTAACACACATTCTGCCTGTCTGATGACTCTGGTGTACAGATGAGCCCAGCATGTGCTACTTCTATGACGGCGATGGCATCTGTGAGGACTTTGAACGGGAGACAGGTGTGAGGGACTGTGGGTTCTACACACCCAGTGGGTTCCTCGACCAGTGGGCCACAGGAGTGGAGGTGTCCAATGAGCACAGAGTGCATTGTCCTGCGGAGGTGGCTGTTGGGTATCCTGCTGTGACAAAGGTAGGGACTACACATGCATGTACATCACACACACACACACACACACACACACACACATTACAATCAAATAGCATTAAGTTATTTGAGGTCATATGAACATAATCATCTCAACAGAAATGTAAGTTGTTGACAAAAGCACATTTCTACAATTACACAATTAAGAATTATTGAAGTCGGTTTTACAGAGTTTCAATAAATGATCACACATATGGTTTTTAATTTTACTCTAGTGCCTGACAGTGGAGCTTTGCATTACAGTCTTCCCCTGTAGACTCAGTCTCCTCAGTTTTCTTCAGTATGTTCTGTTAAAAAGAGTTGTGGGACTTTTAACCTTCCTTTCACACAGGGGAGGTATAAAGTATCAGCTATTTCTAAAATATGCCTGAAAAACACTGTTGTTTTACTCCCTGGACATTTAGATATGAAATATTTATAATTTTATAAATTTCTTGGCCGTTGCTTCTACTTCTCTCCTCGGTTTTGCTGTTTGCTGAGTAATTGCCTCTGTGCCCAGAATTGTCTCTTACCTGTGTTAATCATGTCAGAAAACCTTTCCTGTTATGCCCTGCACAACTTCAGCGTTTATATGTAACGGGAGGCGGGTCGCCGAAGCTTGAGGGACACGCCCCCTCACCGACGTACACACACACACACACACACAACTCCTCCCTCTCTCACAATCACCAAGTTACTGATGCAGTGCACCTGTTCCTCACTGGGTTTCACCTCTTCTCACTCCATACAAAACCCCACAGGTTCAGTCCACCAGTGATGCGCAATGAAGTTGGGGGACGTTGCTAAACTCGCTACTAAAGACTTTGTGTTTTTCTTAGTTCTTTTCTGTTTTCTGTTCATAATGGAGAGTAAAGACGTGCCTCCCTCGCCTCTGGCTCCTTCCTCCTACACAGACCCGTCACATTACAGTACTGGGCCAAATGCCAGTTTGTCACTGCTGACAATTTTAAACTTCACTCTTACTCAGTGGTCAGTGTCTGACCACAGGACTCAGCATTGCTACTTTCCCTGATATACTTACAACAGCTCGACAACCACCATCACACCGTTACCATGCCAGTGTTAATGACGTGTTAGCAATTGTCCACCACCTTCTGAATGACATCTGAATGGCTCCTTAGGATAGAAACTGACCAGAGAGCGCAGTAAACGGTGACTGATGAATTCTGCAACAGATTGCCTACAGTGTGCTACTGACACTTATATAGTACAGCTAATAATCCAGCCGATGACAGTGGGTTCAAATGAAGGTCTTTCTAATAAAATGGTTGGGGAATGATTGGATGCAGCTCTTTAATGTGTTTAAAATAGAATTGTAAATACAGCAAATAGATAAACACTGTTTTCAAATATAGAGTGTGCACAGAACAGTATTAAAATAAAGAGTGTGTACATTTTCTGTTCACTCTTGATTTCCAGATTCTTTGCAATAAGTCATGACCATGGATGTCAGAACAACAGTGTGCTGGTTCCCTCTTCGAATCTGAATCTTCCACCACAGCAAAGGCGTGGGAGTACGTTGCCTTCCCCGTGTTGTAGCCAGAGGTCTGCATGCTGGAACCAACAGTCAGTGGCAACCAAGAGCCATTTTGCTTACATTTGCGTGGCCTGTAGACATGTGGTATCAAAACCTCAAGTATTTTGGCTCGGGGTGAGGCAGAATACTTGCACTTGAAAAATGAGGCATCTAAAAGGCGTAGTCTGAGAGAATCAATGGGAATATTCCACGAAACGAATGGAAACAGAAATGGGTTGACAAATGCCTGCTCGCGGTTTTAAGTGGAGCGGGCATATCCTGTGATTAATGCTGGCGGGCTGACAGGATGAGTCATCATCTATAGGCTGATACCGTGTGCGTCTGAAGCATCTAGGGTTGCAGTGGTGCGGGGAAAGCAGAGGAGTTTGTGAATCAATGCGAGGATACGAGGGGTTGCAAAGGTTTACAACTGTATGCTTTACTGAGACCAAGAGGATCTCCGTGGGAATTAAGAGAAGCTCCCAGTGGAACAAGTGCAGAACTCTCTCTCTTTCTCTCTCTTGCTCTCTCACATTACATCAGAATTCTCTATACTTGTAGCTAATTCTGTAGCTGTATCATTGAAATTTTATGAGATATTTAGAGAGAGAAAGAGATGTTCCAAAAGCTTCCTTTACCTCTACCCAGTATCTTGTGCTTTCAGTCTCGTCAGACCGTCGGTCCGACCCCACGAATGTTAGTTCTGTTTTCAAATGGAAGTAAAAGAACCGAAAAGGTCATAAAACAACTAAAGCATGACTGAAATACTTCCATTTCTCTTCTGCTATTTCCATTGTGTGTTTATTCAAGAAAATAAAGGCTGAATGCTGAAATTTGCTTAAACCGCAAAAAAACTATAGTAGGTTCCCGGCATAAAGAAGTAATAACTCATTTTGATCACTAAAAGGTATCAAACATCACTGATGAATATATATGTATTTTTTTATAAAGTAGCACCCATGAGATGAACAATCAGTTCTCTGTAGAGCTTAAACAGGGCAGCTAATACTACATACAGCAGGTCACCAACATGGAGGCAGCTCCATTAAAAAGACTTAGTACAGAATCTTAGTATAATGTGAAGAAGAATCTCTGTAAAAATTACTCCGGCGCTATCACAATAATGAATAGTGGTTAAGTTTTGGAGCGTGCTGGATGTTTCTTCTGCAAGGGGACTGGGACTTGATTCTAGCCTGAACAATGCACCATGCACTGAGGCAGGAACCAGAGTCTTTTGTCGCTTTCTGGGGCTGTGGTGCACCTTGGCCCAGGAGGGCATGGAGAGCCTGTGAGCTGCAGGGCTGTTGTGGTGAGACAAATACATGTGTGTGTGTGGGGGGGGGGGGGGGGGGGTTGGTAGTTTAACAGG
>JAOXYF010000006.1:1706535-1736555 GCA_028565775.1 Sternarchorhynchus goeldii | reverse complement strand
ACACACACACACACACACACACACACACACACACACACACACACACACACACACACACACACACACACACAGAGCTCTACAGTACAGGTGTGCATATAAACACAAAACACACACACAGAGCTCTACAGTACAGGTGTGCATATAAACACACACACACACACACACAGAGCTCTACAGTACAGGTGTACATATAAACACACACACACACACACACACACACACACACACACACACACACACACAGAGCTCTACAGTACAGGTGTACATATAAACACACACACACACACACAGAGCTCTACAGTACAGGTGTACATATAAACACACACACACACACAGCTCTACAGTACAGGTGTGCATATAAACACACACACACACACACACAGCTCTACAGTACAGGTGTACATAAATGTAACAGGATGATAATACCATCATACTCACCTTCCTGCTGATCATGCTCTTCTCAAAATATCTCTGAACCTTCATCAGGTCAAGATTGGGACAGATTATGGAGTGGCACGTTACTAAACATGACTAACAGAGATTCTACACGTTACTAAACATGACTAACAGAGATTCTACATGTTACTAAACATGACTAACAGAGATTCTACATGTTACTAAACATGACTAACCGAGATTCTACGTTACTAAACATGACTAACAGAGATTCTACATGTTACTAAACATGACTAACAGAGTCTACATACAGTAAGCGTTTGATTTAAAGTGTGAGTCATACCTTAAACAGGTTTATATTATCTATCTGGGCTCTGAACAGGAAGTCATTGATTGTTAGTAGCTCAGTTCCTGTGATATGGAAAAAAAATGGAAGTAAATATTTATAACAATATCTCAGTAAATTACTTTGGTGAGAAAATGGTCAACCAATGCCTCCTAAAATTCAATCTTCATCTAATAGAAAATTGTAGAAACCCCTTGTTGTACTCCTTCTCAGCATGCCAACTCTTTCTGAGGTATTTCAACACAACAAGCGTGCGTTTGTGTGTGTGATTACCTGGCTGAGTGCTCTGAGCAGCCGGGTTCTGTCCCACTTTCCCTGTGGTCAAAAACTGCAGGGATTAGCAAAGTAATAAGCAATCACTTATACAAACACACATAAAACACACAAGACACTTAGCTGACCTCCAAGGGTCCGCACCAGCTCCTCGAGCACAAACAGGATTTGTTTAATGTACATCAGGTTCTTGGCCTTAAGGCGACTCCTGTAACAGGATACATTATTATACATTTTTATTCTACATATATGCGCTTTATTAGAAACACCTTCCCTACACACACTGTCTGGTCACTTTAGTAATGCAACCATCTCATACCTGCATGCGCAGCTACACACTATAGCTCACCTTCTGTTATGCACAACTCGTGACACCATCTACCCTGTTCATCATTGGTCAGTTTCTCATCACAAGGTCACTGCTGACCACTTTATTTAGCTGGTGGCCCGTTCTCTATCACATCTGTGACATACTCACATGGTACAGGTGTGCTACTGTATGGGTCTATCACACACAGGAGCATTTTTAGTGTCACTGTTAGGATGAGCCGGTCCAACAGCACTTCAGTGATCAAAAACTGACCACTGATTAAGAGTTGGAGGATGAAACACAAAAAGCACATCTAGTGTAGATAAAAGTATTTGCAAACTGTGAAAGTGTGAGGCACATTTGAGTACCTGTAACGCTCACTGTACTGTGTGAGCTGGGAATGAGCCCTGCAGACCTGAGAAAGACGAAGCAGAACAGAAACTTGAACCATGGGCTTAGAGTCAGTCAGACGCTCAAAGGGAAACAGATCTGTGCATACAGCATGTGTGTATGTATCTCTACCTGTGCTCCATTGACCTCAGTACTGTGCAGTGCAGTGATTGTATCTATTAGGTTGTGTGCCTCGTCGATGATGACAATCTGGTCCTTCAGTTTAATCCCAGATGATTTGCGAGTAGCTGCATGCAAGAGAGACTGATAAGGCAACACCACCACCTGAGACGGAAAGAAAGAGGGGTGTGTGTGAGTGCCTGAGCTGCAGGAATACTCAACCAAGTACTGTAATAAAGGTGGAGGTGTGTGTACCTGAGCTGCAGGAATAGCCCGTCGCGTGCCATAATAAGGGCAGGTGTGTGTAGCTCGGCCGTGATGCACAAGCTGTTCGATGTCGCACACGTTTGCCAGCACGTGGTTCCGCAGGGACATGAACTTCTCGTACCCTGAGAACCTGCAGGTTTCTTTGTCACTGATACGGCTGCGTTTTGGGTCCGCCTCCGACCTCTTCTTCTTATCTGAGGTTAAAGGTCAGGCCTTTTAATGGCAGTAGTGGATATGCTAGATGTGGCGCGTGTGTGTGTGTACGTGTTTCTCACCATGTTTATTTTTCTGCAGCTCCAGACAACGATCATTGATCAGATGCAGACTCCCCAGCTGTGCTACATCTGGATTAATGCACAGATTCTTTATATAAAAAAAAAGGTACCCATTAATGTCAATGGGACTTTTATACAAAGAAATATGTGCATAGAAAAAGTTGAAAGGAATCTGTTCATTACTCCACTTTTCTCCAATATCCTCCATGAATATCCATGTGCTATTTAGTGTTATAACTGTATGTTTAGATTCATCATATAGTTCCAGAAGCAGACCAAACCTTTCAGAGCACACACGCACGCACACACTGCGGTAGGTGTGTGTCACACACCTGTCTGGAGCCCAGGCTGACCAGGTTAACTGTGGACCCATATGGACTCTTCTGCACTTCATGCACAAACTGGGCGAGTTGGGAGTGTGTACGGCTGCAGTAATATAACTGACAAGAAGCACAAACACGTTACATCATGTGCACCATCGTTACATCATGTGCACCACACACTGGTGTCCTGTTTCTGTACACTTTATTTTTGATAAAACAGTTCATCTATTAGAACATGTTTAAACCTTAAAGCACGTATACAAAAACTCTTTATGCTGGGATTCAAAGAAAAAATAATGAATGAATCCAAATATATTTTGGTGTGACTCTCAAATGTTTGAACCATATGCAAGTAATGAAATTGGTACATGCAAACATACCTTAGTGACATGTTCTTCCTCTAGATCATCATCATCATCATCATCATCATCACCACACAGCCTATGGAAAAGACAGCATAGGCATTAGAGAAATCTAACACACACACACATTCTACAGATTCAGAAGCACTTTGCTTGCACAGCTGATGAAGTACCTATTTGTGTATATACTGTATATGACAAATGGAAAAACCAAACTCACCTATTTTTCTGTGTGTTTTCTTCATCGCTTTCATAATCAGCAACAATAAGACCATCCTCCTCTTCCTCTGTATGGGACCTTTCCCCTGACCCCAGCTCCTCTGTACTCAGCTCCAGCAACTTTTCTGTCTCATTGTCATCGTTCTACACAGAAACGCAGTTCTATAATACACACTGCATTTGATTAGAAATGCACTGAGAAAAAAACTCTACAGCACACACACACACACACAGAAATCTGACTTTTCTTTTCATGGTGTGTTTAAACTGTGCATCGAGTCTGATCATATCCAGCATGTCTTCCCTCCTCTTCCGCTTCATTTCCTCATCCTAGGAAATGAGAGTGAAAAACTGCTCAGCAAAACACACAATCATAAAGTAATGAATATGATCAGGTCAAATAAAACCATTAAAGCAGATATGTAATACCCCTGGAATATTCAGATATGTAATACTTCATACCTTTAATTTGTTGACAAGCTCTCTTTCTGCTCTTTTCTGCACAAACTCAGAGACCCAGTCTGGCTCTCCCCCATCACCACCACTCCCCCTCTCCTGGTCCTGGACACTCATCTTTTTACATCCATTATCTTCTTCTTTTTCTCCTTCACTTGCAGCCTTTGCTTTCCCTCCTTCCCGCAAAAGTCTCTCAGCTTCCTTCCTCTTCTTCTCTTCAAAGTCTCTCAGCCATGTCAAGGCACCACAAATCAGACTCAAAGACTTTCCCTGAAAAAAGATAGGTTAACGAACATAAAACACAGAATGGCAACTAGTTAGCTAGCAAAATTTATCTACCAAAACTGCTAACTAGGTACCTAAGTTACTTCACTGACCGTGCCGGTGGGGCTCTCGAAAATACCAACTTTTCCCTGGTCCAACACAGAGTAGAGAGCTTCCATGAAACTTTCCTGAATTGGGTACGCTTTGAATGGAAAAGGGAAACGACTAACATTGTCTCCTTTCTCCATTGCATAAGCAGTGTCTGATTTCAAATTCAGTCGTAAATTGGATATAGCAAGCTAACTATCTAGCTAGATCATTTATCTTACACTACACTAACCTAGTTAGATCCGTTACTTTACACTACACTAACCTGTGTCTAAAGCCTAAGCCCATCATCTCAAATCATTTATTCTTAATTTAATCGACTATAAGAACCAATATCTGTGAAAGTAATATATAGCAACGATAAAAAAACCGAATTACACTTAATAACAACCGACACTGAATATCAGATTGAAAAAAAAATCAAATCGAACATTCAGAACCAAAAACTTCCTCGAAGGGACGCGCCATAAATACAGTTGAACCAATGGCAGTAAGACTCGCCTTGTACAGGACTAGGGAATGTCATCAAAGTGCAAAACTTACAGAATATTCTAGTAAATACATGTTGTCTCTTTTTTTATATATCAGGTATCCTTTTATTAAAATGTGTATCAATAAATAATTTCTGGCCTTCTATGAAATCTTTAGTTTGACATGTCACTCATATTGTCATTAGCTGACTTGTACCCTCTTTTATAGATGGTGCCTAACGAAGCGCTTCGCCATGCAGCGCGAGTACACACCTTGTGAGCTGCTCTAGAAAGTTCTGTGCCCTTCCTCCGGAATAGACTAGAAAGGGTGCTTATTTGAAGAGAGACCCAACTAGAAAGCGTGCTTACTTAAAGAGAGACCCGACTAGAAAGGGTGCTTACTTAAAGAGAGACGTGACTAGAAAGGGTGCTTGTTGAAGAGAGACCCGCACCGCTCGGCGCTGTACCTGAATGCTTGTCTCCACCTGCAGCCGTGCTTTATGGGAGAACACGCGGGGTTATAACTAAGAGAGCAACCGAGCAGCTCATCCTGAGAGACAGAGACACTGAACAGCAGTTTATACGTGTGGTAACTCACTAGAATAGATAGCTCATTCGTTTAATAGATTTACTGCTAGGATAAGCTGATTGGAAGACATTTTCGCAAACATGACTGCAGAAGAAGTAACAAATGATGGAAACAGTATTCAGATCGAGGGAGAGGATATAACTCCCAAGAAAGATGGAGGAGTTCTGAAGGTAATGATTTTTGCTGACTGAACCCAGCCAGTTCACTTGTTCACCTAGCGTCACTGCTAACCTCTCTAACTACAGACTGGGTATAAGACACAGTGCACGTATTGGCTTTATTGGTCATCTGTTGTCCCTAGAAGTGAAGCACTGAGTGAATTGAAGCCACCCTGTTGTCTCTTGCAGGATGTCACTTTTAATCTTGGTTGGTTAGACTAGCTGCTCGTGTTTGGAAGATGGTAAGGTAGTTAGCGTTAGCCAGATAGCCCTCCACTATGATCAGCAAGGAAGCTAGCTACCTGTGCTAGCTAATTAGCTCGCTAGCTAACGTGAGTGTGAAGTGTTATCAAAGGTACCTATCCTTGTGTTTGAGAGATTAGAGTTCATAAGGGCGACACGTCTGTTAACATTTAATGTCAAATAGAGAAAACAGTCCGTTAGCTACCTAGCTAATGTGGTTTGTTGGCTAGATAGCTGCAGTTTAATCAAGCGAATATGTGTAATGTTTTATAGTATTAACTACAAGCACCACTTTTTCACCACACCGAAACTACTGTTTGTGTCGTGGAGGAAAACTCGTTAACCTGGGTAGCGTGTAGGTAGTGTGAGTTTCACCTAGCTAACCTAGCTAGCGTGTAAGTAGTGTGTTTCAAGCTTCTAGAAAGTGCTAGATCGCTGAAGGGCTCCCTCGTGTTCGGTGTATTAAACTATTAACGTTACCCAGCTAACTGGTACCGTAATTATTCGGACATTCCCTCTCTACAGTTTACTCTGTAAAGTTAGGATTCCCACGTTTTTATGTATTCTGTCTGTTCACTATTCATTTTGAATGACCGCTCTGACAGGTCACAGGCATGATAAAACTTTGTATTCTCTTTCTCTTCTCTCTAGTTGGTGAAAAAAGAGGGAACAGGTACAGAACTGCCTATGACAGGTGATAAGGTATTTGTGCATTATGTTGGTACACTTTTGGATGGCACTCAGTTTGACTCCAGTCGTGACCGTGGAGAAAAGTTCTCGTTTGAGTTGGGAAAAGGTGGGTTAACATATTGCATACATCTCCCTATAGATTGTTCAAATGGATGATCTATATGAAAAACTAAGTTAATACATACTTGTGCATCATAAAGGTTCAGTTCCATGGTTTTTGTCCTTCAGGTCAGGTGATTAAAGCATGGGACATTGGTGTAGCAACAATGCACATTGGAGAAATCTGTCAGCTTATTTGCAAACCTGAGTATGCCTATGGTGTTGCTGGCAGCCCACCCAAAATTCCACCTAATGCCACTCTCATATTTCAGGTACAGTTTCATCAGATTCCATCAAATGAACCAGTCAGCTCAATAACCAGTGTAGTGATATGTGGTGATGGGGTATACATTGCTTTGAGAATCATACTGTTTCATAATTAATCATTCTGTTAACCATAACTTTTAAAGGTCACAGAGGAAATAAACAGCCTACTGCTTCCATCTTCTACTAAAGTGTGATGACATGGGCAAAATATGCAGTGTGTGTTGGGTAACTTATCTTGTGAAAGCCATGGTGGATTTGGGTGATTGTGATCCAGATTTGTCCCATATAAATGAAGTTTGATGTATGTGAATGTTAGTGTTTTAAGCATTTTCTGTGTTTGTCAATAGCTCAATAATTCCAATGGTTAATATTTTGCTTAGTTTTAAGGTTATTTTTTTATGTACTGGGGCCAGTCCTACCTGAATTCATTTTGTTATGCCTATATTTAAAAACGCTGTTTAATTATCATTTCATCTAGAGCAGGTAGGAATGAAAAATTATTTTAAGGTTTCCATTGTGTGTATTTTTGCCAGTTGTTGACTAAAAAAACACCATTTGTCAACAGTCGTGTGTTTTACCTATGTGTGACAGGTTGAGTTGTTTGAGTTTCATGGAGAGGACATCACTGATGATGAAGATGGTGGCATTGTCCGTAGAATGCTCACAAAAGGGGAGGGTTATTCTAAACCTAATGAAGGAGCTTCTGTGGATGGTAAACGCACACATGGACAAAAAAATAAACCAAGAGTCTGGTGTTTTGGTGAAATGAGCAACATGTTACAGCGGGTAGTCTCTCGTTGTCTTCTGAACGTGGTGCAGACTTTTTGCTAACACTTCTTTTGGTCACACTCTCCCTGTCTCCTCCACTTCTACTATCTTTGTCTCCCAGTGCATGTGGAAGGCAAACATGAAGACCATGTGTTTGATGATCGTGATCTAAAATTTGAGATCGGAGATGGAGAGACTCTTGGTCTGCCACCCGGTGTGGAAAAAGCACTGCAGGCAATGGAACAGGGAGAGGAGTCTCTGTTTACTATCAAACCAAAGTAATTATTCACCATGTGCTCACTCTTTATTCTGTCCTTTGCCAAATCATGGAAGTTACAAAGTTACCAATCAAAACAGCGGAATTTTAATAACAAGGAAGCTTTCTTAACATGTCCTTAAGTCCTGCAGGATTTTATCTTGCCTGTTTCTGTGTGAAATTTCAGATATGGGTTTGGAAATGCTGGCTATGCTAAATTCAACATTCCACCTGGAGCAACTCTCCAATACAAAATTAAGTTGAATGCCTTCGAGAAAGTGGGTTTACTTGAACATTCACACATTTACAAATGCAATACTCCTGCTAAACATCTCTGTGCTTGTGTTGATTTTATTTTGTTTTTACTGCCAAATAGGCTAAAGAATCTTGGGAGATGAACACGCATGAGAAGCTGGAGCAGAGTGCTATTGTAAAAGAGAAAGGGACACAGTACTTCAAAGTAAGCAACTGCATGAGAAGTACATGTTTTATAAGGTGTAACATAAATCCAGAAGTTGGTTCATAGATTACAAAGCTTGCTGCTGGTTCTCTCTCTCTCTCTCTCTCTCTCTCTCTCTCTCTCTCTCTCTCTCTCTCTCTCTCTGTGTGTCTGTGTGTGTCTGTGTGTGTCTGTGTGTGTCTGTGTGTGTCTGTGTGTGTGTGTGTGTGTAGGATGGCAAATTCAAGCAAGCAGCGGTACAGTATAAACGTATTGTGTCGTGGCTGGAGCATGAGTCTGGTCTGCAGGGTGAGGAGGAAGAGAAAGCCAAAGCCCTGAGTTTGGCAGCTCACCTCAACCTGGCTATGTGCTACCTAAAAGTACAGGAACCCAACCCTGCCTTTGACAACTGTGACAAGGTCCAAAATCATTTAATACTTTCAACAGATTCATGTATCAGAGAAAAAATAGGTAAACTGTTGCTACAAGAACGTCATTTCAAAATGGATCAGATTAGTAATGGATTAAGAGAACAAAATAAAATCTAAAGTCAACAAGAGAACTTGTTTAATTGTAAATGTACCATGACACTAAATAGTGACTGAACATTCTCCAAAGCAAACACACCCCACCATCAGAGTACGGTGAAGCAGTTGGGAGGCTGGTTAGATTATATATTAGTATTAATTTCAATAACAAGTCGTCTTTTCAATAACGGTCGTCTCTGCATATCAACACTTAATGGACATTTGGTCTTTATTTTAAGAATAAAATGTGGTCTTAAAAGAATAATGACTTGTTTTATGCTATTCTCAGAAATTCTTTATAATGTACCTAGAACACTGTTTAATTGTGTATTACTGGCACTTTCCTCTCTCGTCATAGGCGCTGGAGTTGGATGCAAATAATGAAAAAGCTTTGTTCAGGCGAGGGGAGGCGCTGTTTGTGATGAAGGAATTTGATAGGGCGAGAGAAGACTTCCAGCGAGTCTTGCAGCTGTATCCAGCCAATAAAGCAGCAAAGAGCCAAGTGGTGCTGTGCCAGAAACGCATCAAGGAACAGCATGAAAAAGACAAGCGCCTCTATGCCAACATGTTCCAGAAGTTTGCAGAGAGGGATGCTAAAGTAAGAGTGAGTGTGCAGTATGTGTGATGATTGTAGCTGTTTCAGTGGGAGAGTATCTACACCCGTGTGTGTTTGTCTTGGTCTAAACAGCATGTGTGTCTTCTGTCTGTTTGGTTTTTCCTCCCTCATCTCTTTCACATGCAGAAGGAGGCAGAGCAGGCAAATAAAGGGAGTGACAGTGGGATGGAGATGGAGCACAGTGGGGCCCAGGAGCAGACGGCAGCATAAGACTGTGCTAATGAGGATGGTTGTGTGTAGAAATTTTTTTTAAGACTTTGTTTTTTGTTTATCTGTCTTTTTTTACTTGATTTTTTTTTCTGAAATGTGAGTTTGGTTGAACCAGAATGTCTGACTGCAGTGAAGAGTAGTTTTGTCCTTTTCTCTAAGCATTTCTAGCACTGTCTGCATTTAAATGTGTGTGCGCGTGTTCAAGTGAGGCAGCTAGTTTTCCGAGCTGTGTACTGTACTGCTGGTCTGTGTGGTGTGAGAACACCGGGAGATCAACGGTAAGGCTTGGCCAGTGGTGAATCCTGCAGCCTCTGATACGGCCCTAGCACCAATACTGATACTAAACTATATATCAGAGCATCACTATGTAGCGCTGCTGTACTGGTTTAGACTATTTTGTTGCTGGTAAACCTAAGATGGAGAATATTAGCAGGGCAACAGACTGTTTTGTTGGTATAATTTCTGTGCTTTGTATACATTTGATAGTTGTCTTTTTGTCTTGTTTTTTTTTCACTGTTGAACCTTGTGATTTTTCATTCTCGCAACTGGAAACTCAGTCAAGCAGCTCTTTGCCAAGGAGAACTGTTGAGTTACTGTTTACTCACTTTTCTGAGAGTACTGAGTTACCATGGGGGGAGGGGGGCAGATTATCAAGTGTACTTCAACTTTGAATGTGTTTGAATCTGGTGTTTTGATGTTGAGAATCTACGCAAGTTAGGACCCCCCCCCATTCTCTGTTAAAAGAAATATACTTTGGTGCATAATCCAGACTGGAAATGACTAGACATGTCATTCAGTAGTTCTATATGGTATAGAAGTCCCTGCTTGCACCAGATTGTGGGAAATGCATGACAGGAAGAGAGTGCTAAACATGTTAATAGTTTTGTTTGTGTTCACTAATGGTCCTCTGATGTTGAATAAAATGGTAAAGTAACCCTTAAACCAGGGTCGTGTGATTTGAACGTCTTGGTGATTTCATACATCTGTGAGTCTTACCATATCTGGAAAGAGGTTTGGCATAAAAGGAGGGTGTCTGTCCAAAATTTGCAATGTTAACAAAGATAACCACTTAACATGGCTTTTTTCACAGTACATTTAATTGACAGCTTTCTTCAAATGTTTTCTAAGAGTCATGGGCCGTGTATGGAGCTAGAATTGTATCGCTGTGCATGAATAGTAACAGTTATCAACATTGCATGTCAATAGATTTGTATATATTTAATATCTTGTACTATAGTAAACGTGAAATGCTGGTTGATCTGTGGGGCCATTTGAGTGGCATTCATGATACATCCGTATTATTTGTGAATTATCTGATCCCGTTAGTCTGTTGCCTAACAAAACTGGGTTTTGTTCAATGAGAGCGGTTTAGTGCCCAAGGTTTCTGTTCTGGACCATTAGACTAGGAGATGGGTAAACCTATTATATGTGAGAACAGCTGTAGAGATACACCACTTACTACCTTTTCCATAAGAGGGAGCCAGAACAGCCTGTCGCGCGTTTCTTGTACAGCAGGCCTTTCAACAGCATGACGACTTTTAAGATCCTTTCCAACCCACTGCAATGGATTAAAAAAAAATCTTGAGGTTTGGCTGTCTTCGACATAATGAGTATATCAGTGTATTATGCCTACTTTATTTAACAAAACGTTAGAAACGAAGTCATATGTGTTAAGACTGCAAAAATCCTGGATATAATCCGGTTTAACAGCTGGTTTTGCTTTACAAGTTTTACGATCATTTTATATGTGGCAATCCTTTATATGTGCTTTATATGTGCTTTCCGCACACCTGTTACACATTAATCTCTTCAGTATCATCGTCCCAGAGCAACCTGTCCCCTCGCAACTGCAATATGCTTCTGGATTAAATTACACTTAAATCACACGGGCTAATGTCACACAACGCCACTGACGAGGACTGTTATTTTTTATTTCTTCTCTGTGCCTATAAATATTTTTCGATTTTTTCGACGCATACGGGTTTTGTGCATCCGTATTCCTTTATGCACACGTTTTCTACAGCATGTATCCAAAACGTCTTTGGCTTGTCTGACCGGTTGGTCCGGAAATATAGTGCGGTCCGGGGGACGTAGACTTCTGAAGTAGTGCAGACAACACACGTGCTATCTCACCAGTTGGTGTACAGAATATAAATCGTGCTTTTGGACATTACACACGTTTTTCTTCCGCGGGAGTAATGGCGGGTCCAGAACAACAATCATGTAATCTACCTGGACGCTGACAGTGACGTTGCGCTAGAAGGCGTCAACCTGTAAATCAAAGCTCGAGCTGCACCGACTGGTAGACGCACCCACGGCCGCGGCGGGGTTACTGCTGGGCCGGAGTGTCCCCAAACCTCGCGCTTGTTTTGGATTTAGTGATGCTACGGGTCACTGTAGGAGTTAGAAATGTTTGGATCCGTGTTAATGAATGACGATTCGCGTGTAGACGATATTGCCAACGGGCTGCAATTACCCTAAATTAACCAAGCCGAAGCGCATCGCTGATGAAAAGATGCTGCCATTTTTTCCATTCAGAAAAATCCGGCGAAATGGGAAATGGCTTCTTCTCGGAGTCGTGTTGATACTCTTGGCATTTTCAGCATATCTGGCTCCAAGTGTGAACAGTATCGGTAAGTAACTTAAGCATCGCCTTGGCCGCTAACATTACGTCTTGCTCTTTAAATCAACCCTCAGGCTCACATTTTTCTGCCATAATTCATCTTACATATGATTGAACCTTTAGCTACTAAAACATTAATAACCGGTGTGTACTTGTTTGTTTTCAGCCACAAATCCAAGGTCTAGTTACTTGTTGCATGAAGAGGAAGCTTTTTAGCGCCTTCGTGAGTTTCGTTCACGGGTGCTTCACTGTTTACTATATAGTAATAAGTAGCTAAGTAGCACAGAATAGAAACGTGAGTAAGTGAAGTGCCATCTTCTCAGGTCTGATGGGCATGACTCTTTATCTTTCCCTTTGCGCTGCACACGATCACAGAATAAGCGTGTAAGAGGATAAGGGTGAATATAGCGGATAAGGGTTTGTATATTTTTTCCCCAATTGGCTGACGCAAACCCAACACACTTCCAAAAGAGAAAGACATCCTAAATTCTCATTTTTGTGCATTCTATCACTGAAACTTGAGCAAGGTTAAGTGAAGTGTATCCCATAGCAGGTCTTGATCATGCCTGGGATCAGGATCTGTTCAGACGAACCACTCAGATATCACTCAGATATCACTTTGGTGGGAGGCTGAGCTGCACAGTTAATTCAGTACTTAAACTGATTAAGTGGAACATTTCAGTGGCTCATGTCAGACTGGTCACTTTATTTGTGTGTGTGTGTGTGTGTGTGTGTGTTTGTATGTGTGTGCATGCTCACATTTGTAGGTGATAGGATGAAAAACTATCCAAAAGTACCTCCCAAAAGTATTTTAATACTACCGTCGGCTCCTGTCCCCTCTGTCCATCCCACTGTCGCCCTGTTTTTTATATTAATTTTTTTAATTGTTTTTTAATTTCTGTTTGGACTCATTTCTATGACCTATGAACTCTAACTTCCAAGCCATTTTGCTCATTAGGTTATGATCACCAATTAGGAACGGAACAGATATGAATTTTATTTTAGGACTAAATGTAAGAACAAGAGAAAAAAATACAGTCAGTAATAAAAGTCATGTTTTGGAAGTCATGTTTTGGCTGACTTGTTTAGGAAAAATTTTTGGTGAGAAATTTAATTGTTCTACAAGAAGGAAGAGACCCACTCTGATAATGAACAGTCCTGGGCAGCATCGTGGGTTCATGGGCTTCTTCTTAAAAAAAGTTTCTTAAAAAAACTAATCTAGGCATAGATGTAAAAAGAAAACATTTGAGCCTTCTACTCCTTTAATACTCCTGCTTTGTGTTTGTTACACATGTCTGTGGTTTTAGCTAAAAGTGATTTTGAAAATAATGCACTATAAATATCAGTCCTGTGAATTTCCCTCTCAGTGGGAATCAAAGAGACTTAGCAACATAACCACTTAGATTAGAGGCTCATGAATGTTGTGTTTCACTCATGAATGTTGTGTTTCACTCATGAATGTTTGTGTTTCACTAATTTCAGTCCAGCTCTGCCTGTCTGTCAGGTTTACATAGTGATGATGACCATAGTGTGTTGTGTGTGTACATGTAGTGTAAAGAGAATTCAGTGTGTTGTGTGTGTGTGTACATGTAGTGTGTTGTGTGTGTGTACATGTACGTAGTGTAAAGCTGCCTTGTCCTCACAGTTCTTGAATTTTGAATGACTGTCATTGTTTCTCCCTCCGCCCACCTCAGCACACAGAGCACATTCTCTCTCTCTCTCTCTCTCTCTCTCTCTCTCTCTCTCTCTCTCTCTCTTCTCTCACTGTCTCAATGGGTGTTGGGTTTTGGTTGTTGTTTACCCTCCAGAATCACGTCTCAATTGCACTGGTTTTTCAAGGCAGATAAAGATGAACAAGGACAGAGGGAGATTCTGATAAGAAAATCAGAGGAGAATTTTTCAGATTCTCCTAGCAGTAAAAATGAAAATGGATGTGTCAATACTGAACCGTCGGGTGCAGCAGCCATCTTTGCTGTGTTTGTTTGAGTGTGATTCTCAAAGCCAGGCATGGGGATATGAGATGTGTGTTCAGAGTGTGGTTTTAGTGCTGTATATGCAGAGGTTGGATCAGACCTGTCAGAGCAGGTGTAGTATTCTGGAGATGCTTCCTTTTCAAGTTTTAAGTTCAAATATAACTACTTCCAATCCCTCTGGAGAAAGGTTTTATACTGTCAGTGGTAATCCAAAGCTACCGTCACTGATCTCTCTTGCTCTCACTGAATAACACATTTTCTCTCTCACTCCCTCTTACTTTCTCTCTCTTTCTCTCTGTCTTTCTCTATTGCTCTCACCTTTGCAAATGAACTCTCTCCATACACACACACACACACACACAAGGATCGGTTGGTAGAGAGGTTTTATTGCCTGTATTATTTAGCTTAGTGACAGCAGCTAGGGTTAGGGTTAGATCACTGTCTTTAATATTTAATAACTTTTTTTCTCTCTCCTTGTCTTCAGATAACAGTCACCAGAAGATCCAAACTCTCTGCTTAAACCAAGCCATAAAAACTGCTTTGAGAAGAGAGAAGGACATGCACACACAACATGTAAGGGTTTTATATACCAAGGGCTCTAAGCTTATGAAGGACAACCCAGTCTACAGATATTCAATCCATGCCTCTATTTTGACCACTGAGCCCAATTGAAGACCTTAGTGGAGAAATCAGTTGTTTAATGGAGTAGCTTTTCAAACAGGGATGTCTGGTGGGACACAGTCTGTGCTCCTTTATCTCTGTATCAAATGGGTGCTGCTCTTGGATTCTGTTTCTCCTATGTGGGTTAAGAAAGGTTCGTATGTACAAGATGGAAGACATCCAAAATTAAATGTCATTTCACAAGATGGAGAGTGATAAAAAGTGGATATTATTATTATATTAACCCTGTATTTGTTGACATTAAAGTTCCTGTCGATGTAAGGACAGCATGGACATGAGTCCCGTCTTATGTTCTGTAGTGCGTTCAGGGCCAGGTGGTATATGGGGGGATTTCTGTTTATGTAATGAGAGTCACTTTACGCTCAGCTTAAATACACCCACGCCTGTCCGTGTTCCATACTCAGTAGATCACAACCATGATAGTTTAACAACCAGACCGTGTTTAACAGGGATCGTGTTTTAGCTCAACAGCAGAATTTGGTCAACGGTTATAATCTCCACAAACTCATCAGTATAAACTCTCAAACCCAGCCCTTGTGTCTCTTACAGCTTCACAATTCAGAAGATGATGTTGAGGGCAACACCTGGACATCCAACAATAATTATCAGCCCTGGAAGCCTGAGGTAAAAAAAAAACAAAACATACTGAAGACTCTGGGGCAGTCATCTGAGAAATGACTCAGTACACCCTGATCACAGTAGATATGGTAGAACATTAGCTTACACATTCTTAGTAGTTGGGTAATAAGTCCTCAAATAATCATCTTATTTATAATCAGTTTATCTATAATCTGTAATACGATACATTTTGAGCATGAACCTTTTTGAGGAGTGCAACCTTGTAGCGAGAATCAAGGCAAAATGATAGACAAACAAACCCATGTAAATAATGAATGTTTAAACTAAAATAATGAATATTTTCAGCAACATTTACTATACAAAGACAAATTCTACAAACCTCCCACAAACTGAAAAACATTCAATCTTTTGAATGTTAAATGCTACAGGAATACGCAGTCTAGATTCTAGATTATATCTGAAATTTCTG
The DNA here is from genome assembly GCA_028565775.1 of Sternarchorhynchus goeldii. Lineage (NCBI taxonomy): Eukaryota > Metazoa > Chordata > Actinopteri > Gymnotiformes > Apteronotidae > Sternarchorhynchus > Sternarchorhynchus goeldii. The sequence goes on along the minus strand of JAOXYF010000006.1, from coordinate 1,720,789 downwards.
ACTCTTAGCAAAGATGATCTTGTTCAGGTTTGAACGTTATGTTTCAGTTAAAAAAAAGCAGAGTTATGGAAGCATGTGATCTACAAACTTTTGATATGAAACTTCAGATACTGGAAGCGATTGGGAGCTTTGAACTTTTCTGGTTTTGCTCCAGTACAAAGGACAGGTTAATCTCCATGTATTTGAGGACTGGTGTGGCAGCTCTACTGCAAAGCTCAGAGCCAACCTCCACTATCCTCTGTATGCTCACGTAAGTGTGCTCACAGATACCCACATGCACACCACTACAGTGTCTCTTAGACTTGGGACTGTAGTCTGTCTTCTTTCTTTTCTTCTCTGCAGTCTCGTAGCACGTTGAAGAAGCTTGCTGTGTCCCCCAGGTGGACTAACTATGGCCTCAGGATCTTCGGTTATATTCACCCTTACACTGACGGTGCGTTAGACGCGTTTACCAACCAGGAGGTGTTGTTCTTTGGACACTTCTGGTAACTGTGACATCATTTTCTTTCAGGCGAGTTTCTTTTTGCAGTGGCATCTGATGATAACTGTGAATTCTGGCTTAGCATGGATGAGAGCCCAGACAGCCTGCAAATGTGTGCCTACGTTGGCAAGGTGTGTGTGAGACTGGTGGAGGAAGCAGGATCCACCGTGGACATGGAGGTTCAGTGAAGGTAGGAGATCTGCTTTTGTACATGAAATGAGAACATGTTCACTTTGACTTTCAGTCTGAGAAGGACTGGACTGCACCTGGGGAATACACGAAATACGCAAGCCAGATATCTCAGCCAGTCTTGTGAGTATGTTTGCATAGGCATGTGCACCACACATTAACACAATTTATGTTGAACACACTTTGGCGGTTTGAATGGACATTTTGAATGGATGATTAAATGGAACCATTTAATTAAATGACATTTTCAGTAGTAAGTGTATAATTTCAGTAGTAAGTGTATCATTTCAGTAGTAAGTGTATCATTTCAGTAGTAAGTGTACCATTTCAGAAGTAAGCATACCGGGAGAGCTGGCAAAAGCAGAAGAAGTCATTCATTAGCAAATCAAATGAAAGAACTGAGAGGAATGAGTTCATAAAAGCATGTAGTAAAAGTAAAGGGAATCAGAGAGCACTGATGAAGATAGAGATGTACGGAGAGAAAAGAAAAGAGGAGAAACTAGAGGCTGTGGAAAGGAATCTGGCTGATCGTTGTATTGGTAACATGGAATTGACACCACAGTCAAAGAAAATACTTTGCCATCGGCAGTCCTAAAACCACAGTATATGTACACAAACACAGCCACTAAAAAGAAATAAATACATTTTACAACAGTTTCAGCCATCACAAAAACACAGCCAAACACACTTGGATTTGGAGTTGGACATGTCCAGACACGCCTACTAGTCTGCAGGGTTGGCCTCTGACCACCTGAGGAAAAAATAAGGACTTAATTAAGGGAGAACCAAAAGCAAATATGCTGGAACATTTCCTTGTGATTTCCATAAAGGTGACCAGGAAACACAGCGCTCACAAATAACCGCCAATTTTCATGTCCTGATTGAATACGGTGGGTGAGTACTTGAATCTAAACATGTTTCTGTTCGCTGCAGACTGCAGCGACAGCAGAGGTACTACTTTGAGCTGATCCACAAGCAGGATGCTGAAGGAACAGACCATGTGGAGGTTGCAGTAAGTATTGGTGGTTAATCTTTGGTTTCTCTCCAAACCGGTTTTGCTGTAGTCTGAACTGCATAATTAGGTACTGTTGCGTTTTTCAACAGTGGCGACTCAATAAAGCCGGAACGAAGTTTGAAATTATTGCTTCTGAATCCCTCTCTCTTTATACTGGTAAGTTTTGTTAGAACCTTTACATGTGTGGGGTGTGTGCATGTCTGTGGGGTGTGTGCATGTCTGTGGGGTGTGTGCATGTCTGTGGGGTGGGTGTTCTCAGCAGTGCTAGCTGGAGTGTGGAGAGAACTGAAATAGCTGTCCCTGCACAGTCTCCACACCCTGTGCTGGTACTGGCACCCTGAAATAGCTCAAATGATAGGTTTGAGTGTGCATGAGTGTGCATGCATGTGGATGTGTGTGTGCGTGACGTCCAATGTTCCTGTTTCTTTAGGTAAGACTTTTTGTCTGTATGGACTCGGGCTCGAGGTGTCGCACATAATTGCCTGTTCCTGTATGCAGGGAAAATGTGCGAGAGGGTGAAGCTGGAAACGTGTAGGTTTATGGGCAAATATGTGGAGCACTGAGGGGTTAGAAGTGTGAGGATGGGTGGGTGTGTCTGTGCAGAGGTATATTTAGCTGCAGTATCTGAGCGCCCTGATCTCAAAGTAACTTAGAGGAGGGTCATAACACAGACAGAGGAAACAGTGCTTTCAGTGAGGGAAAGGATCGTTTAAACTGGACTCCACAACAAATTATATCAAGTGTAGATTCCGTCTGCGTGTGGCATTAGTGATTTGGAAAAAAGGGCAGAGGAAGAAAAACAACTGCAGAAATGTAACCTCTGTGTGTGTGTGTGTGTGTGTGTGTGTGTGTGTGTGTGTGTGTGTGTGTGTGTGTGTCAGATGAGTCTTCGCTCAAGATGAGTGATATCAGTCACATTCCTCAGACGGCTGCCAGTCATGCTGCTGCCACTGGCTGGCACTCGGACCATGGGGCAGACATGCTGAGGGAAGACCCTCGGGACGACTTTTACAAGAGTGAGGACCCTCATTCACTCACTCAGACACACGAAAGTCCAAGTCATAGCGTACCATACACTGCCTCTTATCTTTCCTGGTTTCTGTCCAGGAATAGTATTAATCTAGGAGAGAGAAATTGCTAGAACTTCATATATGTACAACACATATTACTCAATTCATATTGGACTAAACTTACTGTAACATCCAAGATGTTTAAAACCAGTGGACACAGTTTTGGCTGCATACACACTGAGGACTGGTGTGTAAGATAGAAAGGAAGCTTAGGATAAAAGCTTTTCAGATCCAGCAAGACTGAGGTACACAGTCAGGACTTTTGGAAGGACTGAATAAAAGGAACTCTTATCATCACCATCAAAAATGGAGATTTGTAGAACCTTCCAATTAATAGAACTACAGATTAATACTACAGATTAATACTAATTATATGTACTTAGAAACATTAGACATTAAAATAGAAGAGCTTGAGTGAGACTGTAGATGTCTTGTCTTTTGTGTGTGTGTGTGTGTGTGTGTGTGTGTGTGTGTGTGTGTGTGTGTAGCTCCCCTGCTGGACAGTTCATATTTGCGGGGTGTGTTACCAGAATGTGTCTATAAACCCAGTTACATCATAAAAGGATTTCCTTTACTTCGCTATCAGGGCCTGCAGTTCGTAAGTAGAGTCACATTCATCAGTGACACACACACACTCACATACACACATACACACACTCACATACACACACTCACATACACACACACTCACATACACACACTCATATACACACCCACTCACATACACACACTCACATACACACACTCATATACACACACACTCATATACACACACACTCATATACACACACTCACATACACACACTCATATACACACACACTCACATACACACACTCACATGCACACACTCATATACACACACACATACACTCACATGTACACACTCAGATACATGCGCACACTCGCACACATGAACACACGCACATACACCACTCAGGATAAAAGTATCCAATGTATAAATCCTTGCTCTGTGTGCTTGTAAACCGTCGGTTTATTTGCATTACGGAGTAAAGGTCCTTTTGTGGCACATATGACTTAATCAGACACACCATGCGGTGCGTAGACAGACTGGTTCCTGCCTCCCTCAGCCCACACCACATACCTGGCCTTGCCCCCCATCTCTCCACCTCATCCACTCACACTTCATTGTGCTCGTCCGGGTGTTGTGTGTCTATGTGTCTGTGTGGTTGATCACCTTTGCATCCATACTGCAGGTGCGCCTCACCTATGTGTACCCTAATGACTATACTCGCCTCACTCACATGGAGAATGACAACAAATGTTTCTACCAGATGAGAGGCCTCTACCTGGAGAGGTAACTGAGCCTGTGACACCCAGTGTGTGACGGCAGGAAGCTGCATTTCCAGACCTGCCATTGCTGAAGCATGACAACCATTGACCCAAGGAATCATCTTAATGTGTCTTAATGCCCAAAACACTTACACAGGCCTACACCACCAGAAACACTTACACAGGCCTACACTACCAGAAACACACAGGCCTACACCACTAGAAACACTTACACAGGCCTACACTACCAGAAACACACAGGCCTACACCACCAGAAACACTTACACAGGCCTACACCACCAGAAACACTTACACAGGCCTACACCACCAGAAACACTTACACAGGTCTACACCACCAGAAACACACAGGCATACACCACCAGAAACACTTACACAGGCCTACACCACCAGAAACACACAGGCCTACACTACCAGAAACACTTACACAGGTCTATGCCACCAGAAACATGTCACCAAGATTTTTGTTTGTTTTGTTGTTTTTGTTTTGGTCTACTACACACTCCACACACATACTGTTAATCCACATAAACACACTTTTGTTGCATTTGTTGCAGTGTATTTGCAGCAGGGGGCAGTATATGGCAATAAATGTAAACAAAGGACACCTAAAACGTACTTAGATTCAATGCTATAGATTTGCTTCACAAAGTCCAAGTTTAGTCTTGAGAAACTACATTGTACTGTGTTCTATATGTGATTTGTACCCACAGATATGGCTTCTCAAGATATATGTTACTGGACCAGCCAGAGAAGCAGGATGTGGATCTCATATACAGAGGTCTTGAAATCACTAAATGGCAAAGATCTTCACCAGCTATGCTAGAGCTTCTCAACAGCTGCGGTCGTCTTTCTCTGTCCTGCAGATTCCGGCAGGGTGGGATGGAGGCAGAGGCAGGTGTGGCAAGACTACAGAAGGATGGAGCAGGAAGGAGAGGAGGACGGAGTGGGTACTGGAGGTCAGCTGGACTATGTGGAGGGTTACAGCGACTACAGGCTGCATAATTCAAGGAGACTCCTCTCTTCTTCTCTGACCAAAGACAAGAGCAAGAGAAAGAGGGAATTGACAGGACCTGCCAGAGTGGAGCAGGAGAGCAAAACACTACTTACAACGACTGCAGTGCTAGCTGGAAGCCTCCAGGAGGCGCAGAGCATTGTGGATAAACCAGCGGACTCTGCCGGTGCTGCGGACAGAGCATTAGAGGAGCCGGTTGAGCCCGCAATGCTGGAGCACGTTACAAACAGCACGGTCCCTGGGGACCTGCGGAAACAGGGTAAGATGAAGATCCTGCCGCCGCTTGGCGACTCCCAGCCAAATAACGTGGACACGCGGGACGCGCTGCAGTTCAAGGCTGAAGAATCATCTGTCTTTGCCAAGGGCAGACGTGCACGCCTGGGCCTCGAGGGTGGGGTAAATAATAAGCTGTATTTTAGGGGACATGAAAGCAAGGCAGCAAGGGGTGTGGTGAGTGCTGAAGAGCGGGATTTGGGTGGGGTCCGATCAGCAGGTCCTACAGAGGGCGCAGTTGCAGAGGACGGTGTCGCAAAGATCCAGCCGGCAGCAAGACTGGCCGTGCCCCAGGGTAACGGCCGCTTTGATCACATGGGTTCTCAAAAAGCAAAAAATAAGTTTTTTGAAAAACGACATAAACACTCGGCACAACCTTATGGGAAAACCAAGGGTGCAAACAAAGCTGTTAACGGATCACATCAAACCAAGAGTGTCCATAGGGATGAGTGGGAGATCATTGCTCCACTCACAGAAGAAAACAACCATGCTTGGAAGAACGAAGAAGGACCTGAAATGGTGCGAGAAAGAGCTATAGATGATGGTATACATGAAAGGAAGTGGAGACTGAGCACAGATAAGGAAGAGGACAACACCACAGAGCAGTGGACACTCTACAGAGACTCAGAGGGTGACGAGGACCTTGGCTGGATCTCCTTCGACACAGAAGTGAACTGGGCTCAGACGTTTCAGGTCATGCAGCATAATTTTCAGAATCTGCGATCAGATTGGATAGACTTGAACTGTAACGTGTCTGGGAATCTGCTCATCGAAGAAACAGAAGCCGTAGCCGTGGTGGAGGCCTACATGGAGAAACTCGAGCAGAAATACCCAAAGTATGTTTAAAAATATTAACATTTAAGCATGTATTCTGTACCTTTAATCAAGATTACAGAAACGTGTGTGTTCTTGTGTGCGTGGGTGTGTATATGTGTGTGTGTGTGTGCATCCGTTTGTGCTTCCTTGTACAGGAAGTTCTCTCTCCAGCGTATAGTGAACATTGAGAAGCGATCTGACATAGGTCAGGGTAGCCGCTATCTGCTGGAGCTGGACCTGCTGGATGGGCAGCACCAGCGCGTGCGTCTGGCCCACTACGTCTATGCGCTGGAGGTGTTCGGGCGTAGGCCAGGTCGGCCAGGCCCCGGGCACGCTCACCAAGGCCCACCGCTGCTCTGTAGGCCACGCGGCTTCCAGTGGAGCCCCAGAGCTGCTGTTCACTTCATAGTGCCAGGTGAGAACATCCAAACACTCCAGCACACGGCGAGGGCAGAGTTCCCTGAGTTCGCCTCTGTATTTCTGCGCTGTGCTCTGTGCGCTGTATGCTGGGCAGGTTACGCTACAGGGTAAGTACGCATGTTTTAAGTATTGCTAGCTTACATGTACACTAATAAACTGTATGTGTGTGTGTTGGGATGTATGCGTGTGTGTGTGTGTGTGTGTGTGTGTGTGAGTAGTTAAGAACCAGGCTCGTTGGGTTCAGAAGTTCATTATGGATATGGAGGAGCTCTACCGAGCCACAGGAGACGAGAACTTCAACGTGATCATCACTGACTACTCCAGCACAGATATGGACGTAGAGCAAACCTTGAAAAAGTCTCATCTACCAAAGTACCAAACAAACACAATTAAGCACTTTGTTTATTTTTTCCACATATAGTAAAACTATATTACTACAGTTACATATTTTTCCTGTGTGTGTCTCTTTATATAAATGCCTAGATATCAGTATGTCAGACTGAATGGAAACTTCCAGAGATCAGCAGGTCTGCAGGCTGGGATAGATCTCATCACAGTGAGTTTCACATGCATCGATATGCAATTGACTATAATTTGACTGTCACTTGCTGAGATCTGTCCTTTGCTGTCTCTTTTGAGGATGAGCACAGCATTGTGTTTCTGTGTGACCTGCATATCCATTTCCCACTGGGCTTTATTGACTCTGTGAGGAGACACTGCGTTGAGAGACACATGGCCTTCGCTCCCATAGTGATGAGGCTGAACTGTGGTGCGACACCTCAGGAGCCTGACGGTACACATGCATCTCTCTAGCCCTGCCCATTGTCCCGCCCTCTGCCCCGCCCACCCATTCTGGCTCTCCCATTGTGATTGCCTTTGATGTGAAAATATTATACAGTTTACACTGTATTTATGAGATGAAAGCAGGTAGTTTGAGCACATCAAGGAAAATGTTGCCTATACTGAAACAATTTAACAGCAGGCAAAAAACTGGCATATTTACAAACTGCTTTCTGTGACATTTGATATAATACTGCAGGTAAGTAGTTAATAATGTACAGCCAGTCACAAAAACACCTCAAACGGGAAACCAGGTTTATATCACCACCCTGCAGGGATTTACTGGGGACACTTATGTAGTTGCATAGCAGGGGAGTTATGTAGCGGCACTGCTTGTTCATATCACTGTGGCCTGATAAAATTGCACTGCCGCAAGCCTCAGTCTACACAGACAGTCATACACTATATTGCCAAAAGTATTCACTCCCCCATCCAAATGACTGCACCAGTGCACAAAGCAAGGTCCATAAAGACATGGATGGCAGAGTCTGGTGTGGGTGAACTTGACTGACCTCAACCCGATAGAACACCTTTGGGATGAATTAGAGCGGAGACTGAGAGCCAGGCCTTCTCGTCCAACATCAGTATGTGACCTCGCAAATGCGCTTCTGGAAGAATGGCCAAAAATCCCCATAAACACACTCCTAAACCTTGTGGACAGCCTTCCCAGAAGAGTTGAAGCTGTTCTAGCTGTAAAGGGTGGACCAACGTCATATTGAACCCTAGGGATTAGGAATGGGACATCACTTAAGCTCATATGTGAGTCAAGGAAGGTGAGTGAATACTTTTGGCAATATAGTGTATGTGAACTGGTGTCTTGTAGATGAACAGAACAGTCATTATATGGTCTGAGCTATTATTCATAACAAGGTCATTCTCTCTTCTGTGTTTTAATGTGTTATTGGTAGCACAGAAGCAGACGTTGCCATTTACACTCGACAGGCCTGTAAGGCCTTCACAGACAGAACTCATTTGTGCGAGAACTTTAAAGACCTTTACATGTGCGTTTGTGTGTATGCAGGTTACTGGGAAGTCAATGGCTTTGGTTTGCTGGGCATTTATAAGTCTGACCTGGATTCTATTGGAGGCATGAACACTAGAGATTTCACTGACCATTGGGGAGGAGAGGACTGGGAACTGCTGGACAGGTGGGACATTACGGTTTTTCCTTTCATATACTAATATTGTTGTTTAATCATGAGGCATCAAGGGACTGCCCTGCACTGCATGTGGTGGATGTAATAGATGTAGTGTCGTTTCGTCCTGCAGAATCCTGCAGGCAGGCCTTGAGGTGGAGCGGATATACATGAGGAACTTTTTCCATCACTACCACTCCAGACGTGGCATGTGGAACCGACCGACATTCCGCGGCAAGTAGCTATGACGACTCCACGTCTACAAGACAACAGTCACTGTGTCACTTTAATCAGCCTCTGCTCCCTCTGCCTGATGTGATTGGCAGACTGCTCCTTTTGAGAGTGGAACGCAGGGCATTCCAGAGGCTTGATTGGCTGATGCCGTCCGTCACTCATGTGCTGGTGGTCATATGTGCTGGTGTTTGTGAACCGTCAAAAACTGAAAGAAAAAGACGCATGTAGGAAGGAACCTCTTAGGAGGGTGTTAGAGGTACACCATTAGACTCAGGACAAAGTGCTCTAAGTGCATTGAAACCTTTTTAAATATATTGAAACTTTTAAAGTCGTCAGTTTGAAGAGAATGTGTTTCATGCGAAGGTGTATTTATTAAAGTAGTACACTAGTGCTTCTCTGTGGGTCTCACACAGTAACGTTTGTTCTGTATGAAGCTCTGTACAGAAGCTCTCTGGTGTTGTGTGGCTCAGTGGTCAAACCAAAGATGCGTGTGATCCTTCAGTTTCTACATCCCTACAAACTCCACTTGTAAATGTTTTTTTTTCTGCTGGTATTATGTGTGTGTTGTTTTGTCATTGTAGGGAGGGAATGGAGTTTAAGGGAATGGAGTTTTGTGTCTTAATTACAACAAGGAGATGATCACATTCCAGAAGTGGTAGCGTCTGTGTAGTTCCAGACGGGCTTCACTGTGCAGAAACGCTACGCAATTGGATTGTTTTTGGCCTTGTGAACAGGGATTGTTTTCTGGTTCAAACTGTTGCATAGCAAACGGATGTATCTGTAACATGAAATGTGCAGCTGCTGTATAATTTGACTCAGGAAAACTGGAATATGCCATGTTGATTCAAAAAGGCTTTTAATTATATTTCCAAACAGGCAAATTTAAATTATTGTTTGCTGTGGGTTACACAAAGTGTAGAAAGACAGCTGGAGTGATATTTGGCCACTAAGGGCTTGGTTTTTCACAAGGATTGTTTCTCTATAAGGATGAGGAATATACACATCAAGAGAAACAAAACATTGAAAACATGTAAAGTATAATTTATTCAGGGTGGTGGTTTGGATTCTTGGGTTTAGCTGTTGTTCAGTACGTTCCCAAATAATGTCTGGTTAGGACTGGCCTGGTTAGGACTGGCCTGGTTAGGACTGGCCTGGTTAGGACTGGTCCTGCATCAGATCCTGTCCAGTCATGAGAAGAGAAATATGCCATGATGCATTTTCTTGGCCTTTGAATTCAAACCCTGCCTTAGGTTGTGCAATCACTGAATATTTACAGATTACAATAATCTGGCAGGGTGGAAACTGCATAAGGTATAGGGACAGAAAATCAGAGGGGTAAAAGGTGACTGAAAAAGTGTGCAGATAGGCTATACTGAGTGACTGTGTGTTATAAAAGCCACCTATAAGACTGGTGTCCCTAATAAAGTTATAGTGAATGTAGATACAAGGTTTGTTTCCAATAAAAGTGCCTAGCATGTGCACATGCAAACATTTTATAGATCTGATGTCATTTGCAAGAATGATAATAAATGAATCTTATATGATTGTTTTAATCTGATGCAGGTTTTTTGTATGTATGAAGGTCAATATGTTATGCTTCATGTAATTTATATATATTGAATAAAATTGGTCAACTGGAGAACCTATTAAAATCTGGTAAAACTCATTGGTCTTTCAGATTGCAGGGAATGAGCAGTTCTGAGGAACTGGGCTGGGGGGCCGAATTTGTGACCAGGACGGTTCTGAGGAACTGGGCTGAGGGGGTCGAATTTGTGACCAGGACGGTTCTGAGGAACTGGGCTGAGGGGGTCGAATTTGTGACCAGGATGGTTCTGAGGAACTGGGCTGAGGGGGTTGAGGGGGTCGAGAACCACCTTTTCTGGCAGCCGTTCCAAGTTATTTGTCCTTTCTCATGCAAGTTTAAAGGTCAAACCTCCTGGGAAGCAACAGTCCAGTCATCACTGTTTCCTTGTTCAATCTGATACTACTGCCATGGGACCCTTCAGAATAAGAGCCCTGTTCCTCTCACGCCTTTCCACATATACAGTAGGGCTTATAATAAACTATATGTAGACTCAGGTTTTCAAGGACTCACAAGTCTAGCATGTGCTGCTTCTTTCATGCCCAGTTGCTGACGTGTTTACTGTCAGTCCTTTATGCTCAACTACCATGAACAAATGAACACACCCTGCATTATGTGTAATCAGGTTTAATAGCCAAATTCTCCTCCCCAAATATAGCGGTACACACACATAACCCCCCACAACAAGGTACAGAAAAAACATATTTCCATTGCATAAAAGTTAAATAAACATGTAGAGTAATAAACATGTAGAGTAATAAACACGTAGAGTAATAAACTGTGGGGAGATGAAGGAAATTATACTGCTGAGGGAACCTTAAACAAAAGAAAAAAACTATTTTCTCCTAGCCTTTGTCCTTTCAGACTCACGTTTACACACACACACACTGTCAGCCACACAGCATAGAAAAGCTCCTCACTGTCCTCCTCCAGCAGCATCAAACATCTTCTTCCTACCCTCCATACCCGACATGGCCTCCACGTTCTTACGCCAGTCACCCACCTCATTAGTCAGCACCTACAGATAACAAAAACACACGCTGGTTGGCCAGATATAGATATGATACATGTATGTCATACATGTATGTAAGCATGTGTTTTCAGGAGAACCCATATATAATGATTGCCAAGTACATGCGTGTATCACTCTGACTCCTAACTCCACCCATCTCCTAATCCCACCCATCGCCTAACTCCACCCATCTCCTAATCCCACCCATCGCCTAACTCCACCCATCTCCTAACTCCACCCATCTCCTAATCCCACCCATCTCCTAATCCCTCTCAACTCCTAATCCCACTCAGCCCCCAAATCTGTCCTTGCTGTGTTTCAAAATGGGACTGCCAGAATTAGGGGAAGGGTGGAGAATTAGAGGAAGGCTAGAGAACTGGTGTTATGCATGTATGTTCTGGAAAACACATACACCTGATAGGTGGTCAAGAAGTGTAAGCAGGCATTTTCAGGTTCTGTGTGTGTGTGTGTGTGTGTGTGTGTGTGTGTGTGTGTGTGTGTATAAATACCTTCTCTTGTTTAATGTCCTCCTTCTTTACTGATTTGAGGTTAGCTCTAAGGTCCATGGAACCCTTGTGCTTGGAGCCCAGGAGAGCTCTCATCATCTCATCAGCAGACACACGTACTTTCCTCAGAGCTGGCTTTTTAAATTTGCCCCCAAGATCCTGAACTTTCAGCTTCAACTCATGAATCTGTATAACACACACATACACACACACACACACACGATTCCACAGAGCAATAGAGTTTGTTACAGGTCAATAGAGTTTGTTGCAATTCAGGGAAAGGACAGCATGCCACTCACTTCTTTGTTGTTCTTGTTGACTTTGGCTTCAAAGTCATACCTCTCCTCATCCACCACGTCAACTTTTGCATGAAGCTGCTTGCACAGTTTCTGCAAATAAAAACACACCCCCATAATGTGTCCAGTATTTTCAACAATAGTCCGTCCATTTAAGGGGAAATAATCACCGTCGATGTGCAGCTGGGGTTGCTGTTACTCACCTGTAGTTCATCCATTGCAAGGCCAGACATTTGTAAGGGGGGAAGCTTGTCTCCCAGGTAACGCACCTTCTCCTCATCTCGATTTACCTTCTCCTGCTCCAACTCTTCCATCGCTCTCTGCAGTAGCAGGATCTAAAACACACCCCATCGATCCCCATTGAAAAAACACACACTCACGTGTGTTGCAATGGCCCCATTTAAACATGTTTTAAACATTTTTTATTTATAAATCTAATTACAAAAGCTAAGTCATATATAGAGATGTACATATATCTGGTAAGCATGTTAATATAGCTACATACAAAAAGACCTCACCTTCAGAGAGAGTTTTCTTGAAGCTGAGATTTTACATTTAGGCTATAAAAGAGATAAAAGAGAAAGAAGAATCATCAGGTTACACTGCCATCACTTCATTTTCCAGACACAGTAATTCAAAAAGATTTATTAACTAGTATTTATTTGAATATAAAAAATGCTTTTTGTGCTGCCTGTTTGTTAAATTTGTCATGTGAAAGTGTGGATGGAAGGACCTTAGCCATCACGCGCGGGGGCATCGGCCTGGGTTCACCCTGCACAGGAAAAACAGTCTGTAGTAAATCCTTCTGCCAAAACTATATTTCATTATTTTTTAAGAATGCATTTTAAAATAATATAAACACTTACATCACTGTAGAGATTTTAACAAACAGACGGATATAAACAAGAGAAGAGTTAAAAAGTAAGATTTTCAGCGACAAAAGACTAAATCAGAAACTCTGTAAACTAAACATTAATGTTCAAATGGATATGAATGAAACAGAATTGGTTTGAACAGTTTGATTAGGATTGAACAGTTGACTAGTTTTGAACATTGCTCATATCTAACAAATATAACAAACCACACTCACTCATCTGCCATCTTGAAATCTGTGATAAGAAAAACAAATGAGTAATGATGAGCTGAGACTCAAATATCATCTCCCCTCTGAACAACATTTATAGCTAAAGGACTAACAAAAATGTAAAAGGACATGGACAAACTGCCAGAAAAAAAGGTGTAATAAATAAATATTAATTCTGTACAAATACCCTTGACGTTTTTAAAGGAACACCACCAGATTCATCACATTTAACATGACCTCAGAACTGCTAAGCAAAAGAACTTTTTCCTATCTCATTTCCATCTAAACACTGATCAAACAATACAGATACAGTTTTAGTACAATTTAAAAGAGTCAGCTGAGTTTTAATTTCGTCTATCTGTACAGTTCATTCTGTATATACGTTGATGTATAGAAGATTACGATACCTGAGATGCTGCTTCTGGAACAGACAAAGCTACTAAACGCACAACAGACAGAGACAATGGGGTTTATGTGTGACGGAGGGCAGCTAAATAATTATAGCACACAGGCGCAGGAATGCGAATGAACAGACCAGCTGGCAAAGGTTGGTGTGTGTGTGTGTGTGTGTGTGTGTGTATGTGAGAATGTGTGTGTCAGTGTGTGTGAGTGTATGTGAGAATGTGTGTGTCAGTGTGTGTGAGTGTATGTGAGAATGTGTGTGTCAGTGTGTGTGAATGTGAGTGAGGAGAGGAATGCACTTGCCAAATATATTCTATCATATGACATAAGGACAAAGGGAAACAAAGACAAATATCTATTTCAGATTCCATTTCACAAAAAAATGTATATTTACATAAGAATTCTCATTACAGTAGAACTGAACCAATGTTTTCTATGGATAGAACAAAGTAAACAGTAAAGACATAAATAAGGGAGGGTAGAGGGCAGAACACAAAACACACCAGCAAGACCTACTCCTGTTAGAGCACTATACAGCTATATATGATCATAATCATAGACCTATTCCTGTTAG